>CM034361.1:107008743-107048680 GCA_019925275.1 Mytilus edulis | reverse complement strand
GGGTTAAACATGCTAGCGGGTCCCAACCCTCCTCTAATCTGGGATAGTGGTATAACAGTACAACATAAGAATGAACTATAAAAATCAGTTGAAAAAGGCTTAACTCATCAGATGGACAAAAATACAAGTAGACGTTGCCGCGTACTTATACATCCTGACACAACAAGACACAATGAACAGATCTGAGAGTACTCGCAGTTATCTGACAGCTAGTTCAGCCTATATTTAGGCTTACTGTACTCATTTCAAATGCCAACGGGCTTTATTTAGGCTTGGCAACGGTTGCCTATTTTGTTTGTTCTGTAACAATACACGGTACGTCACAGATTTGTAGGGTATTACATTTAGGTTCGACACGGGGTTTAAATACTATAGAATATTTCGGTTTATTACAACTATCAGACTTCTCATTGCCGCCGTCATATGACATTGACGTAATATTAAAATATGACGTAATAAGTGTAGAAAGCATCGTAGAATAATGGCAGTTTCAAGAAAAATGTTAAGGAAACAATCAGGACAACTAACCGTCAGTCTTTTTAAAACACACATAATTGTTATAGTCAAGTAGAGCAGGGTTTTATAAGTTAAAAGAAAAAAATATAAAATTTGTTTGTATTTTTTTAAATAGAGACATATTAAGATCACCGTATAGTTGTAAATTTCTGTGTCATTTGGTCTGTTGTGGAAAGTTGTCACATTAGCAATCATTCATATGGTTATATTTATAAATTTACTGTTTACAAATTTTTGAATTTTTTGAAATACTAAGGCTTTTCTACCTCAGGCATAGATTGCCTTAGCTGTAATTGGCAAAACTTTTAGGAGTTTTGGTTCTCAATGCTCTTCAACTTCGTACTTTATTTGGCCTTTTTAACTTTTTTTGATTCGAGCGTCACTGATGATTCTTTTGTACAAAAGGGGGGATCTACGTCATCACGCAGGGTGTCGGTGATTGAAATTGGACCACCATTTTGTCGCTTCAAGGTAAGAATTTTTCTTATTATGCCAGTTATATGAGGGTTATGATTATACAAAATAGTCCACCAAAGACTATATAAAGTAGGAAAATAAATGAGCCATCGCTCACTATTATTGGTTATCTCAATTTTGCAAACACTTCGATATCAGTTTTAGGAATTGGGTCAACATGCAGGATATCGGCAAAATTTTTCATAATAACATCTTGATTATCAAGAACCGCCTACTTTATCAACAATTCTAACATGACGTCCTTCAAACGCTTTGAGTACACACCCGTGGTAAAATATGAATATATTGCCAGTGCTGTTCCGATTGTACTCCCACGTCATATGCTTTTTTATGAATGAGATACCCGACGTCATAGAACAATGACGTTAGAATGTAAGCATTTTACGGGAAAATACACGCTTGTGAATCCGAAAATCTTCACAAGGAAACATACACAAATGATGCTAAAATGTGGCAAAAGCCCTTTATTGTACATCATATAAGACATATAAATAAATTATCATTCAAATTCATCCAAAACTGTCTAAATACATTATTTTAAATAGTTTAAGCATGTCACTAATGCAGTTTGCTCCGTTCTTTTACGCTAGTTTATTAGTGCGTTTATTTATGGGAACGGCAAATATTTGCCTACACCTAGAGCGCTTCGATCCAAAAGAATTGCCGTATGTGTCCTATCAGAATCGAAATAATTCATGGGGGCTTGAATATATCTAGATTTTACCACGGGTTGTCCCTTTATGCCGATATTTTACCCCTCGCTATCGCTCAGGGGTAAAATATTTGTCATAAAGGGCCAACCCGTGGTAAAATCACGATATATTCAAGCCCCCATGAATTATTTCTTAAATGAACATGTCCGAATTCTTTATTGTACTCGGGAAAATACTTGTTACATACAAATATCCGTCATTATGGTCGAAAAACGTCTTATTTTTAAAAAATGTAAAAAGGATGTCGGCAACACATCGAATATCGAAGGATGTCGGGGACACACTAATATATTAACAATGTAAGTGTCCTTTGATTATATCAACCATAATAAAGATACGATAAAAAAAAAAAAAAAAAAAAACCAGGATTAGTGTTCCTTGCTTGCTTCCATTTCATGCACTCAATTTCAGGATTCAATTTTTGTAAATATTCGAGAAAAAAAAAGTTTTAGAAGGTGAAAGTCAGATTTCGTTTCAGTTAAGCCAGGGTTCCCACAGGGCTCAATGATTGGATCTAGTCTTTTTATTTATAAATTAACTGTTTACAAAATTTTGAATTTTTGAAATACTAAGGCTTTTCTACCTCAGGCATAGATTACCTTAGCTGTATTTGGCAACACTTTTAGGAATTTTGGATCTCAATGCTCTTCAACTTCGTACTTTATTTGGCTTTTTTAAAACTTTTTTGGATTCGAGCGTCACTGATGAGTCTTTTGTAGACGAAACGTGCGTCTGGCGTATATATAAAATTTAGTCCTGGTATCTATGATGAGTTTATTTTATACTATATATATATATGACATTTCATCTGGCCCTACATCTACCGGGTGTTTAGTAAAGGCAACAGTAGTATACCGCATTTCGAAATTCATAAATCGAGAAATAAAAACAAATCCGGGTTACAAACTTAAACTTAGGGAAACGCATCAAATATAAGAGGAAAACTACGACACAACAGAAATACAACATTAAAATGTAACAAACACAAAAACGAACTATTATATAACAATGGCAATTTTCCTGACTTGGTACAGGACATTTTAAGAAAAAAAATGGTGGATTGAACCTGGTTTTGTGACATGCCAAACCTTCCACTTTAATGGCAATGATAAATTTAACATTAAAATGACAATATTACCTGACAGGATTACATTACAAAAAAATGGGAGAAAATATAGGACAGAGAAATACACTAATAATAGCTAACAAAAAGTATCAGGTTTAAAATTTTATACGCCAGACATGCGTTTCGTTACATTTTTACTTGCAGATGATACCGTAGTTAATTTGGCTTTTTAATCGAACTTTCATGTCTCTACAGTACAAAAAGATCTCATGGGAAACTATGCTGGTAAAGGCATTCCACCCAGACAATTATGCAATGTCATCCCAGACACCAGATTAAAAAGGCAATCTTATATAAATACACGTTGTTCAACCACACATTATCATACGGAAGAACTGCAGGAGCAAAAGCTATCAATTCTTGCAGTTTGTCATTTTTTGGGGGATCCTTTATTTCATGTTCCATTTCATGTAACATGTCGTTTTGAAGTTGATCTACAAACAATCGTATGCATGGTCCTGTTGGTCCTCTATCGTGACATTTGCTCAAGTCTACTGGCGGTTTTGTTGACATTTCTTCAGTAATTGACATTGGGGAAACTTAATATTTTTGCCAGGCGTTTTTATTTTGATGACAAATGAGGATTTGCATGGTTTTGATTTTTTTACGGGTGGCGATTTAGTGGGCGATCTGGTCGGCTGTTCAACATCGGATTGTATTCGCGATCGTTTCCGCCTGCACAAGTTTAAATTTGATTTGCGCTTGTCATGACCATTACTTTTAAATTAAATATACGTTGTATAACATATGTGTTAAAATAGTATACATTAGTGTGTCCCCATCATCCTTCGATATTCGATGTGTTGCCGACATCCTTTTTCCATTTTTTAAAAATAAGACGTTTTTTCGACCATAATGACGGATATTTGTAAGTAACAAGTATTTTCCCGAGTACAATAAAGAATTCGGACATGTTCATTTGTTGATAAAGTAGGCGGTTCTTGATAATCAAGATGTTATTATGAAAAATTTTGCCGATATCCTGCATGTTGACCCAATTCCTAAAACTGGTATCGAAGTGTTTGCAAAATTGAGATAACCAATAATATTGAGCGATGGCTCATTTATTTTCCTACTTTATATAGTCTTTGGTGGACTATTTTGTATAATCATAACCCTCATATAACTGGCATAATACGTAAAATTCTTACCTTGAAGCGACAAAATGGTGGTCCAATTTCAATCACCGACACCCTGCGTGATGACGTAGATTCCCCCCCCCCCCCCCCCATTGTTGTAGACAAAACGCACGTCTGGAGTATAAACTAACTTTAGTCCTGGTATCTATGATGAGTTTATTTACAACCACTGGGTCGATGCCACTGTTGGTGGAGATTTATTTCCCCGAGGGTATCACAAGCCTAGTAGTCAGCACCAAAAAAAAATGAATTGTCATTGGTATGGTTATATTTATAAATTTACTGTTTACAAATTTAGAATTTTTTGAAATACTAAGGCTTTTCTACCTCAGGCATAGATTACCTTAGCTGTATTTGGCAAAACTTTTAGGAATTTTGGTTCTCAATGCTTTTCACTTAGTTTTCTTCGTATTCTTTGATGTTGATACCAAAAGAAAGAAGGACAGATTTATGATTTTGTAAAATTTCGTCCTTGTTAAATGATGTAGGATTACCAGTAGTTTTATCAATTCCAAGCTCTGTAGTGAGACATTGCAAATAATGTTTTTTACATATGAAGACAATATTATTGGAGGCTTTATCTGCTGGAACAACGACATATTTGTCAACTCGCCCCACTTGCCACACAATATCGCCACTTTATAAAAAAAAATCGCCCCACTCCTTTTTACCGACTCGCCCCACTTTTGAAAAAGTGTAAAAATCAAATTGAACAATCAGTCTGACAACTCACTTATTAACGAAAAAGGTTTAAACCCCCCTAAATAAAGGTCTGCCAACTCACCCCACTTATAAAAATATCTTGCTTCCTTTATGTATGTTAAATTAATGATAGTTCGTATCCAGTCGTCCTGTTGTAGTGGTATGTGTCGTGGCTTGATATGTTTAAGGTCTTGAGTTCGAATCCAAGCATGTACACTGGATTTTTTTCTACGTGAATTTTGATAGATAGTCTTTTCCGTTGAATTAATAATAAGTTTTATAGTGGATTTGACATTCCCGCCAAAATGTTTCAGAACAAAGGAAAGCATGCATACCAAAGAAACTCAAACTGGGGTGATCTGGTAGGGGTGATCCGGCTCAGATCACCCCCAGATCACCCCTGTTAGAACAAAGGAGCTGGGATGTAAACTTTGTTATTGTAAATATTAACTCTATATCTAACAAAGTAATGAAGTTGTATGCATGATGGTGGAATTTTTAGTCCGATCCAAAAAAAATTAATGATAATTTTTACCATAAATGTCTTATTTTGAACAGTGATAGGAGTTACAGTATATTAAGAATAACCATAAATTGTCTTGAAACATAACTTTTATTTGTATTGACCTCGAAACAGGATGTCAATACTCGGCAAAGCCTCGTTTTCTACATTTTTCCAAACCTTGTACAAATAAGAAATAGTATGCATTTTAACTTGTTTTCCTAAAATAAAACTAATTTCTTAAAATCAGTTCTCCAATGGTACAACAAAGTTATTGTTTCAGTCTATGCTCTTAATTGTAAAAAATGTATCAAGTTTGAAATCTCTTGAGCAACTGCGATAACACAATAATTAAAGCGCTGTAATACCTTCAGGTTTGTGTTGTATTTTTTTAATCAGGAAGGTCTTGGTGATGTGATTAAAAAAATAAGATAGATACTTTGCAATAGTTGCTATATGGGGAATGCATTTTTAGTAACAAGCAAATCTTCCTGTAAAATAAAAAGAAGCGATTAAAAAGCGGTGTCATTGTCTAATACGGTGACACTGTTGTTCAAGGCTTCAAATTTACTTGTGTATCTTATCTCAGCAGAGATTATCCAACTTGAATAATAGACTGCACTGTCAATAAATGCTGATCATATTATCCAAACCGTGATTCCCTTGAACTATGGTCTCGACCATAGTCTTTTTTGTGTATCTTACGATTATTTTTAAATGTCTTCTTTTCACAGAAAAAAACATAACATCCCAACTTTAGTCTTGGTAGATAGGTTAAACACGCGTGCCTGACATATCAGTTCCAGCAATTTAGCTTTGAAGTAATTGTATTTGTGACTGTTAGTGTATTATGTATTACACAAACGGTGGTACATTATTTTTTTAATTATCAATCTGATGGTCATTTTGGTCGGAAAGATAAAAAAAAAAAGAGAGAGAGAGAGAGGAAAGATACCACAGGGATATAAAAACTCAAACGACTTAATCTCTCTGGGCTACCATTGCCTCGTTTAAAATATGTTTGCTGATCCCAGACATTTGTTGAGCAATTCAGTTGTAGAAATTTAACAAATAACACTTATCCAATTACATAATTTTATGAACGTCCTATGACGTTGCTCTGTACTTATACATCCCGTCATTGTGTTATTGTACTATGTTAAGTTTGTGTATTCTTGTCTTTCATTTTTACTTATATGCTTAATCTGTGATAAGGATTATAGCACAATATTAACTGCTGCATTATTGACATTTTTACCTAATATTATGTCTGTTTCTTTTGTTCACGCATCGGTGTCAATATAATGGAATATGATGCTACTGTCATAGAAGTGAGAGGTTAAGCTAGCTATAACACCAGGTTCAAGCAACCATTTTCTACATTTGAAAATGCCTGTACGATGCCAGGACTATGACAGTTATTATCTAGTCGTTTGATGTATTTGAGCTTCTTTTTTTTGCCATTCGATTAGGGACACTCCGTTATGAATTTTCCTTGGGAGTTCAGCATTTTAATGATTTCACTTTTTAATCATATGTCGGTTCGGACTATTAAAGGCACAGTTTAACAATACTGTAGAATTGTGTTATTTCCGTGGAGGACACGAGACCGAGAATTTAATTCTTATTCCTTATAATAAGAAATAAAAAATATAAAAATACAACACAAAACATACGAGACAAAAAAAAACGACATCAAATAATATACGAATAATACATAGCTGAGAGGGTGATAGAGAAGATTATTAACCCAAGGCGAATGTTGTCCCCGCAGATAAAGCCCCAAACAACATCATTTTGTGTGTAAATCTCATTACATAACATGCTTGATAAATGCATTCGGTATTGACAATTCACTTGGAAACTCAACATATACTCTCACGTTACTTACCAAAGAAAAAATCCTGGATAATCATAGGTCTGTTCCAAGTTCCTTTGGGATTTCAACCAAAGATAGAGAACTGGATACATAAACCACAGACGTGTCCTTGCAAACAACGGTGTATTGGTGGGTCTTCCAAGTGCTCCGCGAAACCTCTTTCTAAATTATTGACCTCTATAATATCAGCAATCAAAGCCTGGCTGTTATTGTGAAACTGACTATTCTAGAGGTGGTGTGAATCAGATGTGGATACTAAAAAATTCTAAAGATCTTTTAGATTTCATTCAATCTAAGACTCTTTCATCTTGCAATTGTATTCAAACGTTTGACTTTCTACACTTTACCCAAGTATTCCCCATTCCGAACTAAAAGACAAATTGAAAGAGTTTGTATTGCTTTGTTTCATAAAAAAAGATTGGCCAACGTAAATACAAGTAGTTTGTTTTAGAAAGGGATAAACACTCTGATTCACACAAAAAAAAGTCAATGAAACTGGCATTATCCAGGTGCTTGATTCTGCATTCCAATGGGGACCAAGTGTGCCTTCTTCTTTCTTTATTATTATGAGGCTTACACCATACAGGATTCTTAGGAAGATTTATTAGAAAAAAGCAATATCCGTTAACTTTACTTTTCGCTATATAACTGACGTTCTCTCTCGCAAAATAATTCAAAATTTGGTGACTATGTTAGACACATCTATCCCATCGTACTAGCGATAAAGGATACAACAGATACAGTTAGTCCGCCTCAAGTTTTGACTTACATCTAGAAATAGACATAGATGGTAACTTGAAAACCAAACTTCACGACAAAATGGATGATTTCAGCTTCTCAATTGTTAACTTTCCATTTCTACATGTATGAAGTAGCATTCCAGCAGTGCCTGCCTACGAAGTAAAGGTATGCCAATTGATACGATATTCCCGGGCTTGTATTTATGATCATGACTTTTCTTTATAAAAGAGTTTCTGTTCACAAGGAACTTATAAAACGAAGATTTCCTAATGGTGTAGTTAAAATCATCCCATCGTAAATTTTACGGACACCATCTCGATTTGGGTGACCGTTATGTAATACCCGTTCAACAGATGATATCGGATATGTTTCTTATGTAGTAACTACAACCCCCTTCCCTTTTCAAGAATGTGACCTACCAAATTAGACTATTTATCCGGATTGTAATAACATGAGCAACCCGACATGTGGAGCAGGATCTGCTTACCCTTCCGAAGCACCTGAGATCACCCCAGTTTGTGGAGCTATTTCCGATTTATAAGTATGACTGTCCCTCTGGTACCTTTCGCCGATCTTTTCTTTTTTACACAAGAACTGACTTTGGGATATAACATTTTTTATCCATCATACACAGGAAGTGAAGTCAGAATTTAACTTGTACTATCCATCATACACAAGAGGTGACATAAGGATATAACTTATACTATCCATCATACAGATGAGACTTCATGATATAATTTATTATTTATTAGTGAAAAGAGTCAGAATGCATGGAAAGCTTGAAAACCTAGTCAAATAAGTCACAACCTCTTTGTTGACAAGCTAAAGGATCACTGTAGACTACGTACTAAGTTAAGTTTGCTTCTTGTACTGCACACAAGAATTAACTTAAGGATATAACTTGTACTATCAACCATACACATGAGACTTCACGATATAACTTGTTTTATCCTTCATACAATGGAAGTGACGTCAGGATTTAACTTGTACTATCCATCATACACAAGACGTGACATCAGAATATAACTTGTTCTATCTACTTGTTCTATCTACTATACACAAAAAGTGACATAAGGATATAACTCATACTATCCATCATACACATGAGACTTCACGATATAACTTGTTTTATCTTTCATACAATGGAAGTGACGTCAGGATTTAACTTGTACTATCCATCATACACAAGACGTGACGTCAGTATATAACTTGTTCTATCTACTTGTTCTATCTACTATACACAAGAAGTGACATAAGGATATAACTCATACTATCCATCATACACATGAGACTTCACGATATAACTTGTTTTATCCTTTATACAATGGAAGTGACATCAGGATTTAACTTGTACTATCCATCATACACAAGACGTGACGTCAGAATATAACTCGTTCTATCTACCATACACAAGAAGTGACTTAAGGCATTACTTGTACATCAGACAGGCTTCAGCTATCTTTTTTCAATTCACAAACGCGATAAAAATAATTATTAATTGTTGGTTGTTTAATGCCACTTTCAGCACTCTTTTATGGCGAACTTTTATTTATTAGTGGATAGAGTTAGAATGCATGGAGAGAACCATCGGTTTTATGCTGGAAAGCTTAAAACCCTAGTCAATAAAGTCGCAACCTCTTTGTTGACAAGCTAAGGGATCGCTGAAGACTACGTACTAAGTTAACTTGGCTTCTGGTAGAGTCAAATTCATGTATGTCATTTTTGAAGTAAGAAAATGTGGAGAAGGCCGTAGAAATGGACAACCAATAGATGGAATTTACGGTAACTTCTAGATAAACCGTTTTGTGTTGTTTTTTTGGGGTTTAAAATATCAAGGTCATTTTTTTGTGTTTAATTATGGTCGAAATTTATTCGAGAAACATGGATGGTCATACTAACAACAACAAAATTATACATTTTTTTTATCAATTAATTATAACTAGATATTTTCAAATAAAATTGTCTTCTGTTGGCATCAACGTTCAGAACAGACCACTGAAATAATTAAATAGATTTGTTGATATAATGTTACCTCGTTCTCAATACATATAGTTCGTTGGATTATATTCTTAATCTGTTCAAGTATTCTTTATAGAATAACTTATCGAATAATTAAATAGAGGAAAATATTCTACGAGTGACCGAACGTCACACTAATTCACGAATGCGCGTAGCGCATGAGTTATTTATCAGTGTTGTTCGGTCACGAGTTGAATATTTTTCGATATTTGAATTCTTTAATTAGTTATTCTTTTTATTACATTGGCAAATGGCTTTTTGTTTTTAAAAGAAATTCATGTAAAACATGTAAGGAACTATATCTTTTATCTACGCATTTACAATTTGTTTTCATCCGCCGTTATCGACGTCTTGACAACGCCTATTGTTGTATGCCGTCAGAGAGTGAAATAACCATGATGTTTATTTCACATGTGAAATTATCGGTTTTTATTTAACTGGGAAATCAATGTAATGCATTGCAATCAATGTAATAATTATGATTATTCATCTTTGAATCGTTCATTAACTTAAAAATATCGCTACTTGTTCCCTTCCTTACACGTATCCCGAACTGAAGTGCAAGGTCAATACAGAACCGGAGAACATTTAAGATCAAACGTCATCTTTGACACAATGTATGAGCTACATTAATAACTTTGTAATTTATGCCTTCAAACCGTTTATCACATATTTGGACTCTTTATTCGTGATTTAACGGAAATTTCACCTTTATGATTGCAGCCTTACTTTGCGTTAAAAGGGCTGTGGTATTGTCTAAAGTTAACATTCCATACATTATAGTATAAGTTCAACACATAATAAATTGTATTTTGTTTTGTATTTTCAGATGTTTACCATTTGCTGGATTGGTTCTTGATTAAAGTGTAAGTACCTGGGTTTTTTTCTGCTTGAACCCAATCGTCATTTATACTTAATGGTCAGACCATTGCAGTGAATTTATAGTAAATATAATAGTAAGAATTTCACTGTTATTTCTGCAATAAGTGCATGTTTACAAAAAAGAATGGCAAAATGTCTGTTATAGTTCGTTTCCTGTCTTATAGAACACGTCAATTGGTTTTCTCAAACAAAAGGAAACTAAAAAAACAACGAAGATAAACTTTTCATTTCAGAAAACTTAACAAGATACCGCTATGGCTCCTGAAACATTTGAATGTCCTACGGTTCACCGAAGAAAAAACATTCTTTTTGGACCCATGATGGTAAAATCATAGGTAAAGAAACACCAGAATCGGAGGATTATATCGTTATTTCGTGTAACCAGGATATCAGAGACCTAGGAGGTGAAATTTCCGACGAAGACGACCATTATTAAACTGTTTACAGCTACACGTGTATCATTGTTTACAAACTTGTCTTAAAATAGACACTAGTGAGAGCTTTCTCGATATAACAATTCAATCATTTATCTAAAATTCATTCAGAAGAATTTGTGAAATGTGGAAAAATCAGAAATGTATTGATTTAAAAATTATTACCTTGGAACTTGGCAAAATGGGTTTATTTTAAGAGCTTCATTTCAATTCTACACAACATTTTAACGAAATACCACATTCACCTATTGATTTAGCAACTTTACCTGACCATATAGGAAAATAAGTATTTAGTCGGATCTTAACACGTACTTGTGATTTGGTTAAAACCGGTTTTGTTCAAAATGTCGAAATGTTCAGGACTTAATTAAATCCGTATTTCGGTAGGATGGTGCAAGCATACGATTTTTATTGCGTCTTACACTTTGAGAAGCGAATAATCGTCAACTATTTTATTCAAATATTGTGTAAAAACGTTAATTTTGAGCTATGAAAGTCAAGTGGCTCGAGTATTTTTCTGAGGAAGTTTTAAAAAATTGCAAAGAAATATTTTTACATTGGGTTAGCTTTCATTAGTCTTAACTATCTATAGATTAACAACTTTTGGTTATATTTATAATTTAGAATCATCATTGAAGGTGGGGGACGATTTCGCAGATAATTAATTATATTGATGTGCCATTTGTATGCAAGAGTGACATTTCGTTGTATTATGTGCCAATTCGAAAAAGTTATGCGAGTATTCTCTCCCCTTAACAGGTTCATTATTTTATAATTAAGTTTAGGTTTCTGATATAATTTTGAATAATTACAAAATGTATCAATTCAATATATTTCAGTTTTTGTTATTGGTGTATCAAAAACATTGATGTACGAATATAATTTCATAAATTTGAAACGTTTAAAATAATTACATACCAATATGAAGAACCGTTCATCATTTTTGAAATAGACTATGAACGAAAATCGATTTTTTTATCTTCCCTTGGTGACAGATTGATTGCAAAATGAACCAGCGTAATATAATGGTAATCACAGAAGAGAGGGACCAGCAAGCAATTTTTAATTGTTGTTTATTCAACTTTAAAACAATGTTCCACTATAAAAGAATGTTACTTTATACAAATATAAGGACTTTGTTAGCTAAATCTACAAATTTTATTAGATATTATGATTTTTTATTGCAATAGATTAATATGCTAATTGATTAAAGGGTGATGGATAATTCATATATTTAACTTTGCCATTAAAGTGCGAGGTTTGGCATGCCACAAAACCAGGTTCAACCCACCACTTTTATTCCCCTTTAAAAGTGTCCTGTACCAAGTCAGGAAGATGGCCATTGTTATATTATTGTTCGTTTCTGTGTGTGTTGCATTTTAACGTTGAGTCGTTTGTGTTTTCTCTTATTTTTGAGATATTGAGATCAGACGTGGCACGGTACTTGTCTATCCCAAATTCATGTATTTGGTTTTCTTGTTATATTTGTTATTCTATTGGTGTTTTGTCTGATGCTTGGTCCGTTTCTGTGTGTGTTGCGTTTCGGTGTTGTGTCGTTGTTCTCCTCTTGTGTTTGGTGCGTTTCCCTCGGTTTTAGTTTGTTGCCCCGATTTTGTTTTTTGTCCCTGGATTTATGAGTTTTGAACAGCGGTATACTACTGTTGCCTTTATTCATCGATGAGTTAAACATAATCGATAGGTAAATATGTAAAGCTCATGTAAAACGACGTCTTTTAACAAATGTGATTTTTTTGAAAGAGGCTTTCAAATCTTTTGAATCATTTGTATCTTCCAAAACTATCATACGAAGCTACAACCAGAGACAACCGCTAATCATGTACTTGAGAGACACATTCATAAAACCTATGTTCGGGAGCCAATTTGCAGCTCGTTTTCTGAACAGGACAATAAACTGCCTAGTATATGTCTGAATTTAACGTCATATATTTGGATATGGTTTGTTCCACTTATCTCAACATGCTCAATGTTTAGGTCCTCTGTTAAATTAACTGTACACGTATCATTATTCTGTTAATACTTCCCATTTCAATCTATCATTTTATAGTATTGATCATAGTACATATTTACATTTGTGTTTACTCATTAAGAGCAATGAGCTAATTGTTGACGTTACTTAACGAGATTGGTGCATTGTAGGCACGAAATAGTTATCAAAGGTACCAGAATTATAATTTAGTACGCCAGACGCACGTTTCGTCTACAAATGACTCATCAGTGAAGTTCATCTCAAAATATTTATAAAGCCAAACAAGTACAAAGTTGAAGAGTATCGAGGATCCAAACTTCCAAAAAGTTGTGCTAAATACGGCTAAGGTAATCTATCCCTGGGATAAGAAAATCCTTAGTTTTTCGAAAAACTCAAACGTTTGTAAACAGGAAATTTATCAAAATGACCACATTATTGATATTCATGAAGTGTTGACTACTGGGCTGGTGAAACCCTCGGGGACGAAATGTCTACCAGCAGTGGCATCGACCCAGTGGTGTAAATAGTCAAAATCCTGCTGTTAACTTTAACTTACGCGCAACATTTCAACCCACAGCACTCAGCTCCGGTTTCGTCTTCGCCCATATTACAAGAGTCCTTACATGGAACGGAACAGTCTGGTACACCTGTAAATTAATTATGTTTTGGTGAATATATTCACAATATCAAAAACATTAAATTTTTAGCACAGCATGATTTTACTGTTGTTTGTCTTCTTATCTTTCATCTACTATTATATCTATCGTTCTACGAAAAAAGTAGGTATTTTTCTACAAAAACATTCAAAACTATTCTAATCAAAACATATGCAGAAATTTCAGTGAAACACTTAATAAAAAAATGCGTTTTTAATTTCCAAATTGATAATGTATGTCTACCATACTATTTTTCAATCAATTGCACTTAATAATACATGTTCATTTACATTTTTATCATTATTTGTTATAGCCATATAACTTACATTGTGACGGTGTCGTTACCAGAGTAGATGTACAGCAAAACATGTTACCACAACAACCGTTTGTATCTTTGGTACCATCACAGGTTTCCCCTTCACTCATACATGTAGAGCCATCAGGACATGTGTCTAGGAATGAAATAGAACACGATGAAAAGTAGTCTTACAGCAGAGAATGATTAGAGATGAAACAAAACATTACTTTATCTAAATTCATATTTTGGAGAAACAGAGATATCAAAATTGCAGAAAAAGAAAATGAAGAAAATAACAAGATTTAGCAAAAACATCAGTCATCTAAAGCTATACTCAAATTAAAAGATTGAAAACAAAAGCTAAATCATAAACTGAGATGTACTCAATTGTACATTTTGGATAACAAGTTCCTGGTTCTCATTTCCTAATGCATAGGAGAAACGAAATACTCATGTTTCAATGAAGATTGTGTATATGTGACGGTTTCTGTTTTTATTGATTTAACAATATTTTGATACTACTTCTATTCATGATACATATACCCATACACCGTGGTTTTCTGCAGTTGTAACACATAGAATATCAAGTCCCTATCTGTATGGAACACTGATTAATTGGTATTTTTAATTATGATGAAATCCTTTAAAATAAGTCATAATTTGTGACGAGCGGCTTTGTTAATATAGAATGAAATTATCAGAATGGTATATTTTAAAATGAGGAATAAGACAGTTATTTTCCGGTCTGTCAGTTGATTGATATAGTCGAGCGTTTATTGCAGCAGTTTTTATGGACTGTTTTGCAATCATCTTTTGAAAATTTGGACGATATAGAATATCTTCAATATGAATAGTCTTTGCGCGTATGTTCACAGCTTTTTTGTCTGACATTTGTATTAATGGCAAGCATAAAGACCCTGACAATAGTTATGGCAGTCGGTTAAATTTACGACGATGATAATAACTGAAATAAATTCGTTACTTACCTGTACATTTACAACATGCCTTCCCACACTTGCACCTAACAGATAGTTTTTCCACCTCGCCTCCTGAGGAAGGACATGTATTCGAGTCTGAACAATATCCGCCTTGTTTGGTACATCCAAAGTTTCGTTTGCCTATAATTTTATAAGAAATAAGTTTGAAAATCGATATAAGCACGATATGAAAAAGGTCTACTTTTCTTCAAACCCTATACTACAAAAATCTTTAACAGATATTATATATAATTGTTTAATATATCAACTTTTTTAACTACATATTCAGGATAACGACGAGAAGAAAATCGACGAAAAATCAAACAACAATCCAAAATGCACAAATCATTTCACAGAAAAATAAGAATTGAAAAGCACAAATCCACAAGTCATAAAAAAAAACAAGATCAATAAATTTTAAATATCGTCCAGTGCTTCACATTTCTGTTGAAAATGTAAATACTGTAATGTGCTTGTGTTTTCGCCCCCAAAAAACGATGATGATAAATAGTTAATCTCAATAAATCAATTTGACGTTTCAGAATCTAATGCATCAATTTATCATAAGAGGAAACACATGCCTGCTTATAAAGAAACATGTATGGGCTTTTCCTAATTTCAGAAGACCATACGGTGACCTATAGTTATACATATATATCTTTGTCGTTGGTCTTTCATAGAGATGTCTCATTAACAATCATACTATATCTTCTTTTTTTATTTCAAAGGAGTATGTGGTGTACTTATGTGAAAAACATTTTTTTTAAACCGTGTCATACTTGACATAAATTAACCATGATGCTTGTATTTTTAATTCATTCCCAATACAATTTATTTAACCTCTGTCCACTTTGACAATCATTTTTCATATTAATTTATAATTATTACAAACTCATAAAAAAATAAACACTTACCATGCTTACACTGAATCATTGATATTGCCAGAACCAAAATGAGTAATACAGTTTTTACCATGTTTGCTATCTGAGAGGTAATTCAGAGATAGCATGAAACAACGACGATGATAGCTTTAAATCTGAATAAGTCGGGTCAATGGACCAATGAAGAAACGATGTTGCATTATGGGAGGTGAATTGTTGTGGGTTTTTGATTGGTCCATATGTGTTTAACAACCCCTAAATAAGTACGTTTGTCTTTGACTTCTGACGAAAGAGTTATATAACATGTCTAACATGTAAATATACTTGTAATAGCAACTTAATCATGTCCAAAAAAAAACCTTTAACGATGCTTGAATTAGTTTTGTCTTTAAGCAACCGATGTGAGTTCTAAAAATAACAAACTATCTATTTGATTTTACATGAACATGTACGGTTAGGTATCATTGTTATATTATACTGTATTGAATAAGTGAAAAATTCAACGAATAAACAAAAAAGACATTGAATTGGCAGTTAAACCGAAAATCCGACATAATTGTCCGTCCAATATATTCAAGTATGGTGATATTTCAGGGCCGTAACTACATTGAGGCTAATGAGGCAAATGCCTCATGATGGAAATTTCAAAAAAAAAAAAAATAAATAACTGAAACAAAAGATTGTCTTCATATCAAATTGTTTTCACGGAATGTTCTTGCAAGAAGCAAGTTCTATTCAATAGCTGATGTCGCCCCTGCATGTTTTTTGTGATCCATGTTTCTATTTTACTTTTGGTTTTCAGAGTTGATGGTCTATTGTTTGTACTTTTGTGTCCCGGGTTTGTCTTTTGTTCATTTAATGTCCTACTTTATGACTATAGTCTGAATGTTGATTTTCATTTGTAAACGTGTGTAATGTTGCATGTCCACCGATGTCCAGACATTGTGCGAGAAAATATTTTAAGAATATGCGATGCTACTGGACACAGAAAAAAATGGTCGTTTCACTGATGTTTCTTAGTATTGATTGTAAAATTGGTTATTTTCTCTGAATCGTTTAAATCACTCGAAACTAGGCGAGACATGCACAGAAGGGATAGATATATGTATAAACATAGAAATTGAATATTTTAATCAACAACAAAAATAAAAAAATATCTGTATCATATACCCAAGCGCCTGTGGATAAAACTAGATAGCTGACATGGTTTAGATTAAAGTAAGACCATCAATTTCCCGGTATCAAATCATTTGACAAAAAAACAACAATGTATTGCCATATGACCTTTTACATTGAAGGGTTAAACTTGCATAAAGTCGTGTTCAGATCCTTTAACAGAAAGTAAAGGAATATGGAGTAAAACGTGCACCGGACCTAATCACACACAAAGTCAATGCATAGAAAAAATACAAATAATCAATGGCCAAAGTTTTTATTCCTGTTCTTCATCTTGATAGTTGCTGGAGGGTCTTCAATAATAAAAGAATCATTAATACCGTTAAACATGGTCAAGATGCATATGGTCCCTAGTGTCGACTTTAAAAGCAGTACTAGTGCTTAAAGTATTATACTATACTGTCAATATATTTTAATCTAGTCATAAAAAAAAATCACAAAGGTCAGCACAGTAACAAGACGAACAGACAGACAGATCTGGTATTAATGATTATGAGAATTACGATTTTAGCTTTATCCTACATATCGGTCTTTTAATGTTGTCCTTTTAACCTAAAAGTTTTAAATTGCAATGAATCTATGGATTTGCTTTGAGACCAGAATATTGTCGAAAATATAGCTAAAGATTATTTGCTTTTCAGTGTAAGGAGAAGTCCTGGAAAGGCTCAGAATTCAGGATTTTGCATTATTTTTCTCAGAGCTTCTGCATGGGGGCCTTGAGCCCCCTCGTGAAAAAAAATTCGCCTCGCTACGCTCGCCGAATATACTTTGCCTCACTATTAAAAGTGGCTAGTTACGGCCCTGTATTTTAGCATGTGTATAAATGAATAAATTCAAATGAAACGGAACGCGGAAAAGGGTAAGTGACAATTCACCGTTTCAGAATCTAATGAATCCTGGGTAATATTTTAAAAGTGTACACCAAAACGTCGTGATTGGTTAAAAATGTCATAAACAATGGAAATTGAACCAAAGACGTGACGTTATTTTCATTTTGGGGTACGAACAATGAAATTACCCATGTTTCTTTAGATTCTGAAAAACCGAATAGGTCAGTTCTAGTAAAAGAGTAAAGAATAAATTTTAAACCTCAAAGCTCTATGACTGAAATTGTTTATGATGTCTTTATCTAAATTTTATTCAAAACGTTCGCTATATTCGTGCCTCAGGACCCTCTGTGGCCGAGTGGTCTCTCAGGACTCTCTGTGGCCGAGTGGTCGAAGTTGTTCAACTAATTTATCATCTACTTTTTAACACCGATGTTGTACGTCATGTTTTGTGAATTCGTTTTTTTAAATGAATTTCGATTAAAAATTCGTTCTTACTAGTCGGGACAAATCGGTTTTAAATTTGTTAAGTCATTATAAGCTCTTCGGTGATAATAACTATGAAGTTTGTAGACATATATTTGAGCAGAAGTTCTTTCAGATTTTATATGGCATCCAAATACCCGAACGGGGTGTATTACATTTTGTCCTAGTCTTTGATTTATTTTCAAATTAAAGTTTTGTCACTACTAAAGATACTAAATCAAAATTCTAATTCCAATATTTCTTTTCAACAAGTCCGGTTAGAGAACAACGCTTTAATCTCAATCTATCTCTATGCAACATACGAAAGTCGCCATCTTGAATTGGACGTGATTTCTTTGATGATCAACGAAAAAAATACATCGTTCACCCAAAAAAATCCTCATAACTTGATTCCTTATTTCAACCATGGGTCGATGCCACTGCTGGTGGAGGTTTCATTCTCGAGGTTATCACCAGCCCAGTAGTCAGCACTTTGATGTTGACATGAATATCAATCATAACATTTTGAAATTGCCTCAATGCTCTTCACCTTTGAATGTGTTTGGCTTTATAACTATTTTGATCTGAGCGTTACTGATGAGTCTTTTGTAGACGAAACACGCGTCTTGCGTATTAAATTATAATTCTGGTACCTTTGATAACTATATATTCATGCGAAGTCAAGGTTTTACTATATATTCATGCGATGATACTATGTTTTACGTAGTCAGATTTCTGTTAATAAATAACAGGTTTATTCTAAATACATATGTTCAAATTATTCATTATATGTTCTGGTATTATAATGTTTAGGATACTTGTGTATAAATGAGATGTGACACATTTTATATCAAATCTTTGAGTCAAAGTATAATATTTATATGTTTCTTCTTCAAACAAGATGCGAACATCATTATTACAAAAGAAGATAAACTCTTCGCTTGCTACATGTATGACCAACTTTGAAGTTCATGACCGTCTAATTTGCAATCTGGTAGTTTTTATACAATGTAAAGAAGCCTTATGTGATTCATCTCATCTGTGTTTGTTTTATTTATGTTATGTTCTTCTCAATTATTTTATGATGATATAATACTAAACCCCTAACGGGAGGGATTGTGCTCATATGATGAAGACTTAATCTTTCAATCAGCTTAATTGGGGTCTGGAACTACATGTCAGTTAACTGCTAGTAGTCCTTTGTTAATTTATGCATCATTGTCATTTTAGTTTCTTTTATTACATATTCTGACATCGGACCCGGACTTCTTTTAATCTGAGTTTTACTAAGCGTATTGTTGTGTGTTTGTTTTTTTCTAAATTAGCTACAGGTATAGGGGAGTGAGGCTAAGATATAAAAAAAAATGTTAACCCGTCCGCATTTTTGCGCCTGACTCTGGTCTTTGTTAGTCTTGAATGAGTTTTAATTTTAGTTTAGTTTAGTATATATGACGTCCATTATTACTGAACTAGTATACATCTTTGTTAAGGGGCCAGTAGAAGCACGCCTCCGGGTGTGAGATTTTCTCGCTGCATTGAGGACCCATTGATGGATGGCCTTCAGCTGTAATCTTCTCTTTGGTCGGGTTGTTGTCTCTTCGACGTATTCCACATTTCCATTCTCAATTTTATTGTGATGATACAAGGTCAAAACATACACACCATTATTAGTTTTGAAAAGAGGCAGGTTTGGAGATGTTTGTACTTTGGTAATAAGTTTCTATCAATCGAAAACCGATTCAAAAACAACAAAAAAAGGCATATCATATCTTTGACTACTTTGTTGTAAAATTTAAAAATAAAACAAAAATAATTGCTAAATTTGTAATCGGGTAATTATATGAATTATCTATTTGACTATTTTTTATGCTCCCGCAACAAAACGTCGAGGGGCAGACACCCCTGTCCGTCCGTCTGCAGTCCTTAGTAGACATTGTTTGTGCGGCAATTTCCTCCTACAGTTTTGAAGTAAATACTTTAATACTTTGTATGATATTTAAAAACATAATGAAGTGTGGATGGCCACAAGACTTGATTTTTTTTTTAATTCAGAAAATAAGAGGTAAGTTTACTTGGTCATTTGTTTGTACACGCTGCATAAAAATATCATGATTTGTCCGGCTATCTCTTCCATCCTACAGTTTTGGAGATACAGCTTTAATATTTTGTAGAAAATTCTTACGCATAATGGAGGTGCATGGCCACAGGATTTTGATTTCTTCTAGATATTCTGAAAATTACTAGAAGATTGACTTAGTAACTTTTTTATTACTAGTTGCATAACGAGATTATGTTTTATCAGGCTGTTCCTACAGTTACATAATTAGATCAAACGGTTACCATCTACAAACACGATCTATGCTCTTCATATCTTCATTGTGGAAAAAACAATATTACGTTCGGTTTATTTTTTGTTGCGCATGAACTAGTTATGTGGCATTGATGGATACTCTATTTCCTTTGTTTTACTTTTACAAGTATTCTGTTTTCTTTACATATTAAGAGATGCAGTGATCATTTTCAATTGTCATCATCTACAAATACAATCTGTGCTTCTAAGATCTTTATTGCGGAAAACAAAATATTTATACATAACTTAACAATGCTTTATGCTTGTATTTATCATGCATGTGTATATATTTAAACATTATCAAGTTTGTTGCATAATTTTATTTAAAAATTAATCTATTTAATAGTGAAGATAAATAAAAAGCAAAATGTATAATACAGATAAGCGTCGAATTGTATTTGTCCAAAAAACATCCTGATACTAAATTTCCTAAACAGTGCTAAATTTCTTTTAAGCAGAGTGTCAAAATGCTTGTTGCCTGAGTGTCATCATGGTCATGTTATTATAATGTGTTCCCGTCCTTTTTTCTTGAATGTGTCATCATCGAATGAAACTTGACACCAAAGTTGTAATTTTTATGAGCATCCCGGTGGTCAGTCTTACAAGAACAGGGTATGTTCTCTATAGAGGTCTGATTGATTGTTTGATATTTAGTTGCTTAACATCCAGTGTGAAATATTTCATGTCTGTTCCAAACGATTATATAGATATAAGAAGATGTGGTATGGATGCCAATAAGACAACTCTCCATTCAAGTCACAATTTGTAAAAGGTAAAACATTGTAGGATAAATCACTGCCATCAACACATATTATTGGCTCACATCGAACAGCAAGCTATAAAGGGCTAAAACATGTCTAGCGTGAAACCATTCAAACAGTAACACATACGGTCTTATTAAAAACGAGAAGCGAGAAACACTTATAAACCACATCAAGGTTTTTTAGTTTGTACTTCGTTTCTATAAACTTTCATAAAAAAAAACAGTATACATGAAATACTATCAGATGTCTATATCAGATTAGTATTAGACCAAAATTAAATATCAGCCAAAAAGCTGGGGATGCAAGAATCATGTAACAACAATAAAAACGATGAATAACGTGATGCCTATTACTCAAGTTATTTCACTTGACTGGGCGGAGTCTAGCCGGTTCGCTCATAATAAACCAGTCCATCTTAATATAGGTGTTTTAGGATATTAAACTCATCAATAAAGTGTGCAATCATTGTTTTGTAAATTCATTTGATGACACTGATAGGTGATTAGAAATCAGTAATAATTATAACGGCAATCATCCTTATCACACACATCTTCAAATAGACTGTCCTTATGCAAATTAAAACATAAACTCCGCCCGATCAGTTGAAATAACATTGGTAGTACTGTATCGCATATTGATGAACATGTTTTAATTCTAAATGGTCACTGTGTCTAAACCACACCGGCAAAATTTGCTCGGACTCGATGGTATCTAACATCCGGCACAATGACGGAACACCAATAGACAAAAGAAAGGTAGGTTTCTCCTTATTTTTTTATTCTTTTTATGATATCGAAGAATATATATACATATACAACTATTTTCTATTGTGAGATGCAATATTTTCTACAACCGTTCTATATTAATGGAGAAATAAGTCAAAATGCATGTCAAAATGACGAATTGAGTGAACCTTGCCTTGAAATTGTTTAATTTCTCGTTAAATTGTTCACATTGTACGGAAAGAAAGGTACGGGAAGATAGATATTGACACGGAGATTGCAAATTTAGTTATTATGAGCATCTCAATAATTGTATTTCTGTGTATGGAACGAAAGAAAAGGGTCATGTCAAATTAAAATAAACCGGTTTCGTCAATGTTGTTACTACACAATCACCCGGTTTCGTCTATATATATCACCCGGTTTTTTTTTTTTTTTTTTTTAACAAACAATTTATGAAAAGAAACTTTGGCACGGATCTGAACATTGTCTTTCGAGAATTTAAATATATATTTATTGTAAAGTAAACTTGGCGTGTTAAAATCTATTTTCTTTGTTTATAATAGTAGTATGTAAAGATAAAAAATAAAAGGATGTGTTTTGATTGTGCCATAATTTTAATTTACTATACTATATTATATACACTTACTTTACAATATTTACTATCAATTGTTAATACATTTATGCATTCAATCATTGACGAACAGTCCCAAACCGACTATAGTCTATACTGTTCTGCACAAATTAATCATGCATGCAGTCCTGCCAGATTTTCTGGTACTATATATACTATGTTACTTGCGCACTAAAGCGAGTTTTCACACTTAAGCATCCATAACATAGCAGTGAGATTTGTAACTTTCTCCCCGTTTCTGGTAGGCACATTTATTTTCATAGGCATGTTTTTCACATTATTTTGACAGTTCAAATTCATTTTTTGTACAGTTCAAATTCAATTGAAACTTCAAGATAACTTTCGAAAACAATATCTGACAGTTTTGTATTTTCAATGTGAATAAAAGTTGGTTTGCAAAACATGACCGTCATTTATATCTAGGTCTTATAAAGAAGAAGTGACGGTAACCACTTATCCCATAAACATTGACAATGAGACAACTTTCTTTTAGACACAAAAATTATGTTGAATTAATTAAGTTTAGGTCAGCGTATGCCTTAAACAATGAGAAAAACACACAAACTGCATGAAAGCAAGCTATAACAGGGCCCTTAATTATAAATGTAAAACAATTCAAACAAGTAAACTACCTGCCTATTTTATGTTCAAAACGCATATGGTATAAAGCAACCAAAGACAACCATGGAATTACAAGCGTGTGATTCGGGAATGGACTGAGTCAAAGTGTTGTCGCTGACTCAAACAGTACAACAAAAGTACAAATAATAAAAAATGATGAAAAAACCTTAACTCGTCCGATGACAGAGCCTGTATAGTAAATGCGCGCGATGTGTGCCAAAACTTGTATCATAGTTAAAATTATCCCTTAAATATAATAAATATACATGTATTCGCAGTTTACTATGAAGTCCACTATCACTGAACTTGTATAAATATTTATTAAGGGGCCAGGTAAAGGACGCCACCGGATGCGGGAGTTTCTCGCTTCATTGAAGACCCATTGTGGCCATCGGCTGTTTTCTGCTCTATGGTCGGGTTGTTGTCGCTTGGAATTTGTATGAACTTTTCATGTTGATAGACATACGCTCGGCGGTATGTAAAAGTTGTTCGAATTACGTCCAATTTGAAATAAACTGAATCCGTCTGTCCGTATATATTGTCAAAATATATTGACCAACGTCAGTGTACGATCATCATAACACAACGGCGACAGTACAGACTCGTTTTTGTTTTAGTAATGTTAACAAAATAATTATTATTGAATTTCGTCAATGACCTGAGACTATTATACTAATTTGTACATAGCAGTATATAGTTACAATAAGGGATAAAAAAAATATTTTAATGCATGGTAGTTGTAATCCTACATTCATTTTCTATGTCGATTATGCATGCATATACAGTTGTCTTATTATCAACGTTTATCCTTAAGAAGATTTATTTTAACGATTGTGGAAAAAATTACATACATAGAATGATTAGATTACTTATAAAGGTTCATGACCATCCTTTTGTGCGAGAAAATCACATACCAATTGTGTGTTTCGATTTTTAAGACCGTTAACTTCAATTTCAAGTATAAACATGTTCAACATATTTTCCCATAACTCATATAGAAAACGCATATTTAGAGAGCTTTAATCTCAATATGCTGTTAAAAAATTTCGGATTGCAAAGTAAATTAAAATATTTGTGTTCTATAAGAGTAGGAATTCAAGTTTTTGCTTATCATTTATTTGAATCTGAGACTCATATAAATAATAAGCCGTTGTCCGGTGCACGAACTTGTTTTCAAACGACCCACAAAACTCCTTTTGAACGCTGAAGTTAAATAATCAATTATAATGTAATGCAATTATGATTTTTTTTTATTTGACCAAACCGGGTTATGCATTTTGAAATCTATGACGAAACCGGGTTGTATACATTGACGAAACCGGCCAGTTCCATTTTGACATGACCTATTTCTTTCGTTCCATACACAGAGGTACAATTATGGAGATGCTCATAATAACTAAATTTGCAATCTCCGTGTCAATATCTATCTTCCCGTACCTTTCTTCTTGTACAATGTGATCAATTTAACGAGAAATTAAACAATTTCGAGGCAAGGTTCACTCAATTCGTCATTTTGACATGCATTTTGACTTATTTCTCCGTTAATATAAAACGGTTGTAGAAAATATTGCATCTCACAATATAAAATAGTTGTATATGTATATGTATTCTTCGATATCATAAAAAAAATAAAAAAATAAGGAGAAACCTACCTTTCTTTTGTCTATTGGTGTTCCGTCATTGTGCCAGATGTTAGATACCATCGAGTCCGAGCAAATTTTGCCGGTGTGGTTTAGACACAGTGATGGTAGTGTTGGAGAAGGCCTTTAGATACGTGTTATTTAGTGATGTAGATACAATTAAAGTAGTCAGATAGACTATGAAAGTACACTCAAATATATCATCAATAGAAGATCATACAAAATATAAGACACTATTTTCTTTCAATTATGACTTTACACAACCAGTGTGTTGTTTGTTGGGTTAACTTAGGATAATGACGTTATTCCAATATGTTCCTCCTTATAGAGTTGCAAATGGGGGGTACAATGTAAAATACAATCCATGGTTTATACCACCAATCATAGATGTACGCCGGATTTGTTATCTCATAAGCAACACGACGGGTGCTGCATGTGGAACAGGATCTGCTTACCCTTCCAGAGCACCTGAGATCACCCATAGTTTTGGTGGGGGTCGTGTTGTTTATTCTTTAGTTTTCTATGTTGAGTCATGTGTACTATTGTTTTTCCTTTTCATTTTTAGCCATGGCGTTGTTAGTTTATTTTCGATTTATGAGTTTGACTGTCCCACTGGTATCTTTCGTCCCTCTTTTTTCTACTTGTTTTTGTATTATATCCTTCTCAAACAATATCAAACCAAGCTGGAAAGCTATTAGATATTTACAATTTACTAAAGTCGAGGATAACTTGTACACATTTATAACGTCGGTGAGGTTTTATCGTACCTTTACCTTGCTTAATTGGTGGAATTGAGGGTACACACCAAGCGTTGGTAAATCTACTGAATTCGATCCTAGAAATATATGAATGACACATAGCAGACAGTGACAAATTTTAGACACTAAAAACTAGATTTTTTCAAAGTTTGTTCCGTTTTAGCAAGGGTGCTATGTTTCATGAATTCATGGGAACACTATCTCGTAAATAATAAAGATAGAAAAAGGTTGAAATAAACAAAAAACTTCCTTTTTATGTAAATCATTTCCATCTTTAATAAAATTGAGAATGGAAATTGGGAATGTATAAAAGAGACAACTCCCCGACAAAAGTGCAGAAAACACCCGAAGCCACCAATGGGTCTTCAACACAGCGAGAAAATCCCGCACCGGACGCGTGCTTCAGCTGGCCCCTACCACAGATGTGTAATAGTTCAGTGATAATGGACGTCATATTAAACTCCGAAACTGAACATTTTAGATAGCAAGCGACAAGTACACCTGGATAAAGGAACTGGTTGTAAAATTGGTTTAAAATGTTGATATTAGAAAAAAAATCAGAATTCAAATCAGAATTCACTTTACATTTCTACAGGCTGTATAACTCTAAAGAAGTCGATCGATATGCAGCAAAGATTAGTACTTTTGAAATAATATTACTACGCAAATTCAAACGGACCTTGTAAACATAGAGAGTGAAAAGATCGAGAAGACCTCAAATAAATATACATAAATTAGAGGCTAGCTTTTCTCTATATTGTAAAAAAAATAGAAAAAAAGATAGCTACCTTATAGAATAAGTATCTGTAAATTTTGAAACTGCACAGACAATACATGGTAAAAAAAGGTCATACGCATTGGCTTGGAAGCACTTTATATTAGAAAAAAAGTAAAATCACCAAAATACTGAACTCTGAGAAAATTCAAAATGGAAAGTCCCTAATGAAATTGCACAATTAAATGAGACAACACCCCATCCAAGTTACAATTTATAAAGGTAAACCATTATTGGTTAAGATCCACCTTCAACACGGAGCCTTGGCTCACACCGAACAGCAAGCTATAAAGGGCCAGGGGCCATATGCATAAAACATCTTAACTTAAGGACTCCTTAAACTTAGATTTCACTAAGAATTTCCTTAGTTAAGTAAAATTCTTAAGCGGTATGCATAAACTTATATAAGTCTTCACTTAACTAAGGAATACTTAAATCGGAACCTTTCTCTAATTATTACCGTATGATATATATATACTAGCTCATCACATGTACTCATCTGTGTAAAAGTTTGTTAAGATTAATTAAGTTTATCGATCAATGCATGCTTTTCTTTTAAAGAACTGATATTGGTTTGTAAAACAATTCAATAGAACGTATAAGGGCGTTTTTTCAATAAAAACGTATTTTCTTGTCCTAGCCACTTTAAAAAAAAATGTGTTTGATCTTTGCAAGTAATTTTTTGTGCAGTCAGTACATTGAATTAGATTTAACATTTTTAAGCAAAGAAACAGTTTATTTTTTAGAGGGATTGATAAGATATTGACTCCTGAATGGTCCAAAACAACCAAAATGGCATGTCCCTAGACCGCCTGTCCAACATTCATACTCTAAAATATCGTAAAAAAATGAAGAAATTAATGATTTTTTTACTTTACATAAGTTCTTTAATAATTCAAAAGTATGTTCAGAGCCAACATATTCTAATAAACAGCTTTCAATATAGGTTTTTTAATTTCAGAAAGTGTGTCCCTCACAAATTGTCCACTACGAAACGAAGTCATTAAAATTTGCCAATAAACAGTTTTATAAAATCAATGTAATTTTTGTTTGCAAGAGATATAAACATTAGGGTCTTACAAAAGAAGTGATGCTTTTATAACAGCAATTAAATTGTTGGTAAGAAAAATTGAGCACATCAAATGGACTAGAGTGATACCGTATTTTTGATAATGTCCCCTACGAAACGGGTCAAATATCCTTCAGTATCTGGTTTTAAAATTATGAAAAAATATCAGTGTACAGCTTGATAAATGCTTTGATGAATACAATCAGTCTTGTTACTATTACAATATAGGGATTGTGGGGAAAAAATAAAGCATGCGAATACGTCCCTTACGAAACGGTCCCCTACGAAACAAGTATGGGAGAAAAAACGTTTCGTAGTGGACACAACCACTACCATGGAGTCTTTTTTTAATCTTTTTTCAATTATATTCGTGCAAAACAAATGACAAGGGTTAGTTTCATGTAATTTTTATTATGTTTTTATTAACATATAATAGGGTTGATGTCAACTACGAAACTTTTTGTCCACTACGAAACGGTTTTGTCCACTACGAAACGCATCAAAATGTCCACTACGTAACATGAGTTGAACCTTCATATGTGAAGTACTGTCTAATCTTTATCGATAAAAATGATTTTCTAATTCAGAAAAAAAATGATATTTTTCTAGTATTTAAAGTAAACAAACTGGAATGTCTATAGGAGACATTTAAAATTGCAAAAAATATGTGTGTTTAGAAGAAGTTTCGTAGGGGACAAAAGTCCCCTACGAAACAGTACACAAATTATGAAAATAATATCATTTAAAGAATATTTAAGATTGCACTTTTTGTTTACAAACAGGTCTATTATAGAGGTATTCAAAATAACTCTTGAAATTAAATTTTAGACAAGTTGATTTTCCATTTTTTTTAGGTCTGAAATGTACGCTTTTATTGAAAAACGCCCACAAGCATAGTATAATGATGAACAATTGGCGCATATAAGACAACGCTTTTTAAGGTTATTTTGACGGGAAAGCATTGGAAGAAAAATATTTCGGTAATCAAAGACTTTCCTCTACTTAATCTTTAATCATCTTTTAATGGGTGTAATATTTTCTGGATACAACAATATGTTTTAAACTCTTACAAAACATGATCAAAGTTTCAGTGGCGTAGCACAAGGCATTGTAAGCAAATCATTTTACAAAACACTTTTTTCAATAAAATGTTTACTAATAGTTCAGCTTATTATGCGCTCACATCTCCCTTTCCAGGCCCCTTGCTTACATTTGCTTATGGTTTGAAAAAAAAATCTATTTTGATGTGAAATTAACATTTTTTATCACTTCAAGTCCCTTTTACAACAAACAAAAAGGGGGAGGGTAGATTTCCCCCCAGGAATCCATATACAAACTAGGGCATTTTTCTTTGAGTCCTACAATATTTACTAAAACAAATTATTACAGTAAGTATATTCTCAACATCTTAACGTACTTAGCAATATTTTCGAAACCGTAATATATCTCATTGAATATATAAGGAAATATAAAAAAATAATTTGATACGAGTAAGGTATCATAAATACCTTATATGATCTTATATAAACTTCGAATTCCATGGGGTGTAGCAGTGAGGACTTCTGACTGCCGAAACAGTGATTCCATAAACAATCAACTTATTGTTTCAACAAAATGGAGGTCCATTTCAACCCCACCCCACCCCACCCCACCCCCTCCCACCCTTTTTATGAAAGAAATCCGTAGGTCTTAAAACTTTTCGATTTTGTCCCTGTAAGTGAAAAAAATTAGGGTATGCCCTACATCTTTAGAATAAAACTAAATTGAAAATTCAAATGACCCCCTCCACCCCTCCCTAAAAAAAAACAACCCCCCCACACACACACATGATATAAAAAATGTGGTTTTGCATGCCCTCTCTTCATTCCTTAATTCTGTTTGAACTTACGGTTACGAATGATATCCGCGCGGTGTATTTTAAAATTTAAACAACGTGCACGTACAGAGTAAACAAAAGAAAAATAGAACCATGAATTACATGAGTATAAGAGCTTAGTACTTTTTGGTATACACACGAGATATGGGAAATAGTATATAACTAACCACTGTTATCTCTTGATTTGTTGATTATACGTGATTTGAAGAAAATCGTTGATATTTAGCAGTAAAAATACGAATAATTAGTATTTTATTACTGATAAAGTTATTAATCGTAATATTTAGCAATAAATAAACGAATAATTAGTATTTTATACTGATATAGTTATTAATCAATTTAATTGTAGGTAACCTATTAATGTTCTGCAAAAAAGGCATACTTTCGATTGATTTTTAACTATTTTTTAAAATTTAAGGAAGCTCTATAGGTACCTTAGACTTAAGTGTTATCTTATGCGTTTCCTTAGTATAAGTAGTTTTATGCATACCACTTAAGTTTTGTGGGCGTGACTTAAAACAACTAAGATTTTACTGAGGAAACACTTAGTTTAAGATTTTTTATGCATACCACTTAGATAAAAAGGGCGGAGTTTCCTTAATTTAAGTGTTTATAAGGAAAATCTTAACTTAAGTAGCTTTATGCATACGGGTCCAGAACAATTACTAGTGTAAAACCATTTAATAAGGTTTATCACTTATAAGATAAACCAATTTAATGAAAGAGATTTGATTAATATATTTATTTTCCATAAATGACATACAACATGTACTTGATTATTTATTTTGGTTTCCAATCATATTGTTTCTTTAACTCACTAACATCTGATACAAAGTATAAAATCAATGTAATTTTATCAAGTATTACAATGATTTATATTTCTGAAACAGAAACCACAGTGTCACTGATTTATAATGAAATAAGAAAGCCAGAAAAAGAAGAATAATCATTGGCATTCAGATGTTCTGATGCGGAACCAAGATGTCGGACCCAAACTTGATCACCGACGCTCAAGTAGATAACAACATTCAGTGTGGAGGATGCGTAGCCAGGAACGGGAGCTAAAAGTTGTCCCAAATTCTGACCATTCTTTACCATTTCGCAATGAACACCATAATTATCCATTGAATATATAGTTGTTGAGAATTGATACAATCCAGAAACCGGAGCTGTAAAATGTCCCTGAAGCGAGTCGTAACCATTTCCGTGATTTTCATGAACATGCTCAAACTCTATAGTCTGCTGTGCTCCTAGGGTCCCACTTGGTTTCCTCCTCGCATAGAACCCAATTCCATCTGTAAAAAATAATATGTTAAGTTCGTTTCGTTCTTTTCCTAAAACAAAATAATGTGTTGTTAAGTTCGTTCCGTTCTTTTTTGTTCTTTTCCTTAAACAATGTTATGGATCTCTGAACATAGTTCTTCCTCCCATTGATTGTAATGCATTTTTAATAGTAAAAAAAGCAAAAGTAAAATTGAATTAAAAAAAAATTGCACCGCATCAAACATGAAATACATTTAACTGCCATTATTATTTGAATAAAATATGTTTGTCTCAGGAAAAATCCACCAGTGCTTTTTCTTTTGAGAGCCATAATAACATGCCAATGGTAGGATTTGAATCTTGAATAAATGACGAAGGCTTATTTCTACCCTACTTTGATTTTGGTCAAAACACTGCTGGCACTTGCAAACATTTCTTTTCCACATGTTTTAATTATGTCAATATATATGCAACTAAAAGGACTACGTAAATGGGTCCTACTAAAATGCGCTCCCGGGTGAAGAAAAAGCGCCCGGGGAAAAGAAAAAGCGCAAGGGGAAGACAAAATAGCGCCCGGGGAAAAGAAAAGCTCCCGGGGAAGAAAATTAGTGCCCGGGGAAATTATATAGATATTTTATTGGCATGAGACAACTTTGTGTCCGGCGATGAAATAAGTTATGCACATTGATATTTTTTTAATTTTAGACAAGTAATTTGAAAATTAAGATAATAGACATTTGTAATAAAACACAAAAACAAGTATAAATGTTTCAATTTTAACAATAATATATGAATATTTCGAAAGACAGATAATAATGGATCAAAGTTTATGCGGAAGATTTATAAAATGTAAGACATCAAAATACATGTTTTTCAAAAACGATATCAAAATGAAAAATGTAAAAAAAAACTTAAATTACACAGATAAATATTAATCTAATCAAAATTAAAAGAGTTACACATAATAAATCAGCAAATAAAGCAGAACTATACATGTACCGTAGCTAAGGGGCACTAGCTACGAGATATATGAAAAATCTAATATATTATTTTTTTGGCTCACTTAGTAATGAAATACAAATAATGAAAAAATAATTCCTTTTTAGTAGCCAATAAGGTTCAATTTTGTCAAAATAAACAAAAAAAACCTTGATTATTACTTATTCACTTGCAAGTGAATAACTCGACCTCATTGAATACTATAGATACATAGAATACATAGAATATTTCAACAGCACGTGTTTGCTTAATCTATTTATATCTATATTTATGTTTGCATCGCTTATATGGTCATCGGATGACTATAGAGGTCAACTCGATAAATTATTAGATGGCGTATAGACTAAAATTCACACGAAACGAAGCTACGTATTGTCATGCCTGTGCATTGTTTATTGTTTTATTTAGACTTTTTAATAGTTTGGATAAATGTTTTACATAGTTATAAATCAAATATGAGAATTCGATTAGAATCTGTGAACATGAATTTGACAGCTAGTGCCCCTTTAAAACAATAGGATAAAAAGCAGGAGTTTGGTTTAAATTTAAAACTAAGCATTAAAACCCTGATAAGCATTGCCATTAAAACAGTTGTAGTTTTATAAAAAGATATCATATATTTTAATCAGCATCTGCATAAAAAAAGGGTGTTCACCATGCAGTTGCTAAAATATTAGACCTCAGGCACTGATTATTTTTAAGTAACAAAGTATACGTTTTGATCGAAGACAATATCATTCATGATTACTCTATATACTCTCATTTATATTTATTTACTTATTTATATGCAATTTTAAAATCTAAAATGCAAAAGTGCAACAACTAGTACTTTATATGTAGCGCGATTGTACATATCCCAATTTATATAACGGACAAAAGAAGCAATGATTTTTTTTTATGGAGAAAATTTATTGTTATATAATATAATCATTTTATTCTCCCGGGCGCTAATTTTTCTTCCCCGGGCGCTTTTTCTTTTCCCCGGGAGCTTTTTCTTTTCCCGGGCGCTCTCGTGCGCTTTTAAGTGGGACCGACGTAAATAGTAAACATTTCAAGGAAAACAATAGTCAGAATACTAAGAAAGAAATACCCCATATAATAATTGGGAACTATATTCCTAGACCGCAAACAAACGGAATTAATTGTGGTCTGATGCCTTATGTGTATTAAGTTTTATTTCAGCCTTCTAATTAATTTCTCATGTATTTCAAATTCATCTATGCAATGGGGACGCATGGATTTAACCTACATGAAGAAATATTTTCGAGACTCAAGTTCTTTTTCTAGTTTGGTTATGTTTACTAGAGAATTGGTTTGCTGGGGTCATTATAAAGAATATATTTACTTACCTGATAGTTGTCTTTTATTCTTAGCTAAATCAAGTCCCCTTTTCAAATTCATATTTTCAGCTTCTAAGTTCTCTATAAATATCATTAATGAATATGTAAATTTATTAAAGGTATATTATACGTCTGGCGTATTAAATTATAATCCTGGTACCTTTGATAACCAATTAATAGTCTTTCAGGTTTATATTCCTTATTGGGCAATTGTCACTGTATGGACCGGCGTTTTGCATTTGCGCCGATTTTTTCTTTCATTTGCGCCGATTTTTTTAAAGGTAAATTACAGGTGAATGCTATTTTTCATTTATCATCATAGACCTCTTCCATTAGCCAGATGTACAAATGAATTGTCAATCAATTTGGATAGCCATTTACCAATGTCACTTCATTTGTCTTTATACTCTGTGCTCAGCTCAACAGACTGGATTTTCCTCAACCAGTTCTGAGCCAGATGAAAACGACAACAGTCTATTCTACATGGTGGAAAAGCATCCATAATTGCGTTATGCATTGCTTGTTCAAAGTCAATACTAGTATGCATAACCTCGGCCACAAAAGAAAGATGTTTTTGACGGCAGAGCTCGCACAATTATTTTCCACATCACTTCATAACACTATTCATCTTTTGCTGGTAAGAGGGTGTAAATTAGAGGAACGTAGTTTCTATCTACAAATGTTGCAGACACATTCAAGATTGAGATGTGTAGAAAATAATAGTATACATGTACCTTACTCAAAACCATTTGCACTTACCTTCCGATATTTATGGCTAGTATTTACTCACCTAAGTTAGACTGTAGATGCAATTAGGAGCAAATATAAAATCGGCGCAAATGGAAGAATGAAAATTTTTAAAATCGGCGCAAATGTCATACGCCCGTATGGACTACTTAAAAAGCTTTTCGACACAGTGTTTGACTATGAATCGATGGAACCTGAATATCCCATGAAATATAAAACTAGAAATAAGATTTCATATAATTTAACATTGTTGGTATATTTCAATGAATCATTTTATGTAAAATGATACAAATGGAAAACATAAATAAAATTCATTATCTCTATAACTATATATTAGAGCAATGAACTCAGATCCAAATAAGACACCTTATCTTAACTTTAAATATAATGTATCTGTTGAATGTTTATATGTCCGCTATCTATAATGATCGACCGATTAACTATTATTATCATCTATAAACTGTGATTATATACTTACTAGTTATAAATTCATATTTTAAAAAATAGATTTGATTTATCTCCCCTTGGCCTGAGTTGATACAATGTATACGAATGTGTTGTAATTCATTTAATCTAAACTGAAGTAATAAAAATTTGAAAGGCAATTACAATCATTCAGGATTGTTATGTAATATTAAACATGAACTAAATTAATGCTTACCTCGTTTTTGTTCCAAGTCAGGAATATGACAGTTGTTGTCCATTCGTTTGATGTGTTTTATCATTTGATTTTGCCATTTGATTAGAGACCTTCCGTTCTGAATTTTCCTCGGAGTTTAGTATTTTTGTGGATTTACTTTTTTCTTACACAAAATTGTGTACCTAATTATCACATTCAATTTACTCCAATGCAGAAATTGACTAGTTTACCGTCATATATTGCAACATAAAGGTCAATAGGAAAGTATTCTAGTAAAAACATCACGCTGTTGCATATATAAAACTCTTTATAACTGATAAAAAAATACAACATACCATATTTAGAATGAAGATCATTAAAGTCATGCCTTAAAGTGCCAAGTTCTTTCATAATAAAGTCTACTTTAGACGTTTCTGATGACTCTCAGCCCACTGTTAAAATAATCAATAAAAACATCATATCCAGGTTTGATTCCACCTTTAATCCACAAGTCTTTTATTGCGATTATTCTTATCACGTCTTTGACATAGTTATTCATTATCTATTTACGCTTCCGAAATTGGCATATATATATATATTAATGTGACGTCTGTTAAAATTCATATCTTTTTTTGGACTTAAGGAGCTTTACCTATGGTATAAAGACACTTCCGTTGTTGAAGACCATATTCATGTGGACCTATATATACATATTGTTTCGTTTTCTTTAATTTGCGTCGTTGGGCTTCTGTTTAGTTGAAATGTACCCCGTGCCTCCTCTAATTCATAGTAAAAACACATACAGAGTTCAAGGCAAGTTAAAAGTACATTGTTATGCGTTTACTTTTCTACATTGGCTAGAGATATAGGGGAGGGTTGAGATCACACAAAAAACTTGTTTAATCCCGCCGCATATTTGCGCCTGTCCCAAGTCAGGAGTCTCTGGCCTTTGTTAGTCTTGTATTATTTTTAACTTTAATTCTTGCGGATAATTTGGAGTATGGCGTTCATTATCATTGAACTAGTATATATATGTACTATGAGGCCAGCTGAAGGACGCCTCTGGGTGCAGGAATTTCTCGCTGCATTGATGACCTATTGGTGACCTTCTGCTGTTGTCTGTTATATGGTCGGGTTGTTGTCTCTTTAACACATTCCAAATTTCCATTCTCAACTTTATATACTGCGAATTAAATTACTTAAAATTACTTACATCAACAAATTTATGTATTCTATATCTCCTCCTCAGGATTTGATGATAGTGGGAAAGGGGTCGGCTCCTCAGAATACGAATAAGGGGGTCACATTTTGACAAATAATTTGCTGAAAATTTACTTTATTTATAACATATGACTTTTAGGGGGGTGGGGCGCCAACGTCTGAATCCGTGCCTGCTCTCTAAGTATCGAATGTGCTATCAAATGTACCACGTTGACGCGTCACACAATAACTTTTTATCTTAAAATATACGAAAAAAATATCTATCCTTACCTCCAGGTTTAAATAAAAAAAATAGGCATGTTTTAAATGATTTTTGAGATTTTAAATCTTACACGAATTCCAATTATATTGATTAGATCGTTGGTTTCCTTGTTTGAATGGTTTTACACTAGTCATTTTTCGGGCCCTTTATAGCTTAGGGAGCTACCATTTGATTTTTATGGGGGGGGGGGCGCTAAGATGAAAAATTTTGTCCTGCATTTTTTTTTAGTTGTAATCTCTGTCCTGCCTTTTTATTTTTCACTCTATTCGGTCCTGCCTTTTTTTTTATTAGTTTATCCTGACTTTTTTTTACCTAAATTGTCATCCTGCCTTTTTTTTTTTGCAAAGTGTCTCATCCTGCCTTTTTTTTTACTCAAAACTCCTGTCCTGCCTATTTTTTTCAAATTTCATCCTAGCCCCCCCCCCCCCCCCCCCCCATAAAAATCAAATGGTAGCTCCCTTACTGTTCAGTGTGAGCCAAGACTCTGTGTTGAAGATCGTACTTTGACCTATAATGGTTTATTCATATAGATTGTGACTTGGATGGAGAGTTGTCTCATTGGCACTCATACCACATCTTATATCTATATATGTATCTATCAACACTTCAATTAGTAAATTAAATGATGTCCATTGTCCAACGAATATCTTTTTTCTTCATTATAGCGGTAAATTCATTCAATTCAGACTTGATCAGACCAAAATAACCGTTTCAGACTGGAATCTTGCTATTAGTGTTATTCATGAAAACCACACGTAGTTTTAGCGGAAACGCTGTCATATGCAAAGTGGTGGGTCGACTTGGTTTTGAAAAAGAAAACAATTATAGGTCAAGACATAATAATCGTATATGACGATCAGAAGGAAACTTTTATACCCCCATTTTTAAGGCGGACCGGATATGAAAAAAATGAGTGTCCGCCCGATAATTTTTCCGTCACACTTTTATATCAGCTATCTCTCCTAAACCGTTTTTAAGAATCTTTAGTTACTAAAAATGTTCTTTTGAACCTGACATTTCGTATTTTCGTCCGAATTATTTGTGTGATAAGCAATCCCCTTTATCTAATTCCTACGATTAAATGAAATACTCTCAAAAATGTCACTACAAAATTTGTTTAATCCGGATTTTTGTTTTGTGTATAATTTTTCCATGGTTAATGATTGTCAATATATTTGTTTGTTTCTAAAGTGACTTTAAGATGATAACACATTGAAAGAATCAAATCGGCGCAAATGAAAGATCGAAACTTTTTAAAATCGGTACAAATGTTGAAAATCTATTTTTGACGGTTTTTTTTTTACCTAATATATATGTCTGTTTATTTTGTTCACGCATCGTTGTCATTATAATGGAATTTGATGCGATTGTCATACAAGTAATAGTTAAGCTGGCAATAAAACCAGGTATAACCTGCCATTTTCTACAAAAGAAAATGCCTGTACCAAATTAGGAATATGACAGTTGTTATCCATTCGTTTGATGTGTTTGAGCTTTTGATATTGCCATTTGCGACAAGATAATATAAGAAAATTTATTCTGATTTGGCATAAGTTAAATATGCAACACAAGATCTAATGAGCTTTTCACCGAATATAAAAATTAAAAAAACACATGTGCGAAAAATAGTGCTGGTTTTGCATTTTATATACGTATATATCCTATATCTTTAAATATCAGCATATTCTGACTGTTTTACTGTCCTCCTTTATAATACTTTTTATACTGAAATAAGAAATCCTGAAAAAGTTGAATAATCGCTTGCAAATAGCTGCTGTGGTGTTGCGGTAAAATGTCGAACCCAAACCATGTCGCCGACATTTAAATAAATGACCACGTTTAGTGTAGATGTTGAGTAATGACGAGCTGCGACAAGTTGACCAATATTCTGACCATTCTTGACCATTTCACAGTGAATGCCGTTATCGCTGCCAGCTAAAATTGTCGTTGAGAATTCATACAATCCCGAAATAGGCGCTATAAAGTGTCCGTGACGGGGTCGTAACCGTTTCCGTGATTTTCGTAGACATGATCAAATTATATATATCTGTTGGACTCCTAGAACTCCATTTTGCCTTCTTCTTGCGTAGAACCCAATGGTTGTTTCGCTTCCTGAAAAATATTTATTGATTATTGGTGTTAAACGCAACTTTCAGCACTATTGTCTATTTTAAACAATATATCAATAATAAGTCATTTTTATAAATTACCTGTTTACAAAACTTTTAACTTTTCGAAAAACTAAGGATTTTCTTATCCCAGGCATAATTATATTACCTTAGCCGTATTTGGCACAACTTTTTGGAACTTTGAATCCTAAATGCTCTTCAACTTTGTACTTGTTTGGCTTTATAAATATTTTGATATGAGCGTCACTGATGAGTCTTATGTAGACTAAACACGCGTCTGGCGTACTTAATTATAATCCTGGTACCTTTGATAACTATTTACACCACTGGATCGATGCCACTGCTGGTGGACGTTTCGTCCCCGAGGGTATCCCCAGCCCAGTAGTCAACACTTCGGTGTTGACATGAATATCAATAATGTGGTCATTTTTAGAAATTTCCTGTTTACAAAACTTTTAACTTTTCGAAAAACTAAGGATTTTCTTATCCCAGGCATATATTACCTTATCCGTATTTGGCACAACTTTTTGGAACTTTGAATCCTCAATGCTCTTCAACTTTGTACTTGTTTGGCTTTATAAATATTTTGATATGAACATCATTGATAAGTCTTATGTAGTAGACGAAACACGCGTCTGGCGTACTAAATTATAATCCTGGTACCTTTGATAACTATTAAGACGGCCATATTTTGTTCTGAAGGAAGTTGGGGTGCCCTGAGAGAACCACCAACATTTGCAGGAAAACTGACTAACAACCTCAGTGTGAACCCATACATAAAGTTGATTTTAGATATATATAAGATTTGGTATGAGTACCAATGAGAAAACTCTCCATCCAAGTCACAATTTATAAAAGTAAACCATTTTATGTCAAGGTACTGTAGCCTTCATCACGGAGCCTTGGCTCACACCGAACAACAAGCTATAAAGGGCCCCAAAAATTACTAGTGTAAACCCATTCAAACGGGAAAACCAACGGTATAATCTAAAACGAGAAACATTTATGAACCACATCAACAAATGACAACTACAGTACTGAACGTCAGATTTCTGACTTTTTAAATGTTTCAATGGTACCAAACGGCCTTCTTCCTTATCTGAAACAATAGTGTAACATCACAACATAGAAAGACACACTTGTTCGTTTTCTAAATCATTATTTCATTTTTGGAATGCACACCAGTTGCTTACATCTACGTCATTGGACTCTTATCTGAAAATAATAGCACATTTCCTTATTTTTTTTTGTATTATTACTTTTTGTCAACTTTTAACTGTTGTGTCTATGCGAGAGGTTCTATAAACGCTATTACATCGACAGATACAATAGGATTATAATCTGAGTAGGAGGCTAGGTGCGTCATTTTTCCATTTCTGTATTCTGTATTTTTTATGTCGTTTTCTCTATTCTTTGTATCTTTGACCCATAATCTCTTTTTGTATTATAGCACCGCTTTATTCTCTATTCTTTGTTTTTGTTTTATTTGCCCATTTTTCTGTAGGTTTAGTCTATTTCTCGATTCTGTAAACTAAATACATTTTGAAATCGTGAACGATACTTCCATACACTGTTGCATCTGTCAAATTTCAATCAATGTGGTTACTTTTTATGTATCTTGTACTAACGACATCCAAACCATGCAGGTACAAAAGTTGTTTTATATATATTGCTCATGATTGTGAGTTTCATGGGAAAAGGGCGGATCACGTGGACGAATTCATACATTTTTAGATAAAGATTCTATTATT
>CM034361.1:106960773-106997042 GCA_019925275.1 Mytilus edulis | reverse complement strand
AATGGTAAAAACCAAACAAAAAGTGCCAAACATCTTTTATCTGGTTCCTTGGCGATTCCTGCTTGTTTTGTTTTTTTTTGTTTTTTTTTTAATTATGAACTTTGAAATCCCAGTAGTATTATCTTAATTTGGTGCAATATAATACTGTTTGGCTTCTATCAATTGCCATGATAGTATCCTATTTACGATGTTTAAAATCTCAATGATTTTCCAGTTTTTCTTTTGATAAGGAAATTTCGTATTTTTGAAAGTATGTATAAAGTGCTTATTTCAATGTCAAGTTAAATGTAATTATGCATCGTTATTTTTTAACATTTTAAACATTTCAAAATGTCATATATTTTGTTCAGATCACACATACTGAAACATGTACGTCGATTGGTGAAAAGTAGAAATACATGTATGCGATTAGGAATCCATTACTGAAATTGATTTGGCGTGTCGATAAACTTTTTATTTGATGAAATAAGCATCTAAATAACTTTGATCAAAAAGGTGAAGTGTCAAGTCACACATCCCCAACCACGCAAACATATCAGATTTAACTCTTAAATTCTTTGTAAATGTAATCTTGATAATAAATGAAGTATTAAGTAATTATATACTGATAACACCATCTTAAAGCTCAAATATTTTCCCGTTATAGTTCATGCACTGTTGAAGACTTCGCATTGGATACTTATTTATTTCTCTATTGTTGATTTGTAACTTATTTATTTTCACGGTTGCATAAAATTTGGTATGAATGTCATCATAGACACATGCATACACTTCGAGAGTTGGAAAAATTATTTTCCTAACACCACTTTTAGTGCACCAGATGCGCATCTCGACAAGTATCTTCAGTGATGTTCGAGGCCATTATATTGAATATCTAAATGCTAATACAAATGCTGAAGATAAGATTGAAACCAAAAATGACCTCACGTGTAGACAAATCCGGATAAGGAATCAGAGCTTTGCATGAGGGAGATGTATTTGAAGCCAAATATGAAATGTGTGATGATATGGTATAGTTCAACAACTTTCCATAATGTTTTACCCAATTTGTTCACTAAATGCATATATGGCAAGTTAAAAAAAAAACTAGGAAAAAGTTCAGAACACTAGCGTTTAACATATCAACCAAGTAAAAGACATAAGGCAACCACATGAAATCCAAATAACTGCTTAGATGGGCGCGTCGACAGAGTAAGTGGTTTCTCTTGCTATGTATGCATGCTATACTTCTCTGGAGTATTTCAGCTAATTTTACATACAAGCTATCTGTTAAGTAAGTATTTGACACATCGAAAAATCCTGATCCTGTTTGAACAAAAGTGAATTGAAAATATTTGTTGGACGGACGGACGGACGGACGGACAGACGGACGGGAGGACTAAAAAGGTGAAAGGATATAGCCCAAATCTTGTATGAAGTCGTATCATATACATGTAATTGATATGCACTTCTTGCTACTACGATGTGAAAATAAGACTGAGCAGTTATAAGTCTGATTTATTATCATTATGTAACAAGCTTAAAATCCAACAATCTCTTTTTTTCAGTTTAACGTCACCTCTATATGTTTCTTTTTATTTGACAACAATTACCTATGGCGACTTAATAGTCAAACACTGACGAAAATAATACATTCCTCTGTTATATATTGTTCTGGACCTCAGTACATGCATTAGTGTGTAACCTTAACATAAAGTACTCGGCAACGCCGCGTTTCGTATTTTTCCCTACTTAACACTGCACATTAATCGTAAAACAACTTAATCACGTCAAAAAAGTACTCTTTTACACAATTTAAAAATCTCACAAGATAAATATCATTCATTTCATTTAGCCAAAGGGGTACATCACTTAAAACCTGTATAGATAAATTAACATTCGTTTTATTTTACCAAAGCGGTCTGTTTGATTAGCCAATGTCCCACTCATCAATTGATAGGCAACAATGGTATGATTTAAATAATAATTTTCTTTTCATTTAATCACTAACACTTCTGTGCATTAAATCAATATTGAAAATAAAATGCGTTATCTACAGAAGGGGTCTATCACCAAGCGATATGTCCTTGACATTGCAACCTGCAAAACTTATGACGCTTCATGTTCATTTGCCTATTCGTATAGTCTCGATCATCCATTAATCTTGTTCAAAATATATTGTTATGCCCCATTTATGGGCATTATGTTTTCTGGTATGTGTGTCCGTTCGTACGTCCCTCCGTCCGTTCGTTCGTTCTTTCGTTTTCAGGAGGGGTCTATCACCAAGCTTTATGGCTGTCCTTGACAATGATACGGTCGTACTGCCTATATATGTTGATTTCTATTGCTTACTTTTGTAAAGATTTTTGCTTGCAAGATATTAGCTGAATAGATAAAAAGATGTAGTATGAATGCCAATGAGACAACTCTCCATCCAAGTCACAATTTATAAGAGTATACCATTATAAGTCAAAATACGGGCTCACACCGAACAGCAAGATATAAAGGGCCCCAAAATGACTAGTGTAAAACCATTCAAACAGGAAAACCAACTGTCTAATCTATATAAAAAAAGTTTTTTTCCGGAGATTTTTAGTTGTGTAGTTTTGTCCTGTAATATTTTCGTTTCAGCATTAAAAGAAGAGTCGAAAGATACGAAAGTGGCATTTAAACTTATAAATAGTGGAAAGATACCAATATGACGAAGGGGTCATCAAAATTAATAACAAATCATAGACTCTGATACCAGATATACAAAAGGGGGGAACCATTTATAATTGACAACACGGTAAGAGCTTCATTCCTTGTTGAAAACAGTACAGTGACCTATAGTTGTTAACTTCTGTGTCATTTGGTCTCTTGTGAAGAGTTGCTCATAGGCAATTACACAATATCTACTTTTTCTTATATCATCATAGATATCAGGATTAAAATTGTGTACGCCAGACTACAAAAGACTCACAACTGGCACTCGAATAAAAATGCTATTCAAAACTTTAAGGTATAAAGTTGGAAGAGCATTATGAACCAAACTTTTATTTATCAATCCGATTTTCCTTAATCATTTCATCTTTTTTCATTACTCACTTATTGCCTCTATTGTGTGGATTCAAAAAAAAGGAAAGTTGGGTGTAATATACTTAAACATAATCGTACTATATGATCATATATCAAATGTGGATGTATTATAATATGGACCATGATTTGTCAAATATATAAAGTTCATAAATGTCATATGGGATTTTTTTTCCCCAATATTGCGGCTTCAGATCGGTACTCTCCTAAACAAGATCAAAAGTGTAACTTGTCTGTTAAATTGGCAAGTAAAATTCAAGTGGAATTAGCACATCTTTGTGTAATCTAAAATGAGGCTCTTATAATTCTCAATAATATCTGAGCCTTTATTGACAAACTGTCAAAATTTTAGATTCTCTTTAGGAATTTAGGGTCTTCTTCGTTTGTCATATTCTTTTTTGAGATTTAAATCTTTATACAAAATAAATAATTATGAACATAAAACAAACTAAATTGAAGTAAATATTAAGAAGTATATCAACTTAGTGGTGATAGTATAATTTATTGAAGATTGTTTGAAGTGGGTTCATCAAATACTGTTATGTCAAACAGATTATAGTGTAGACTTGTCTCGTTCAGAATTACTTTGAATTTCATTTGTAGTGATCACATTGTTGCCCTTTTTATCACATAGTTGCCCTCTCTATATCTCTTAATTATTTGAGACGTTGAGTTGTAGTCTCGTTTAAAAATTGGTATTTATCAAATAGTCCGTTTCCATGTATGTTGGTGTTTGTTTTTGAACTATTTTTTAAGATTGTCATATGAGAGGGAGGTTTGATAAACATAAAACCAGGTTCAATTCCCACCATTTTTTAGCACATCTCATCACACTTTGCGTCCGGCGTCTGTCGTCGTCCGTCGTCGTCGTAGTCTGTCGTCGTTAACTTTTACAAAAATCTTCTCCTCTGAAACTATTGGGCCAAATTCAACCATACTTGGCCACAATCAATATTGGGGTATTTAGTTTAGAAAAAATTGTCCGGTGACCCGGCTAACCAGCCAAGATGGCCGCCATGGCTAAAAATAGAACATACGGGTAAAATGTAGACCTTTTCACCATCGTATGTGACGTCATTTTCATAATTTACTGCGTTGAGGCCTGGACTGAGTCGGGTGTGTCTATTCTGTGTTGGTCATTCATTATGTATTCGTGTTTGTTTTATGTAATGAGTTAATACTTCAGTTTCATTATGTATATCTGTTATATTCATTTGATAAAATTTACTGTTTGCAATAGCACTAATTGTTCTAAATAATAAGGATGTTCTTATCCAAAGCATAAAAACTTAGCCGTATTTGACACAACCTTTTTCTACTTTTGATCTTCAGTGCTGTACAACTTTGTACTTTTTTTCGCTTTTCGATCTTTTATATCTTGGCGTCACTGGTGAGTCTTGTGTGGACGAGGCGAGTTTTTGGCGTATTAAATTTTAAACCTGATGCTTTTTGTTATTCATTAATCATGTGTTTCTTTGTCTAATACGTTTTCCTATTTATTTGTATTGTAGTCCTGTAATATTATGTTGTCATTTCTATGTTATATTTAACATTGCCATTAAAGTGCGAGGTTTGGCATGCCACAAAACCAGGTTCAACCCACCATTTTTTCCTTTAAAAATGTCCTGTACCAAGTCAGGAATATGGCCATTGTTATATTATAGTTCGTTTCTGTGTGTGTTACAATTTAACGTTGCGTCGTTTGTTTTCTCTTATTTTTTAGTGTAAATTGACATTGCGATAAGACGTGTCACGGTACTTGTCTATCCCAAATTCATGTATTTGGTTTTGATGTTATATTTGTTATTCTCGTGGGATTTTGTCTGATGATTGGTCCGTTTCTGTGTGTGTTAGTTACATTGTAGTGATGTGTCGTTGTTCTCCTCTTATATTTATGCGTTTCCCTCAGTTTTAGTTTGTTACCCCGATTTTGTTTTTTGTCCATGGATTTATGAGTTTGAACAGCGGTATACTACTGTTGCCTTTATTTGGCTTATATCTCTGAAACCAAAGTATTAAGAGCAAATCTGACCCGAAGTAAAATTGTTTATCAGGTTAACATCTATCTGCCCTGAAATTTTTAGATGAATCGGACAACCCGTTGTTGAGTTGCTGTCCCTGAATTGGTAATTTTAAGGAAATTTTGCCATTTTCGGTTATTATCTTGAATATTATTATAGATAGAGATAAACTGTAAACAGCAATAATGTTCAGCAAAGTAATATCTACAAAAAAATCAACATGACCCCATGGTCAGTTGACCCCTTTACGAGTTATTGCCCTTTTTAGTGAATTTTTAACCATTTTTAGTAATTTTTTGTAATCTTTTACAATTATCTTCTCCTCTGAAACTACTGGGCAAAATTTAACCATACTTGGCTACAATTATCATTGGTATCTAGTTTTAAAAATGTGTCCGATTACCTGGCCAACCAACCAAGATGGCTGTCATGGCTTAAAATAGAACATAGGGGTAAAATGTAGATTTTGGCTTATATCTATGGAACTAAAGCATATAGAGCAAACTGAAATAGGGTCAAATTGTTCGTTAGGTCAAGGTCTATCTGCCCTGAAATTTTCAGACCAATCAGGCAACCTGTTGTTGGGTTGCTGCCCTTAAATTGGTAATTTTAAGAAAAAATTGCAGCTTTTGGTTAAAATATCTTTAATATTATTATAGACAGAGATAAACTGTAAACAGCAATAATGTACAGCAAAGTAAAACCTACAAATAAGTCTCCATAATCAAAATGGTCAATTGACCTCTTAAGGAGTTTTGTAAATTTTGTAAATTTTTACAAACGCATTTTATCTACTGGGTTAGATTCATAGGTTCATTAGATAGAGATAATTGTAAGCAGAAAGAATGTTCAGTAAGGTACATATAAGATCTACAAACGTATCACCATCACCAAAACTTAATTTTGTCATGAATCCATCTGTTTCCTTCGTTTATGATATGCGCAAAGACCAAGGTGAGCGACACATGCTCTTTAGAGCCTCTTGTTTTCTTATAATGTCCTGTATCTAGTTAGGAATATGGCAGTTGTTATCAATAATTCGTTTCTATGTATGTTGGCGTTTGTTTTTGTACCTGTTCAGTGTTTCTGCTGTTCCTTTGTTTTCCTCTTATAGTTGATGTGTTTCCCTCGGTTTTGGTTTGTGACCAGGATTTGTTTTCGCTTAATCGATTTACGACTATTAAACAGCGGTATACTATTGTTGCCTTTATTTGACGTATACCATATCTTGAATTTTATTCATATACATTTCGCAACAATTTGATAGAAAGAAAAAAGTATTTTAACTGCGTTATATTTGTGAAATGAGACGATATATCAGGCAAGTAAAGTCTGACCTCTGTATAATTGAAAAACATGATCTTTAGTAAACGCGGTCGATATTTAACTGGACAATTTTGACAAAAAACATGGTGCCAATTTTACGTGACGGCGACTATAGATAACCATCACTGTGCTTAAACGGCTGTGGGTAACTTAAGTTACCCACAGCCCAAGATGGCGGACTCTAAACTCGTTGATATTTAATTCATACAAAATGTACCTTTTGCGACGTTTTTCATGCAGAATGTAAATATTTATAGGATTATTGAATAAAGAAATGACTAACAATTACCATAAATTTGTTAATATAGAGTTCACTTAAGCGCAAGGCCAACTTTAAAAAATGCATAAGATGTCCGTAACTTTTTGATCGAAACTAAGCAGACTGTCCGTAACTTTATTTTTAGATGTGGGTAACTTTTGATTTAAAATTTTAAGAATTATAATTTCAACAATTAGAAGACAATTAACATCATATTTGTAACCTTCGCGGCGTTTATACTACTCATTCACCACCAAATGTGATTTTATTAACGCATCATACTTACACCACATAAGTTTTATGTGGGGTTTGTGGTACTCCATCCTGGTTATGGTTTGAACTTTTATTTACTGATGTGCGTCTTATCGACGTTTTTTGCTTCAGACCAAGGCTTTTCCATAATATTTTTAAAATGTTTTGAGTTTAATTATATGTTTGCGGTTTACCTTCACCTCTGTTTCTTTCTATGTGTATTTTGATGAATACTCTTTGACGCGGCTCGGTATTTATACATCCCACCAGTTAGTTATAGTGTTATGATTTTTTTAATATGTTTCCTAGTATGTTTTTTTTTTCTCTCTTTGTATGTTATCAGGGGTTGTTAGACTATTAAATTACCCTGTTGTCCTACGTAGTTATTTATATTTTTATATACTATGTCGAATTGTTACACTATGTTGACTGCTCTATTCCTTTTATTGTCACTGACTTCTACCTATTATGTCTTTTAGTTTTATTCAGTTTAATGAAATTTAATGCAACTTGCATACAAATGAAATATGCAGCTAGCTGTAAAACTAGGTTTATTCATTTATACAAAATGTCCTTTTTTTTTTTTAAGTTTTCCCATTTACTGCAAATCTTGGTCAGGGTGCCGCAATATCACCGTGTGCAACGTCCCAGTGTGTCCAGATTGACACCCCTTTTATTTTACTGTCAATGCTGATGGGATTTGTTTTTGTGGGGATGGCTTTTTCAAAAAGACGGAAAGAAGTTTGTGCACTTAAGTCTCGTATAGTCTATCCACTGCATGCCTGGGCAATTTGGGTTCCCCTCCAAAATCCCGGATTCATGCTACCCTTGTCGTTGCTGGCAGAAAATCAGTAAGTGTATACATGCTACATGTATGTGTAAAAAATACTTGTGTAGTCTACGAACAATGATGTTTCAACAGTTTATCTGCTATGATCGGAAACAACCCTCCGAACTAGGCGATTCGGGTACCCCGACGTTATACAAAATGAGACCAGAGTTTTGCGGATTTATCGTGATTTTTTTCATATTTTTCCCAATTTTGTCTTCCATCGATACAATGAATTATATCATACTAGACATCTACTTCGTTTTGTGAATATGTATTCGATGCAATCTCTATCATCAGTTTAAACATTACATCAGCGTATGTCGATTCTTTGAAAGTTACGGACATCTCTATTGGTATGATGAAAAAAGTTACGGACAAGTTGTTTTGAAGTTACGGACAGCCTAAGTGTTTTTTTAAATCGTGCTGTGATCGTTTATTTTGAAGAATTTAATCACCTTTCCAGTTTAGGGGTTTCCCTAAACGATTAATACAACTTTTAAATTCAGTTGTTTAATTGATGCATTCATGGTATTGTTATTCTATAGAAGAAAAGTATCTAACCGACGCAAGGCGGCTCCATCTTGGGCTGTGGGTAACTTAAGTTACCCACAGCCGTTTAAGCACAGTGACCATGGGACAATATTCTATACAGTAAAAAAACAAACAACTTTCAAGCTCATCACATGAGCATCATATGACATAAAACATTAAAATGAGGTCCCGATGATGTGTAGAGGCAAGTTCGGATTTAACGAAGTGAAATTATTACATTAGTATAAAATCCAATTTGATTGTGATTTTTATTGGTCATCGACATTTGTTGCTTATTTTTTCTGTTCTCTTTTAGAAGTAGGGTGGGTTACATTCCACGACAAGCCCCGCTAAACCACAACCCCGTACTCTAGTATTAGTGTATGAGTCGACATCATGCATCAAAGGCGGGTGTGTACTGGTCATGAAACACAAGAACAATGTATCATCTCACAAATATAAGTAACGTTCCTGAAATTCTATGGAGGATATTGCAACTTCTTTGTGGTGTATTTAGCGACAGTATACATGACTGTTAGCCAGGTGTATATAGAATACAATTGCAATAGCGGTGAATATATTTTGAAAGTGCTTTCCAAATCAAGTTGTGTATCTATTTCTTCTTTGAGGGTGCAGGTTTTTTTACGACTGGTTGTCTAAGTAGGTAAAGAGGGAATGGACATTCTGAAATTTTTGTTATATTTTGCGTTCTCCAGCTAAGAGAGGATATATATAATTTTTTATATATATATAACTCGTCTAAACATCAACCCAACAATGTTAGATCTGTAAATTTGCTTTCGCAAATTTTTGGTTCTTCCCTCGCCGGGATTCGAACCCATGCTACTGTGATATCGTGACAGCAAATCGCCTGCACTATATACGGAGTCAAGAAGAAGTGTTTATAAGTTACAATGATTTTATTATTGAAGAAAGCGAGACAATAAATGTTTCTTGTTAAATATATTCGCACAGAACTTTACAAGATGCAAATACACTGAAAAGCGTAAAATCAAGACACTATGGCCTTAACTATTTTGTTTACTATTTTTATCATGTTTATATACACTGTATCTAAGATCGAGCAGTTATTTAGTTTGGTAAAACAAACACCACGGTAGGCCTATATACACTGGTCCACAAAACGCAACTTTCACTCGGATCATCCGGGGATCATTTACTATATTTGATAATACTCTTTCAATTCGACGTATCAGTGTATGTTCATTTCTTTGTTATTGTCATGTATATTTCCTTATGTCCAGGGGCGTAGCTGCCGTTAGGCACTATAGGCACGTGCCTACACATAATTTTTGCACAAATAATTTTTTTATTAAAAAACATTATAAACAACGTACGTTATCTGTAGATGAAAGCCAGTGAAGTTGTCAATACTCTTTCATCGAATGTCATTTGTACACTAGTCTCTCGTCCTTAGTGAATGGAATATTGGATAGAATTTAATGTTTTATATGATTTTACGTACTTCTATAGAAACTAAACAAGAACTTTGGTTCAGATAGTTTCACTTCTGTCAATAAAAACTTGAATGAAGCTCAATTTAGACACATGATTTTTTTAATTAGTTGTTGTTAATTTTCAACTAGCTTTCCACTTTGTGTTCACCCGACCTACAATAAAAACCCTTGCCAATGTTGTTCGTCTGTTTGGCTGTGCAGGATGTATAAATACACAGTCACGTCTGGTTAGAATGGGGACATTAAATCCGACGCCTAGCTGTAGAGAGAATGCTACTCTTTGATGAGTTCGTAGTTGGTCTGCCGAAAGGCAAAATTTCTGCTCCTATCCAATATAAATCCATCATTTTTCAATTGCAATGCATGGCATCTTAAAATTTCTAGACCTTCGTCCCGTACGACACTTATAACAGGACCTAGATCCCTGTTGTATTTATTGCTAAAAACAAATTATGCTTAACTTGCATAAATATTTATTTAAATCCTGAACTCGCATAAATATTTATGAAAATCAATCAATCAACTAGTTTCCAGTAATTTTGGGAACTCCCTTATCTGCGTTGATGACCACAATTTTCAAACTCCTAAGCAGGTAGGGATTTTAAAGTAGAGGATATAAAGACATATGAATTTCTTGAATTATGTAACGATAGTATGAACAGAACAGAACTTTTGCATAAGGCATCGACTATTGTGTGTATATGTTTGTGTGACTTCGGTGAAGGTTTAAGAATCAAAAGATTGATGGTTGGTGTCTAGCCAAAAGGATAGTTTTATTATAAAGTAATATCATTGTTTACGTGCCTTTTTTTTAAGGAATGATCGCCAATATGTACTGTTAATCAAATTAAAATCAGAGATATGAAAATACCAAACAGGTTGTACTGCTTAATTAGAGGAATACGCTGATCTACGTTGGGCAATGCATATTGTATTTTTTTTTTTTTTTTAATATCATTCGATTGTACTGCGTTTATATTTTTAATTCACCAGTCAGATGTTATGGTAAATTATAATTCATAATACTTCGAACTTTTCATCATGTACATTATAATTTTCTTGATTAAACAACCAGTAAATTTAACATTTTGTACATAAAATTTTGCAGCTAAAACGCTGAAAACCGTTTTCCGTCGGGGGGCTTCGCCCCCCTGAACCCCCTACCAGGGCTCTGCCCTGGACCTACTGGGGCCTTAAGCGGCCCCCAGACCCCCTGCCGATTGGTGCCTACAGTTGACTGAGTACCTAGCTACGCCCCTGATGTCAATTCCATAAATGTCTTCCTAATATTTGCTAACAGTCTTTTTCATGAGTTTAATGACTAATCAGTGGGATTATGTGTAACAAAAAGCGAATTATATTTTATCAAATAAGTAATATAAGATACTTGAAAAACATCTGATCAAACACTTTCAAGAGACGCTACTGAATTTAACAACTAAATTAGGATTTTTAAAACTCTTAAAGAATTTCGTTGTTTTAGGTCAAAATACGGGTATAAACTAAAAACAAGTCCTTTCCGATTTGCCAACTCTAAACCAACCAAAGTCGAGATAAATACAAAAAAATGTTGCAAATCAATTTGATCATGAGACGGTATACTTCAGTTAAATATGTCACACACATTGAAGTCTTCAAAGAATAAACAGAATTAAATAAAATATGCACAAGCAATATATATATAAATCTGCACAATAATTGTTTGTTTCAAAATGTAAGAGAGATAACTTTACATTTTCGGCGAACAAAATGAACAAAAATAAAAGTACTCACGTACTGTTAACTCGAATAAAGCCAAGATCAGATGACTGACGAACAAATCATTTAGAGTTCCATCTCCCTGTAGCTTACTAGAAGAAAGCAACATTTAAAACAATACCGTACTTAACATGATTCGATTCAGTCAGTTGAATAAGTACTTTGTACACAAAGAGTAGAAAGGGGCAACTGGTTTGTGCGTGTATTTTATACAATGTAAATTATAGCAATATCTTTATTTGTCTGTAAGAATTGTTCTTTAGAACATCACAGAAGCACATTATAGTTCGCTTAGACGAATTTGTAGTGTATCCTTGAACTTTTAAAAAGGGTGAGTGGTTACATGTAAAGAGGGAAGGAAGAGTGAGCCTTACTTATGCTATTCTGCTTTTAAAGGCGTGTTTAGGCTACATGCGATAAACTGAAATATTGTCCTCATTCTGAAATTATGTTTGGAGAAGGTTCATTGTTAAAATTGTCTGTATATAAACAATATTTCACAAATGAATACTATGAAATTTTGTCCTGGTAAAGGGAGACTATTTTTGTGTGTATAGATACAATATTTTATAGACATTTTATCATGAAATTTTGTCTCATCAATAGGAGGTTATCAATGGAAATTAAATACAAGTATTGAATAAGGATATTACAATTCTTCTGGAACTCTAAAACACCGTTGAAAAAGATCTGCTGATATAGTATATTCAAGAACTATTAGAGTTAGTACATCAACACGTCTGGATGTTCTGTACATTACCGTTAATATATCGATACAGTATAATGTTCAGCGTACAATGTAAAACATTAACAATTGATTAATTATCTATGCAAATGACAAGGTCCGATATGCCTGTTCCCCCCCCCCCCCCCCCTATTTTCTCATTTTTCAAATTCTGTTTTGGAAAGCTTCTTATTATGTTAAAACATTCTCTAAGGTTTGAAGTTTATTGGATACTTATAAAACTTCAAACCCACTTATTTTTGCAACTGAGTGAGGCGAGGGTGGGTACCCTACTGTTATATTGTCACTTTTGAATAATTATTCATTTTGCAGGTGATTTTACAACATTTTTTTATTATTATGCCCCACCTACGATAGTAGAGGGGCATTATGTTTTCTGGTCTGTGCCTCCGTTCGTTCGTTCGTTCTTCCGTCTGTGCGTCCGTTCGTCCCGATTCAGGTTAAAGTTTTTGGTCGAGGTAGTTTTTGATGAAGTTGAAGTCCAATCAATTTGAAACTTAGTACACATGTTCCCCATGATATGATCTTTCTAATTTTAATGCCAAATTATAGTTTTGACCCCAATTACATGGTCCACTGAACATAGAAAATGATAGTGCGAAGTTCAGGTTAAAGTTTTTGGTCAAGGTAGTTTTTGATGAAGTTAAAGTTACAACAACTTGAAACTTAGTACACATGTTCCCTTTGACATGATTTTTCTAATTTTAATTCCAAATTAAAGTTCTGATCCCAATTTTCACGGTCCACTGAACACAGAAAATGATAGTGCGAGTTGGGCATCCGTGTACTATGGACACATTCTTGTTTAGTGCCTGCGACAACGTGACCCAGGATTTTTTTTATTCCAATGTCATGATAACTGTTTTTGATGTCTAAATCGCCATTTTTTTTCAGTTCCAGGTCACGCTATTAAGTTTTAAGAAATGATGGCCAAAAATCGTAATTTTTCCGATTTGCCGTTTTTTAAGCCTTTTTACCCCCTAACCTCATCCATTTTCTGAAATTATTGGTTTTGAAGTTCATCAAAACAAACTTCAAACCTAAGGGAACATTTTAACGTGATAAGTAGCGTTCCAAAACAAAATTTAGAAAATGAGAAAATAGGGGGACCAAAAACGTGCCTTATCGTACCTTGTCCTTTGAACAAAGCTTTTATCAAATCAAATTTAAATAATTTGAAATAAGAAGTACAAGCTTTACAAAATGATTCCAGTTATAAATCTAAAAATGTGTCTACTGCATGCTCACGTATACTATGTTTTAATATAATTATTTCAATAAATAATTTGATGGAAGAAATATTTTCATGGATATTCTTGCACAGTGAACATCTTGTCCATCAAGAAATATTGTCCGCAGACAAAATTTCATTGTGCAGTATTGTCATGGACAGATTTCATAGTGAAATATTGTCCAGAAGGAGGTGACAAAATTTCATGAACAAGGACACCATTTCATAAACAAATGTTATCATGGACAATATTTCATTGTAAAAAAGTGTCTGTGGATAAAATGTTTCATAAAATTCTGTCCGACAGACAATACTTTATGTTACCGTGATAATCACTGGGCTATCACGGTAACATTAAATAAGTCTCACGGTGAACTTTTAGTAGAACCCATCTCCTCCTTTTTATCGAAAAATATGATATGACACAGGGACATAACATACTGCTAAATTAAAAACAAATTTATAAACCTGTTTTCTTTCATCTATCATATTCATCAAGGATTTGTATAGTAAGACAAATACAAACTATACTATACAAATCCTTGCTTTCAGCTAAATGGACACATCAGCTCTCAGGACACGCTTTTTAAAAGCAACTTGTTTCTGACGGGAAAAAGTAGAGTTGTCTTTCTTGCACTGAATCTTTAATTTGGAAGGTTTTGCCGGCTTGTAAGAGAAAGAAAAGGGAAAGATTGTTTGTCAACCTTACTAAGAAATACTAAAATGGCATTGAACAAACTCGCTATAGATGCATTGGACCTTAAAGATAAACGTGTTTTGATGCGGTAAGCTTTTACAAAAATCACTTTTAATGCACATATCCATTCAATGGGAAATGACCTGTCCTTGACATTTGTCAAAGTGAAAGTCGAAGAAATTATAAATTTTCCGCGAACGTTTCCAATATATACGTGTCGGTGAAAACGTATAAAAAATACAATTATGAGTCTTATATGAGTCAAAGTTCAAAATGTCATAAAGGCTCAATTGGCTTGCTTTGATTTGACAGTCAAGCCAAATCATTTTAGAAATATGCCCCCCTTTTTTTTTTGGAAAACTTTGGTTGATTCTTTAGGGACTCATTTAAGGATGATTAAAGCAGGCCCCCTCAATGGCAGTCAGTGCCTCTTGACCCTCACCCAACCCTTTATGAAAATTTCTGTATCTGCCACTTATAATTCATTTTGTCATGTTTGCAGTGATGTGGACTAGTATATCAGAGCATTAATTTAACACATCATTTTCTTTACAGAGTTGATTTTAATGTTCCATTGAAAGAAGGAAAAGTTACAAACACACAGAGGTAAGAATATCATTACAAAAAAAATAGTGTTCAAAAATAGCATTGAAATGTGACCACTACAGAACAAACAAGATGGTTTTATTTATGGTAAAGATTTTACACATTTGTCACAGTGAATGGTGAATGTGGATGATAATACATGTATATCAAGCAATTTACAATACATGTATGTATACATGTATATATATATTTTTATTCTCACAAACCAATTACAATTGTATAGAGATATACATGTACATACATATTTCAATTGTTCACCCAGAAAAGTTCAATTTGTTATTGTCATAATTGATCTCCTTAAATACATGTAATAAGTTAAAAAAAAATCATTTATGATGTTCTGTGCTTTTTTTGGAATTCATTAAGCAAAATGTTAAGTCATGAAACTTCAACTTGTTTGGTCTATTTCTATTGAGAAATGAAGTACATTGTTTTCTACAGTTATCAAAAGCTGAACAATTAAAAAGCTCAACACATTGTTTTTATAAAGTTTAAAAAGACTTCTACTGGTTTTGTTTGCATAAACCCTTTCCTCCATAATGATGCCTTTTTGATGCCACCCCCTTTACTCCCTTAATGACGCCTTTTGATGCCTGTGTAGTGCCTCAGTTGAAATGTCTTGCCTAGGAAAAAAGTGTATCAAACTTAAATAAATTTGTATCTTCATGTAATATAAAAAGGATATTCATGAAAATATCTGACTGGAATTTAATTGATCAAATATTCATTTTCACAATTGCATTAATACTTTTAAAAAACCTGATGTGTTTTTTTTAATTGAAAAAATCCTTATGCGAATCAAGTATGTAAAAAAAGTCCATGTAATTCAAGGGTATTTATACACTTATAACTTGCAGTCTATCAAACATGTAATGATACATGCACTTTAATTGTAATTTTACTTGTAGAATCACAGCGGCTTTACCAACTATAAAATATGCCCTGGACAATGGTGCTAAGTCTGTTGTATTAATGAGCCATCTTGGACGACCTGATGGCAGAAAACAAGACAAATATTCTATGGCACCTGTCAAGGCAGAATTAGATAAACTCCTTGGGAAGTAAGTATGAGTTCAATTTGTCATTGCTAGAGAGTTTGTCTCAATGGTAATTACACCATTTTGTATACCACATCTTCTTATTTTATAATAAGGAAAAAGTTGTAAATTTGCAAGAAAATGTAGAAATTTCAAAAATTATTAATATTGTGGGGATTTAAAAATATGTGAGTTTAACACATCAAGTAATTTAAATGCATATGAAAGTAGTATTTATAACAAGAAGGAACTTTGAAACTTTTTTTATTTCACTAAAGGCCTCACATGACACATGATAGTACAAAAAATACAATATAACAAATATGTATGAACAAAATTAAAAATATATACAAATCATATACAGAATTATTCAAAAAGGTATATTTCACTTTATTATTAACATTACAATTTAACATAATTAAGACAATTCAAAAAGAGTGAATTTATCATTACTATTCATTAATTCATAGAAACTATCAAATTTTTGTTCAGGTTGAGTTATTTCCCTTTTGATGTATGAATTGTTTCTGTTATAGACCAGTAACATTTTTATCTGATTGTGTTGGACCAGAGGTTGAGGCAGCTTGTGCTAGCCCTGCCCCAGGGACAGTATTGTTACTTGAGAATCTCAGATTTCACGTGGAAGAAGAAGGAAAAGGTGTAGATGCTGAAGGGAACAAGGTATAAACAAACTAAAACCTAATAGACCACTTTCGAGTTCATCCGCCACCGGCAAAAACTCGTCAATTATGCACGCCTTTATGGTGTCATTTACCAGATAGAGGGGGTCGCCTGTATCCCTGCACTATTTACGTTCAACAAGCGTCTTAGTGATCGTCTTTGTGCAGGATAAACTAGAAATAATGGTTGCTCTGTAGGTACTTACTGACAATTCCCTTATGACAGCAGTGTTGATGGTCAATTTTGAGAATTCAATTTACCGAATAATTCGTACAATATAGAATTATAGTTTTCCAACCACTCGCTCAACATTGAAGGGAAGTTACGACGCCCCTAAACGCACAAATGATGGTGATAAAGGCGCGTATAATTGACGAGTTTTTTCCGGTGACGGATGAACTCGAAAGTGGTCTATTGATTGAGTTTTGAAGTTGACAAAAAATATGAAAAGTTTCAACATCTCAATACTTATATATTATCTTTTTTCATCTAAACTAGACTGATTCTCTCTCTTGAGCCTGTACTGTAAAGTGAAAAAAAATCAAGTTGAGATGACCAATGATACTCTGTTTATTGCTATTTTACCTATAAAGACAATCATTGACAATTGCATGTGCCTCCATCAGACTATTGAGAGAGTACAAGCTCCCAATAAAGATAACTCTTTCTAAATGAAACAAAACATGTAACAGTTGTATAGGGAGATAAACAACTTACCTTTTGTTTCATTTATACAACATTTTTTTCTCTGAATAAGCACAACAAATAATTTTTGGTGCTTTTCCATTTTAGAATATATTACGAAAATATCTGCATGTAAATTTAAACATCTGCTGTTTATTGAGCAGTATTTTCCATTTTTTTTATAGATTAAAGCAGACAAGGCAGCAGTAGACGCATTCAGAGCCTCATTATCAAAGTTGGGAGATGTTTATGTAAATGATGCTTTTGGTACTGCCCACAGAGCACACAGGTAGGAGGAGCAAAACAGAAAGTCGTGCATAACAGAACATAAAAATTATTAAAAAAAAGTAATGAAGTATTAAATAATAATATAACAAAAACAACTTTGGATGTTACAAATACGAAAACATGGTGATGAAAAGTAATTTTAAAATATTTTAGACTGTAGATTTTATTTATTCCTTTATAGTTCAATGGTGGGATGCCAGTTAGCACAGAGAGCATCAGGATTCTTGTTGAAGAAAGAGTTGACTTACTTTGCCAAAGCATTAGTCAGTCCAGAGAGACCATTCCTAGCTATCCTTGGAGGGTAAGTCTAGAGAGACCATTCCTAGCTATTCTTGGAGGGTAAGTCTAGAGAGACCATTCCTAGCTATTCTTGGAGGGTAAGTCCAGAGAGACCATTCCTAGCTATTCTTGGAGGGTAAGTCCAGAGAGACCATTCCTAGCTATTCTTGGAGGGTAAGTCCAGAATGACCATTCCTAGCTATTCTTGGAGGGTAAGTCTAGAGAGACCATTCCTAGCTATTCTTGGAGGGTAAGTCTAGAGAGACCATTCCTAGCTATTCTTGGAGGGTAAGTCCAGAGAGACCATTCCTAGCTATTCTTGGAGGGTAAGTCCAGAGAGACCATTCCTAGCTATTCTTGGAGGGTAAGTCCAGAATGACCATTCCTAGCTATTCTTGGAGGGTAAGTCTAGAGAGACCATTCCTAGCTATTCTTGGAGGGTAAGTCTAGAGAGACCATTCCTAGCTATTCTTGGAGGGTAAGTCCAGAGAGACCATTCCTAGCTATTCTTGGAGGGTAAGTCCAGAGAGACCATTCCTAGCTATTCTTGGAGGGTAAGTCCAGAATGACCATTCCTAGCTATTCTTGGAGGGTAAGTCTAGAGAGACCATTCCTAGCTATTCTTGGAGGGTAAGTCTAGAGAGACCATTCCTAGCTATTCTTGGAGGGTAAGTCCAGAATGACCATTCCTAACTATTCTTGGAGGGTAAGTCCAGAATGACCATTCCTAGCTATTCTTGGAGGGTAAGTCCAGAATGACCATTCCTAGCTATTCTTGGAGGGTAAGTCTAGAGAGACCATTCCTAGCTTTTCTTGGAGGGTAAGTCCAGAATGACCATTCCTAGCTATTCTTGGAGGGTAAGTCCAGAATGACCATTCCTAGCTATTCTTGGAGGGTAAGTCCAGAATGACCATTCCTAGCTATTCTTGGAGGGTAAGTCCAGAATGACCATTCCTAGCTATTCTTGGAGGGTAAGTCCAGAATGACCATTCCTAGCTATTCTTGGAGGGTAAGTCCAGAATGACCATTCCTAGCTATTCTTTGAGGGTAAGTCTAGAATGACCATTCCTAGCTATTCTTGGAGGGTAAGTCTAGAATGACCATTCCTAGCTATTCTTGGAGGGTAAGTCCAGAGAGACCATTCCTAGCTATTCTTGGAGGGTTAGTCTAGAATGACCATTCCTAGCTATTTATGAAGGGTCAGTTAGCAAAAACTATCGCTAGCTCTTTGGTTAATAAGTCTTAGTGCTGTAGGGTAAACCTAGAGAAAGTATGTTTAGCTATCTATAGCTTGGCATCCTGGTCAGTGGTCTAATCAATTTTTTTTCAGTAGGAGAATGCATGTGAGTGTCTCTGAATAGGACTTAATTATATAAATAATATAAACAATAATTACACTCTTTTGTTGTGAATTAATAGTTGACGAAGGATGACTTAATCTTATAAATAACTTTTTAATGGGGAAAATATTTCCAATATTTATTAATTGAAATTCTTTAAACTACTAGACATGCTAACGGTATAAAGAAACATCTTCTTTGTTTCAGAGCCAAGGTAGCAGATAAAATCCAGTTAATAGAAAACATGTTGGATAAAGTGAATGAAATGATAATCGGTGGAGGCATGGCATTTACCTTTCTAAAGGTTCTTAATAATATGGAGGTATGATACTGAAGCTATCAGGCTAAGAATTATTTTTTTGCCAGATAGAGGTTTGGTCAGAAGACGTATCAGTGATGCTCAAATCAATAGATATGTATATGGCCAACTAATTGCAACAGAAAATGTTTTAGTTCTAATCTCAGGGGCGGATCCAGCCATTTTAAATAGGGGGTGTCCAACTATATGTCCCCATTCAAATGCATTGATCGTCCATAAAAAAGGGGGTTCCAACCCCCGGAAGCCTCTCCCTGGATTCGCCAATGCTTATCTACAGCATTAAGCCCACACATACACAGAAAAAGTCCCATAAAATCTAGGAAAACTCAAAATCAATATTTTTAATTTCTTTTTGAAATTTACAATGGAAAGGGAGTTAACTCTGCAAAAAATAGGTGTTTTTTTTAGCAGTTTTTGTCTGATTTTCTTAAAATTCATGTAAAGTATGATACTTTGATAGGGTCATTAGTTTGTATTTGACTATATTATATAATCTTCTGCTCATGAAATGTACAAAACCGAAGAGTTATGGGTATTTTTTTTTTGAATATTTTTCATTATAAAAATTGCAAATTTATGGCTTTGTAACCATTTAGAAAAAATAATGTGAATTTTTGGTTTTGTTTATATCAGTAAATTATATTTACTCAGGATCTTCCTTGTTCAAAGAAACTTTAAAAAAAAAAAGAAGAATATATACTGAATTAGTTTTATTAAATTTAAGATTCTTTACCTTAACATGCTAAAAAATCTAAAAAATGGCCAACTAATGAATTATGAATGCTAGGTTGTAGCTTGATAAAAGATATGAAAACACCTTTAGATTGTTTGTTATACTCTGAAGATGTGTAAAATATCAAGAATTAATACATTCTGTTGAATAGGAGCGGTCAAGTTAATTTTGTAACAATTTATATTGATATTTTTGCCTATTTTGTAGAGTTATCTCCAATTTCAATGCAAATCTCCTTAGGAATATTAAAATCGACTTTTTTAGTGTTTAATGCTAAAGATTGAAACTTAAAACAATTCTGTTACAAGGTTAGGGTCAGATTTATGCTTGATTGACTGGTCTACAAATAAAGTACTAAGTTAGAATGATGGTTTGAAGAGGCATGACATTTACTTTCTTGATTCTGTTATAAATGTATATGCATATTTTCATATGACTGAACTAAAATGAAAAGATCAAATAAGGCATAAATCTGAGAGAGGAGAAGCATAACAAATAAACTCATCATAGATCTATACCAAGACTAAATTTAGTATTTACACCAGACTCATCAGTAACGCTCAAATCCCAAAAAATTAAAAAGGCTAAATAGAGTACAAAGTTGAAGAGCTTTGAGGTTCAAAGTTCTTAAAGTTTTATCAATTATAGCTAAGGTAATCTTCCTCTTTGTCATATTCCTGAGTCGTATTTAAAAAATTCAAAAAGACAAACAGCACATAAAAAAAAATTACTAAACCAAAAATTGTGCTACACAAACCTCATAAAAAACAAGGTGTGATCTTGGAAACAAAGTATGAAAAATTAATATAAACAGTTGAAAAGGCATGTTTTGCAATATAAATTGAATTCATGGCAGTAATGAAATTCTATAATTGACCTTATTTTAGATTGGTTCCTCCCTGTACGATGAAGAAGGTGCTAAGATTGTACAGAAATTGGTAGATAAAGCAAAGGCTAACAACGTCACCATAACCTTACCAGTAGATGTTGTAACAGGGGACAAGTTTGCTGAAAATGCTGCTGTGGGACAAGTTACAGTAGAATCTGGTATCCCTGCTGGAAGTATGGTAAGGGTTTAGTGAAGTGTCCAATAGGACAGGTCACAGAAGAGTCTGGGATTTTATAGGCAAATAAATTGAGATAGGCTATGTTTCATGAAATTCTTGTATTTGCAGAACAACCTATTTTTAGCAGACTTCATGTCATGGGGAAGGGGGAATTCATAAACAATTATAATTTAATATACTATAGATAAGATTTACTTTGCAAAGTCTGGAAATGACCACAGCAGGTATATTTTGTATATCAATTATACATAATTAATTTACAGTAGATTTGGTTCACTTTTTCACTTTTTGGTGCAATTTTTACAAATGATATAAAAAATATCGGGTTTATTGTGAAAGCTTACAACACTATATCAATAATAAAAACTTTTGTTTCATATTTGTTTTAGGGACTTGATGTTGGAGAGAAATCTATAGCAATGTTCTCTGAAGTGATAGGTAGAGCAAAAACTATTGTATGGAATGGGTATGTATTTATATTTAAAGTTAATACAACCTTTCTAAAAAAAAATATTGTTTAAAGTAATAATTTAACTTTAAAATTATTGATTAAAATTATAAGTCACATTTTGCCTGAAATAAATACTTGGCCAATAGAGTTTATGATAAGGACTAATTCAAAATTGATTGTGGTGGGGGATGGAAAGCACTCAAGTTAATAAATTGTTGCATTTTCCTTTAGAACTTTTATAAGAATTATAAGCTAAATGAAAAAAGTTCCAATGTTACACAGTGTGGAGGTTAATTCAGAATTTCATTTTCTAGTAGCACTGATAAACCAAAAAAACTAGAAAATAAGATTCCAGTCATTGTTTAAAGGTTGCTATTCAAGTTACTAAAATTTTAATATGTTTTATTTTTTACAGACCACCAGGTGTATTTGAGTTTGCCAACTTTAGTAAAGGAACCAAATCTATGATGGATGCTGTTGTCAAGGCAACACAAGGAGGAGCCACAAGTATCATTGGTAAGATCATCTAAGAAAATCTAGTACTGTTGCAAATGTGATAGATGTTTAAATACATGTATAGCCAAATTGAGAACATGATTTTATACATAGATAACTATAAATTCAGAATTTATTGCAATATTTTTATATAAACGCTAAAATTGGAGTGTATCAGGTTCTCAAAAGTAAAAATTTATCATTTCCATATTGATTTTCCTTTCACATGGATTATATTTTAAAACTTTGCCAGTTATTATTTCAAGATTTTTTCTTCAGTGAAATTATTACATCCATTAAATCAATTGTAAATGGCTGTGTCAAAACAATTTGAATTACTTCCCTTTGATTATCATCTTAAACACAAACAATTTGAATTAAATGCTAATTCTGATGTGATATAATGCAAAATGGTATTGAGATGCAACATTAGTTTCATTTCTTCATCTTTTTATATTTGAATACGTTTATATTCACAATATTTTATATTAAGCTTTGTAATACTTCTAATTACCTCCCTTACATTGTATTAATTCAGAAATTACATTTGAAACTTTAAATGATTGTGACTTTGTGCAATATTTTTTAACAACACAAAATATATTTAAAACGCAAATGTACAGATCAGAACTAAGCAGAATGTTCTTATTTTTAGTCAGAATATTGATACTAGCTTTTTTTTCACAAATATTCAGAAAAAAAAATGTATGCAAAATGTGTGTTTCTGTTTCAGGCGGTGGTGACACAGCTACATGTGCAGCTAAATACAACACAGAAGATAAAGTCAGCCATGTTAGCACTGGTGGTGGAGCTAGCTTAGAATTACTGGAAGGTGAGATAAAAGATAATTGTCACTTTTATATTCTGAATTTTTTAAATATGAAAAAAAAGCTGTTTTAGATAAAAATAAGTAAACTATTGCATTTGAAAAAAATAGAATCATTAACCTGATATTTATTATGAGTAAACACAATTGATGTGGAGTAAAATGAAAACAAATTTAATTGGTTTTTTTATGATCCATGATGTATTAAAGACTAATAAACATAAGGTCTTTCTTTTTTTTGCAGGTAAAGTTTTACCAGGTGTAGCAGCATTATCAGACGCATAATAGAAGTGAACAAATCCTACGCAGAAACTTTAAACTAATTTGTGTACTTTGTAAATGTAAATTGATGGAAGGACTGATTTTAATGTAAAGTATTAAACATGTATTAAACAAGTGCTAAGAAAAGATATAGTTTTAATATTTATTTCGCATTCTCCAGTATTTTTGTTATTTTGTTATTTTTTTGGTTATATGATTTTTGCAATTTCTCATACTAGAGTTTTGATTTTGATTTACCAAGTTCTGTTTTCAAATCTCTGGTCAAATAAAAGAAATGCCTTTGCATTTACTTCATAAATGAAACTCAACTGTGTTTTTTTAAAGCTTTTTTTATCTATTTTACGCATATTGGTAAAAATACTCCACATGTGTAGTTCTAGACAGTATAGCAGGAAGAAAACACATTACTGGTCATACAGCAGTAAAGTCGACTAGCAGTTGTTGCATTAGTTCATGTTTCAGACAGTAAATCATGGATTTTATGCCTTCAAACTTCAAGTTTAATCATAGTCAAACTTTATAATACAAGAAACATTTACAAAGAATATTGTTATTTATTAACTGCTTGTTATCCATTAACATATATTAGCTGTGCTTGTTGAAAAAAAGTTAATAAAACTGAGATTTCTTTATTCTGTTGTTTAACTTTATAAATCCCTCATGAGTCAGTTTATTCTAATGATTGTTATGCCTGGCTTACATTTTCTAGTCTGTATTTTTTTTGAATAACTGAGGGTATCAATTTTCATGTTTTGAGCAAAATCTGTTCATCGAAATCATGGTTTACTAATGCTTGTACGGTTGTACCAAAAATTTCCCATAAAATAAATTGAACAAGTCTATATCTGGTTTGAGTTGTAAGGATAATTTGTTTTTATAAATAAAATTGAGAATTGAAATGGGGAATGTGTCAAAGAGACAACAACCTGACCAAATAAAAAAACAACAGCAGAAGGTCACCAACAGGTCTTCAATGTAGCGAGAAATTCCCGCACCTGGAGGCGTCCTTCAGCTGGCCCCTAAACAAATATACTAGTTCAGTGATAATGAAGGCCATTCTAATTTCCAAATTGTACACAAGAAACTAAAATTAAAATAATACAAGACTAACAAAGGCCAGAGGCTCCTGACTTGGGACAGGCGCAAAAAATGCGGCGGGGTTAAACATGTTTGTGAGATCTCAACCCTTCCCCTATACCTCTAACCAATGTAGAAAAGTAAACGCATAACAATACGCAAGTTAAAATTCAGTTCAAGAGAAGTCTGAGTCTGATGTCAGAAGATGTAACCAAAGAAAATAAACAAAATGACTATTTTAAAAAACTATTTAACATTTGTTCACTGTTTGTTATCAAGGCAACACCTTCATAACATAGAGGATGGAAATATATATATATGCCATATACCTGTTTTGATCATTATGGGATGCTGTATGAACATTGAAATAAGCTTAATGCATATCTAGATATAAGAAAATATGGTATGAGTGCCAATGAGAAAACTCTCCATCCAAATCACAATTTGTAAGAGTAAACCATTATAGGTCAAATTTGTTCTTCAACACTGAGCATTGGCTCATACCGAACAGCAAGCTATAAAGGGCTCCTAACTGTCTAATCTATATAAAATACGAGAATCACTTATAAACTTCATGAACAAACACCAACTACTGAATGTCAGGTTCCTGACTAAGAACAGGTGCTAAAAAAATGCAGCTGGTTTAAATGTTCCAACCATCACACTTACCTGAACTAATAGTGTAACACCACAACATGGAAAGACTCAATATAAAATATCGATTGAAATGGCTTAACTTAATCAAAAGACAAATTAACACAAGTATACATACATTGAACATATAAATTTGATGCATGACACAATGCAAATACATAATCAATAAAATAAGGGATGATATGTTAAATAATTACAGAAAGTCAACCATAACCTTGAACAAAATGACGCCAAATAGAATAATATACACAAGAAGAAATGTTTCCATGTACATGTATTAAATATGAGATTAAAAAAAATTAGACATTGTGGACCTAGCAATTCTAACTTTTATATATCATGGCATGCAAGTATACATTTCATGCATTCAATCAAAAACCCAAAATTAAAATTTTTGAAATAATTTTGTCCTGATTTTCTCCAGGTGTCCTGGAGACTGAAGTCTTTGTTTTTGTTTTGTTTTTATTTTAATCAATTTGCTGTTAGCTTCTTGCCGTTTAAAATCTAGTCTTGGACAGTTGACTATTGTTGCCATACTAATATAAGCTTTTCAAAGATCTTTTCTGACCTATACTACATCAATTTGTTAACGGCCAAATTTAGCATTGGTATTGTAATCTTTAAAGCGTGTAGATTATTATCATGGCTCATTATCCAACAAGTCTAAAATGGAACATGAAGGCAAACGCAATAAAAGTCTTTAAAAAAATCTTTCAAAAAACATAAAAAATGCAGAAAATATGTTGGGATCAAAAGTTTTATTTATGCTGAGACTACTATAACACATATATATAGTAGTCGCACTCAGATGTATGTCAATATTTACCAGTACTTCCCATTTTAATATTGATAGGTAGTAACAGAGACATATATATCTCTGGTAGTAATTTTGAATTGCTATAAAAATGTCTAAACTAAGCCCTCATATAGTTTTCTTTCGAAAAGTCTTTTTATTTTAAAAATCAGACATTATTTGAACCAAGGATTTGTATATTAAGAATTCTAACTATACAAATCCTTGTTTGAACAAAGTGATCATATGTTCAGTAAAATATGTGTAAAATAACAATACGTTGTTAATAAGTTTCCATGGGAGATAACCTAAAACATTCTTTGAATAAAGACTTGAAAAAAATGATTATCTCCCATAGAAATTTATTGAGATTTCATATTGTATATAGGGTCATAGTCATAAAGGAATCATTTCATGTTTTAAAAGAGGTTAATCTTGATGTGTGAGGGGAAAAAAAGGGACAAAAGGTTAAAGGATGATACCAATCTAATTAAAATTAAATCTCTCACTCGCTCATTTTAGCGACCAAGCATTAAAAAATGAGCGAGTGAGAGATTTAATTTTAATTAGATTGAGAATGATGCCACTCTGCAACATCATAGTTGTTCTGTCGTCTCTCAAACTATTATACAGAAAAAAATCCGGCAACCGTATCAGTCTTATCGTATAAAAGGGACATGTTCACACCAATATGATACCGTTTGAAACCAAATTCTGTCAACAGAAATCTCAATTTGAAGCGAAAAAGAGTTGCACGGGTTTTTTTAATAAGGCAATAAACCAAGTAAGAGTCAAACTTGTTTTTTTTTTATAGAACCCATCAAAAGTGCTAAAGACGAGGACCACCTCAGGGTGTGGGATTTTCTCGCTGCATTCAAGACCTATTGATGGGCACTGGCTGTCATCTGCTCTTTTGGTCGGGTTATTGTCTCTTTGATATATATTCCATTTTCACTCTCAATTTTAGATTGTATGATTATACTAAGACAAGATATTTTCACATTTACAACAGGGGGTACCTATGGAGCAGGATCTATGATTACCCTCCAAGAGCACATTGGACCACCCCCTGTTTTAGTGGAGTTCGTGTTTCTCGGTCTGAAGTTTTTGTGAGTTTTGTAAACTGTTTTTTTTTACTTTTTGTCGCTTTTCAATTTTTTGCCATGATTGTCAGTTTGTATTCGATTAATGAGTTCGAATATACCTTTGGTATCTTTCTCGTCTATCTTTTAGACTTATGATTTGCTTTATACTTTCACAATTCTACCTACATGTATATGTATCATAAATTGGTTTTAGTCTTCAATAATTAAACATTATTTGAACTAGCTGTCAGTATAACTACGATTTCTATCAGATCTATTTAAATCCATCTGATAAGTTAAGCCTTTTTCAACCGTCAGATTTTTATAGTTTGTTCTTATGTTGTACTGTTACACCACTGTTCGGCCAGGTTAGGGGAGGTTGTGATCCTGCTAGCATGTTTAACCCCGCCATAATCTGTATGTATGATGTTACGTATGATGTCGTTTGTTGCTGTGTTCGGTTAATTTTTTTACATTTATTAGGCCGTTATTTTCCTCGTTTGAATAGTTATACATTTTTTATTGTTGGGCCTTTTATAGCTGATAATTCGGTGTCAGTTTTGCTCGTTGTCGAAGGCTGTACGGTTATTTATAGCTGTGAATTTCGCGATCAGTGTCATTTTGTATCTTGTGGAGAATTATCTCATTTGCAACTATACTGCATCTTTATAATTATGACAGTTCAGTTGATATCAGATCAATGACAGTTACAAAATACATTTAAATAAAACTATTAGTTTAATGTGAAAAAAGAAAGTATGTCATTCATTGGTGTTATTTTTATGTTATAAACGGTCAAAAACTTTGCAACTATCGACCACGGAAAGTCGAGCACAACCCCGCCAATTGTAAGACATAAATAACGAAGACATATAAATAAAGACCGGCTATATAATATAGGGTTATTGCATGAACATGATGAATATTGGGGAATATTGTCCCGAGTAGAATTTTATATTGCACGAGCTTGCGAGTGCAATATATGTTCTACGAGGAACAATATTCCCCAATATTCATGCAATAACCCTTTTATTGTACATCAATATAATATTTGAAAGTAAAAATTGGTTTAAACTAAGATTTTGTCGTAGAGTAGATATATGCTCTCCCTTTACATTTGGCGCCCAACTAAGAAAACCACAATGGTTATCTGGAGTATAGACAGGGTTTGTGTCATGAATTTGGAAGATTTATTGCACTTGTGCAATATTATAATCTATTGCATGCTAACTTTTTGTTACTTTCAGTGGGAAATATTATATTGCTATACAATAAAATGAAGTTATAAAATCGATCTCATTCATGAAGTGTAATGTGAGAACATCTTAGAATGATCTTGAACGAACTAACAAATGCGAAAATTAGATAACATGCACTGAGATGACTTACAATCCGTATCAGATAATACAGTTTTAAAAATAGTTTCTATTTTCTTTTCTTTATGTCAGTCGTATAGAATAATATTATGATCTAAGTACTTGCCTACTAATATAAACGTCTTTCACTATTCATTTCCGTATTTTGGTCCGTTTTCAACCAATGTTTTTTTTTAAAGTTAAATCTTCCATCAGTAAGTTTGACTTTACTGGTATTTTACATATATTATATACAAATGTGATCATTTAATTATATTGAATTAAAGGGGTTTCAGTTCACATCAAAGCGTTTAATCATCTGTACGATCAAAATATAATTTTTGGTCTAGTTTTTTTTTAATAAAAAAGAGACCCAATGAATCACTTTTTTGTACGTTTTTAAATTTTTGATTTAGAGCACATCTTACTGGGGAGCATTGTGGCCTGTATTTTTTTTTATGTAGGTCAAATATTTCAAAACCTGTTTATTATTTGAATTGTAATTATATACACAAGTTGGTGACCTGATATGTTGGAAATTATTTAAAATATTCACAAAAACGATTTGAGGACTCATTTTAAAATAATATTTTTTTATCTTAACTTGTAAAGCCGCTGAATTTGTTGTTCTTATTTTGCCCTTTCTGTCGGAAGTGTTTGTTTTACTTTGCATGCTTTCGAATTTTTCTCAAGCTTTGAGAACCAATGAAGACACTCTATTCGTGTATATTAGCATCATGTATACATGTTGTTTTTCTTTTACAAATTGTGACATTTTGTCTCATTGGCATTCATACCACATCTTCTTTTATCATTTGTTGAGTAAATCTAGAGTATAGATATGGTTATGATAGGCGAAAAACAAGTGTTTTTGTCACGTGAGAAGCAAGCATTTCATTTTTTAGGGATGTCAAGCAAGTTTGCTCCTTAGCCCCGTACGTGCAAACTAAACGCTCTCTTGACTCTTGGTTCATGTGTTTGAACGTTTTTCTTAATTGCATGAATGTGTGTGGGACTATAATTACAGTTTGAATGAAGTAGTCTCAGGACTGAGGTGTGTCTTTTGTTTCGTTTTAATGTCAAACATATCATAATTCTTTTTTCTTCTTTCTTTTTTGCGTCAATTTCTTCGTGTGCAAGCGTTTTTTGTTTAACTTATCCGGTTCATTCGTTCTTGAAATCATTAAAAATAAAAACTCATAAGATATTCTGTAATAAAAATAAATGTATGTCATTGCTCTTAGTTATCAAATTTGAAATATTATACCAACTTAGATCGGTTTATTAAGACTGTTTTACCACGTAGTGAAATATTATACCAACTTAGATCGGTTTATTAAGACTGTTTTACCACGTAGTGAAATATTATACCAACTTAGATCGGTTTATTGGGACTGTTTTACCACGCAGTGAAATATTATACCAACTAAGATCGGTTTATTAAGACTGTTTTACCACGCAGTGAAATATTATACCAACTTAGATCGGTTTATTAAGACTGTTTTACCACGTAGTGAAATATTATACCAACTTAGATCGGTTTATTGGGACTGTTTTACCACGCAGTGAAATATTATACCAACTAAGATCGGTTTATTAAGACTGTTTTACCACGCAGTGAAATATTATACCAACTTAGATCGGTTTATTGGGACTGTTTTACCACGCAGTGAAATATTATACCAACTTAGATCGGTTTATTGGGACTGTTTTACCACGCAGTGAAATATTATACCAACTTAGATCGGTTTATTGGGACTGTTTTACCACGCAGTGAAATATTATACCAACTAAGATCGGTTTATTGGGACTGTTTTACCACGCAGTGAAATATTATACCAACTTAGATCGGTTTGTTGGGACTGTTTTTACTACGCAGTGAAATATTATACCAACTTAGATCGGTTTGTTGGGACTGTTTTTACTACGCAGTGAAATATTATACCAACTTAGATCGGTTTATTGGGACTGTTTTACCACGCAGTGAAATATTATACCAACTTAGATCGGTTTGTTGGGACTGTTTTTACCACGCAGTGAAATATTATACCAACTTAGATCGGTTTATTGGGACTGTTTTACCACGCAGTTGTTGTAACATCTTAACTGTCGTCATCTTTTGAATGTTAGAGTTTTGCCAGTTCATATCGCAAATTGCTATTTTGATTTTGGCGTGTCTTTGCATCGTGTTTGGAAATTTTGAAAATTGTACCAGACGGTCTCTGATGATCGCTTAAACTTTTTTTTGTGTATAAATTAAAGATTGTGATAGTTTTATAATTAGAATAGATTGACATAGTTCGTTTTACATCGTGATCATACTGATGAAGGATACATGTATCTAACATTTGTTAATTTTATTGTTATTTTATGGTGGTGTACCCTTTAAGACTAAAAAAGTGTACATGTACAAAACAACACCAATAATAAACAAAAAAAGAGAACTATAAATGTAAGTACATGTAATTCTAAATATTTCGGATAATAGATGTCCTTCATTAGAATGCTAATGATGTATATATATGCAAACGAACCGTACGTTTACGTTATATCGCAAAGGTTTGCGCTATATAACGGAAATGTTTGCGTTTTAACGCAAAGATAAGTGGAAAAAAAATGTGTGGCGCTAATACGCTTCCGTACCATACCTAAGTACATTGTAGTTATTTTTGTAATGAAATTTGAAAATTTTCACACACTGTTTGCATTCAATAAACCTTTAAATTTTTCATTATAGGAAACTTTGGTCCAATATTACGAAAAGTACCGTTTTATGAGGTTATATATTATAACGATTTTATCAATGAAAATATTGTCAAGTTTGGTGCACATATTACACTTCATGAATGAGATTGGTTTTATAACGTTACTTCTTTTTATAGCCGGTCTTTATATGACTTCGATATTTCTGCTTTCAAAATTGGTGGAAAGTTGGGATCGACTTTCCGTGGTCTATACAAAAAAAGATGATTGCCAATGAAACAACTCTCCTTGACACCAAATGACACAGAAATTAACAACTATAGGTAACCACACGGCCTACAACAATGAGCAAAGCACATTCCCCATAGTCAGCTATAAAAGGCATCGAAATGACAGATGACAATTGAAACTACCTAATTTATATACAAAAAAAGAAAAGAAAAAAAAAATGTAACACATCAACAAACGACAACCACTGAGTTACAGGCACATATATATACCGAATGTGGCGGGGTTAAACCCAACCCTTCCCTAACCTGGGGCAGTGGTGTAACAATACAACATAAAAACAAACTATAAAAATCAGTTGAAAAAGCCTTAACTCATCATATGGATACAAATACTGAAATAGAAATATTTGACCGTTTGAAAAATTACGGGATCTTTAGTGGCCTTCGCATATCTGTTACCCAAACGGGATCTTTTGTGACCTACAGATATGTGTTACCAAACAAGAGTCTCTCAAGAGCCTGAATCGCTCACCTTAATTTTTTTGGTTAAATCTCTCATCAATGATTATTTTGGCTTTTCAATATATTTAAATGTTCTTTGAATCGTCCTATTTTCTTCAAAAGCAAAAAAAAAAAATCATTTTCTCTTATGTTCTATTTTAGCCATAGGAGCTATGTTTCTTGTCATACAAGGAAATAAAATATAAAATTTATACTAGATACTCTGAAACTCATTTAGCCTAAGTTTGGCTGAAATTGATACAGCAGTTTCAAAGGAGAAGATTTTTTTAAAGTAAGTCAACATGATGACCAAATTGTGAAAAAAGTCTTTAAAGGGCAATAACTCCTTAAGGGGTCAATTGACAATTTTTGTCAAATTGACTTATTTGTAGATCTTACTTTGCTTAACATTTTTGCCGTTAACAGTTTATCTGTATCTTAAATAATATTCAAGATAATAACCAAAAACTGCAAAATTTCTTTTAAAATCATCAATTCAGGGGCATTATACCTGCAAAACCAGTTACCCGATTCGGCTGAAAATTTCAGGACAGGTAGACCTTGACCTAATAAATACTTTAACTTCGTGTCTTATTTGCTCTAAATGCTGGAGTTTTTGAGATATAAGCCAAAAACTGCATTTTAACCTGCGTTCTATTTTTAGCCATGACGGCCATGTTTTTTGACGAAATAGAAAATAAAACACAAACTTTATTTTATACACCCTACTGATCATTCAGTTGAAGTTTGGTTGAATTTGGTTGAGTAGTTTTAGAGGAGAAGATTTTTTAAAGTTGGCAAATATGATGAACAAATTGTGAAAAATTGTCATTAAAGGACAATAACCCCTTAAGGGGTCAATTGACAATTTTTGTAGATCTTACTTTGCTGATAATTTTTGCTGTTTACAGTTTATCTTTATCTATAATAATATTCAAGATAATGACCAAAAACTGCAAAATTTCAAGTTAAAATTACCAATTAAGTGGCAGCAACCCATCAATGGGTTGTTTGATTCATCTGAAAATTTCAGGGCTGATAGATCTTGACCTAATGAATAAGTTTACCCCCATGTCAGATTTGCTCTAAATGCTTTCGTTTTTAAGATATAAGCCAAAAACTGCATTTGACCCCTATGTTCTATTTTTAGCAATGGCGACCATGTTTGTTGATAGATCAAAACTTCGGATACAAATTATAAACTAGATACCCTAAGGAACATTCAGTTAAAGTTTGGAAGTATTTGGCCTAGTAGTTTCAGAGGAGAAGATTCTTGAAATAGTTTACGACGACAAACGACGACGACGACAGACGACGGATGACGAACGACGACGGACGCCAAGTGATGGCATAAGCTCACATGACTATGCCAGGTGAGCTAAAAAGGATCTTTTGTGGCATTCAAATACTAGTATGTGTTACTTGAACGGGATCTTTAGTGGCCTATACACATGTGTTACCCAAACAGGATCGTTAGTGTCCATCACATATGTGTTACCGAAACGGGATCTTTTCTGGCCTTCACATATGTGTTACAAAAATGAGATCTTTTGTGGACTTTACATATGTGTTACCCAAAGGAGATTTTTGGGGTTTTCACACACTAGCATGTGTTATCAATAACGGGATCTTTTGTAGCCTTCGCAGATGTGTTACCAACACTATGAGGATCTTTAGTGGCTTTCAAATATGTGTTACCGAAAAAAGGATCCTGTGTGGCCTTTCGTATGTGTTACCGAAATGGGATCTTTTGTAGCTTTCACATGTGTGTTTCAAAAACGAGATCCTTTTTAAGTTGGAAATATGCAGGCTGGTGCACCGTCTTAAGCACCCCCTTTCTATATTTGCTACTGTATACTGTTATGGCAATGGATTGATTTCATTAATTATTGAGATTTGTTTAAATTCGTTTTATTGAGTGTTTCTCGAAAATCGTTGATACGAGTGAATATTGTATTCAAGTTTTCATAATCAAAAGTGAAAACATTTTTAGGTAACGGTTCGGGTGGTAGGCAGATATTTTTTGTAGAGTGCATGTGAAGGCGTGAACTATAATTATCATTATAGTAAATTTCCTATTTCTAAATATGGACTATGAAGGTAAAAGTACTATGTAGGATGTTATTTAGGATAGCACGTGTACTTGTGCACCCTAAAAGCTTCATAAAAAAGACATTAAGCTGGGGTCACACATTCACGATTTTTACTACCGTCCTTGACAGGACTATTCCCGATTTAAATTTGTCAAAAGTCTGATCAAGATCCTGTGAATCGTGGATGGAAATTCAAACTTTAATTAAAATTTGTAAAACAAATAATTTGTGACCCCAGCTTAATCACAACAACAATCAGATATTGTTCAGGAAGTGCCGAAATTCCAAGCGAATTTATCCCGATAATCCCGTTCTCAGTCCGCTTCTAATTCAATTTGTATCTTTCGTCAGGTACATTTCGACCGAGCCTGTTACGACTGCGTCCCGATTCTACCGAATGTAATCCGACAGAGATAAAAAAGTGAACCGACGCTGACGGAAATTTCCATCAAACTGTAAATACGGGATCAAAACTGTATCGTTTGCCCTTTAGTAACATTTTGTGTTTTTGCGTTTTGTGATAATTGATTTTTTGACAAATAGTCGATAGACTAGTAAAATCCATGCAGTGACAAGTATTACATAGATATAGGAAGATGTGGTGTGAGTGCCAATGAGACAACTCTCCATCCAAATAACAATTTAAAAAGTAAACCATTATAGGTTAAAGTACGGCCTTCAATGTACATTTTTAATTGTAACTGTTAAAATATTATTTATAACATTAAACGGCAATGTGGACATACCAAAAACATCATAAAAATACATTTTGCTATCAGATACAAGTAAAAAAACAAGTATGCGTTGTAAAATTAAATTGATTATTATCAACAAATGATTACTCGACTTTTATAGTTCAGTGACAATTTTACAGAACCGTTACATGTTGGGTACATTTACATTTATGAATACATATGCTGCTTAGTACTAATGGGAGTAAACAGAGTAGAGAATGGTTGGCGAAAAATATAAAAAAAAAATGGAAAATGGACCCGAATATTTTTTTTTAAAGTATTCCGTTTCACTTTGACTGGTGATAAAGGTCGTCTTATAATTCGACAGAGAATGCGTTTTTGCTCCATGTTTGTTCGAAGGCTCCCTTTTTGCAGCGACAAACACTTTGTTTCTCTATCATAACGCATGAAATTTGTTTGTAGAGAAAAAAGTTAATAACAAAAATACCGAATTCCAAGGAAAATTTCAAAATTTGAAACGGAAAGACCCTTAACAAATAACAAAATCAAAAGCTCAAACACATCAAACGAATAGATAACAACTATCATATTCCCGAATTGGTACAGGTATTTCCGTTAAAGAAAATGGCTGCTTAAACCTGGTTTAATAGCTACCTTTCACTTGTATGACAGTCTTTGTGTCACGAATTATAAAAAAAAAACGTTGACAGATTTTTCAGTTCCCACAATTCTTATTAATCTTAGATATAGGAAGATGTGTTATGAGTGTCAATGAGACAACTCTACATCCATGTAAAAATATATAAAAGTAAACCTTCGTAGGTGAAGGTACGGCCTTCAATACGGAGCCTTGGCTCACACCGAACAGTAAGCTATACAGTGCCCCTTAAATTACTAGTATAAAACTGGTCAAACGGGAGAACCAATATATATATAACAACGAGAAACACTTATGAACCACATAAACAAAAGTACCTCTTTCCAGAAATAAATTCAAAATAATCATAATTCCTGGAAAGTATTTAGGCGTAGGGCTCTTTATTATATAAGTGCATTCACATTATTATTTATGAAAATGCAAGTGTATGTAAGTGTTTTTGATGAGTGACGAAAGCAATCAACTATTTCTTAAGTAGAGTTGGTAGAGATTAAAAATAAATATTACAACTATATATATATATATATATATGATTGTTTATGCGTACATGCATTTGGCTTGTACACAGCATTTTTTTCTCTCTATACTGTATACATCTTTATATCCGGACTCGCAGATAAATATTCTGACATTACCGAGCTTTATTAAGGATTAAAGGTTTTCTAGATAGGTTTATATAATCACTGATAATTCAAGGCCGTAGTTAGAGTCTTTTAAATAGTGAGGCAAAAATCATCATGTGTGTGTTTGACAAATACTGGAAAACATTCTGTATAAATAACATTACACCTTTATAATATAATACACAAAAGTATAAGTCCAAAGTTCTTAATAACAACTACTTCAAGAAAAAAATCAGCATTATTGACTCGAGATATGGATGAACAGTCTTGCAAATAAGCCCTTCACAGTGAAGAATTCCATATATAAATTTATCTGATACAAAAAAAAACCAATAACGTTTCTTATTAAATAAGTTATACTTTTTTTTCAAAAGTTGAGTCAAGTCAGAAGAATATTTGATTACAAAGTTTTATACAACAGCTGGTCAAACAAAAACGACCTCAAGTATAGCCAAAGTTATACAATATTGTTTAAATAAAGCCAAAGTTACACAATTAATAAAATGCATAATAACAATCTTCTGGGTAA
>CM034361.1:106747494-106960673 GCA_019925275.1 Mytilus edulis | reverse complement strand
GACCCTGGGTTTCAACCTTTAAGGAATTAGGGGCCAAAAAGGGGTCCAAAACAAGCATTTTCTACTTTAAGGATAATAACTTGTGTATTTATAAGTATTTCAATTGCTCTGAAATTATTCCACAATGTTTAATACCACAAGTAGAAGGTTTGGATTCATTTTGTGGATTTTGGTGCCAACAGTTTAGGAATAAAGGGCCAAAAAGGGGCCAACACGAGCATTTTTGTAGTTTCTGGACATAACTTGTATGTAAGAGTATGAATCTATCTGACATTGTACCAAAGGTTCCATATCACAAAAGGAAGGCTGGGATTGATTTTGGGGGTTATTGCGCCATTCATGCAGGAATTAGGGGCACACAAAGGGCCAAATTCGAACATATATCTAGTTTCAAGATAATAACTTGTGTTTAATTGTATGGATATCTCTGAAATTGTACTTCAAGGTTCCATACTACAAAGGAAAGGCAGGAATTGAGTATGGGGTAATTGCTCCAAGAAGGGATTCAAAAAGTTTTAGGGGGTTCCAAATTTTTTAAGGGATTCATTTTTTTCCAAAATTTTAATTAGTTTCAAGAAGAAATCTTTAAATGCACAGTATTGCGCAATAGATATGTAAGATCTATATATTAGTTTTGTGTCTATAAACCTATATTTTGTGAAAAATTTGATAACAATCCAAATCAGTCAGACAGTTTCAAGTTTGAATATTGTGTCCAAATTTGGCCCAACTGTTCAGGGTTCAACATCTGCGGTCGTATCAGGCTGCGCTCAGCGAAGCATTTTATTTTTAATTGAAATAAAGACTACTGTTTTGTGTTTATAAATGTCATGCTTTCCTTAAGGACACTTAATTAAACAATGGATATTATTTTGGTCGCATGAGTAAACTTACCCAGCAGTGGCGGATATAAAAAAAAGGGGGGGGGGGGGGGTCCGAGGGTTGAAATATAAGTTTCATAGTTCTTTCGTCAAGAGACCAACAGTTCGTGGCTTATAAAATCTTTAAAAGTGTACACAAAAAAGTAAGTATCAATGCAGGAAGTTGATTACCTTAATGGCAAGTTTTGATTCATGTACACTGTAAAAAGTATTGTTTACAGAATGCATTTTACGTGATAACTACCACATTTAATTTTAACTAAAGTCTTATTTTTTTCTAGATAAATATTACATAGTAGTAGACAGACGATACATGGACGAAGAGGACTCATTTTCTAGAGGAATAAGTTTGTAGGTATTTTATGAAGGAATAAGTTTGTAGGTATTTATGGACTATGTGCAGGAACGCAACACTCGTCTATCTCATATTTAAAAACTGTTCAATTTTTTTTCTACTTTTTTTTTTTTTTTGGTCGTGATATCATTTTATAAATATTCTTTATTTCAATAAATTTTTACGGATTGATTTGCAGCTTCCTAAATAATGATATTTGTAATTTCGTAATAAAGCACACAATATTTTGAAAGATTACTGTACTTTTTGTTATTTGTTTTTCAATTGATAGACCAATTTACATATTTTTATTTACGTACAGAGGAAATGAAAAAATTAATATACAAAAGATGATGGCAATGTATGCCAACAAGACCGCAACCAACAGACACAAAAAAACAGTAATAAAAATTCACCTCGTGGTCAACATATGGGTCTAAACAACATGTCAAGCTCGTTTCGAGTGTAGAAAAAAACATGGCCTAAATTTTTCATGCATATTGAAGATGAATACCCTCTGCCAATTGAAAAAAGACAAGAATTGGGATGCCTCATGTGGTGCAGGATATATGTTTACCCTCTCGAAGCAATAGAAGGCATAACCGGATTTTGGGTTCGGGTAGCTCTGTCTTTAAACTTCATTCTGTTAGTAAAATTGAGAATGGAAACGGGGAATGTGTCAAAGCGACAACAACCCGACTATAAGGCAGACAAATACCAAAGGCCACCAATGGGTCTTTAATATAGCGAGAAACTCCCGCACCCGGAGGCATCCTTCAGCTGGCCCCTAAACAAATATGTATACTAGTTCAGTGATAATGGACGTCATACTAAACTTTAAGTATTTGTTTTGTTGAGAGTCGAAATCGTCCTTGTATATCCCGAAAGCGGGCGTTTTGGAGTATGAGGGAAAATTATAAAGAAAGCAAGCCGGGTACTTGATCGGCAGGTTCTTTCGACGTAGCAAAAAAACATTGCATCAGCCTTGTTAAGGAATGTCGATAGGACGGGAATCGAATCCACATACATTAGTACGCCTAAGTCTGGGTTTCGGTTTTCTTTTAGTAGCTGTTTTGTAGGTGGATTTTTTTGTCATAATGATGCAGGTTGTTTTTTGACTTATGACTTTAACACTCCTGTTGTTATCTTCTATCTCATTTTAAGGGAGTTTTGGAAACGGGAACTTGAGTGTTGATCGAAATTTTACTAGATGTCTGTTTTGGCATTTTTGGATTGAACCTTGGTCAAACGTGAAAAATAATCCTGCACAGAACTTTCCGGATTCGGAAAAAAATATTTGGACATTTGATCCCCCTTGTTGACTGACTTCCAGACCCCGGTCTAAAACTGTCAACATGTTGAATCAGGCAATTGCCTTTAAATTACCCAGTGACGAATAAGGTTCCCAACTTGGAAATTAGTAAAATAGAACAATTTCCTAAATTCGTAGATAATTAAAGAGAGATAACTCTGGCACAAATCTCGTGATTTTTTTTTTATTTAACTTTAACATCTATCATCTATCCGTTTCCCGATTAGTGGAGCTGGATATTAATTGGCAAAAAAGTAAGTTATTGAAATGTTGGACTATCCTTATTCTCAATTACAATATGATCACAGAACGAATTGATAAAATAACAACTGCAGCACAATGAATAACTCAGTTTCGGTTTTACATAATTATTCCATTGCTAGATAAAAGCAATTTTGGTTGTTTTTCTCTGATTCCTAGCCAAGGTCTAATTAGATTATGTCGAATTATATTAAAAAAATATATATAATATATTATTGCTGGACGTACTAGCGAACAGTCGAAGATGAAACCTATAAGAGATCGAAAGTACATTATAGCAGAATCTTTGTTACCTTATCAAAAATTAAAAGTTCGTCATACAGTTTGATATATTCCTATTTACAATATGTACCCCACTTTTGAACGTCAATGTTGATTCGACGATGAACCAACAAATCTTGGCGGGGTGACAGTAGGCCTGAAAAGTAACACACACCATCCCGGCAACAATCCAGAAACTTGGAAAAAAAACAACCAATTACAGATGACAAAAGGCCTTAAAAATAGCATACTACGTACCACAAGCCAAAAACTTTCCCTTGATCCTATATATGTATGGTGGAATTGTATGTCATCAGTCATTTGTGAGACACTCACCAAAGTGAACTCGTAATGATAATCATAAAGCATCCTTGATAGGTAATATATATAGTTGGCTCCCTTTAACTACTAAACTAATGGATAAAAAAAACAAATAAACAATCAAAACAAAAATCAAAACAAAAATCAAAACAAAACAAACAGACCGACAGACAGACAAAACCTTTTATTTTGATATTTTCTTTTTACTGTTTCAGATTAAATGTTGTAGAAGTGGCTCTTTCTGTACTAGTTATACTTTTGGTATGTTTATATAGTGATGTTGAAAAAAAACCACGAAATATGTGTTGACAGCCCCCATTATGAAAACAAAATAATTTTCTGTATCTGCATGTTGCTTGTACAACCTCAGTGTTGACTGGCTAGTGATTACAGTAGAAACTACTTAGACCACACGGCCACCGATGCCCCTATGTAACAAGGAAGCACACTGAAAAACTGAAAGGCAAGAATACAAAAATTTACAATAGCACAATGACGGGATGTATAAGTACAGACCCACGTCATATACATGTATCAAAGAAACACAAAAAGGCGTATAGACAATTGTTAAAGCACATTAGCAAAATTTAAATGTTGCTTGTACAACCTCAGTGTTGACTGGCTAGTGATTACAGTAGTAACTACTTAGACCACACGGCCACTGATGCCCCTATGTAACAAGGAAGCACACTGAAAAACTGAAAGGCAAGAATACAAAAATTTTCAATAGCACAATGACGGGATGTATAAGTACAGACCCACATCATATGTATCAAATAAACACAAAAAGGCGTATAGACAATTGTTAAAGCACATAAGCAAAATTAAAAGACGAGAATACATTATAATTGGGTGTCTCATTGGCTATCATATCACATATTCTAATTATTATATACAATACACATCAATAAAGGTGTAAATAGATATCACGGCCGACACTCGGCTAACCGAGAGATTGGTCGGTTAATCTATATTGAGTATGCGGCTATATTGGCGATTGGTCTGTTAATCGGGTTGGTTATACGTCTGTTAAGAGTAAAACGCTTAATTTAATGTTAAACTCTATTAAATATACAGATTTTTGGCATGTTATAAGAACCAAATCAAAAAAAGAAAAGTGTCTGACAAAATGATATCTATCATAGAACATTTTGCATTTGTAAAAACATTTCTTAGTCTGCGCAGTTTTCAGTAAAACTAAAAGGCGTCGCGCAAGTATGTAGTATTTATGCTTATACGCATAGCAATTTTTTGAATAAAAGGCGAAACAAACAAATTTAGATATCATTTAAAGGACAAAAAATAGTACTGTGGTTCTCAAAAAATAAATTGACATTAGTAAATATTTCATAATTGTAAAATAACGTGAATAATACCACGTTTTAGTGAAAATTATGGGAATAAAGTCTGTTAATGGGTTGGACAATTGAAATTGTGTCAGTTAAGAGTTATTTAGCCACGACAAATTAAAGAATGAGATGTTCCTGAGTAAACACAAATGACAATACGGTGCCACAGTATCCTATAAAGAGCATTTTTATTTTGACTTTCTTTGCATTTCATTTAAGGGTGTGTCACTTCAATATAGCGTGATATGTATTGGCCTCTGGAATATGCATGAGTTTTTTATTGACGTTTTCAATCAGCCTTAATTTTTGTGTCTGTTTGAAGTAGCACGTTCTCAATTCCGACTGAAAGTGTCTTTCTAATACAACACAGGGTACATATAACGTGTTCTCGTTCAAATATGATCATGATATTTGTCACTGGACGTTAAACCCTAATTCGTCAGCATCATCCAATTGGTTCTTTTCTTCTATTACTTAATCATATGTTGTTTACAAATCACTCTAAAGAAGTAAACGGAAAGGAGCGAATGCAGCTACATTTGGTTATTTTAAGTTTCAATTAATTTTATTCCGTTTAGTTCCTTTTTACATAAGTGCAGAGGAGAACTACAGTTGTCTATGGTGGCCGGTGAAGTCCATTTCGCGTTTTCGCGATTTCGCCTTTCATATTCTATAGGGCGAAAACGCGAAATCGAAAAGTCGAAAACGCGAAAACGCGAAGTCGAAAACGAGAAATCGGTTTCGCATTTTCGCGTTTTCGACTTCGCAATTTCGCGTTTCCGCCATATAGAATATGTAAGGCGAAAACGCTAAAGCGCTAAAACGCAAAATGGCATTAACCTGCCACCATAGTTGTCCGCATGTAAACTTCTAGAATTTGTCACCAATATAAGTACATCGCAATCCGTTACTGTTTCAACAGCCATCGGTGTTTCATGTGTGTATTCTTAAACAAGTATTATTTTTCTCTCGTTTTAAGCAATGTATCACTCTCTACTGTCCTTATACATTATTCTATATTCTGAGTTTCCATCCAGATCCTCGTGTATACCATGAGGGTCCGGATTGGGGGTTTTGTTGATTTCTGTACTCTTTAAATTGTTATGTCATTTTTTTCTACATTTTGTTTATCTTACTCATTATTCTTTCTTTCATTTCACATTTTGTCATCCCAATATATTTTACTTACTGATGTTTAATTACATTACGACGTTTATCTCTGATTTATATATATTGGTTACCAATGTAGATGACAAATTTGTGTCATGCATGACAATTAAGCAGAATCAACATGATATATGCGATCATTCTTGGATGAAATTAATATTACTTTAATATTACATTTTTTGAAACCATTTTTCATAAATTTTCAATTTCATGTGTTGTTTCCGTATATGCTATGTTTCATTGCTCATGTGGTGTTTTCGTATATTTTAGCCGCTCGTCTTGAGACTACTCATTTGATCCGATAACACCCCATATAGCAATAAAATTATACTTTTATTGCCATTCATAACTCTTAACAGACCAATTAACAGACCGAGTTTTATACATCCGACCCATTAACAGACCCGGTTTTAAATAAAGATTGATTTATGTCACCAAAATACAGATTTTCGTGTAGATTTTTCACACAATGATATCAATATGGTTAACAAACATAATGCCTTTCTTTTTTTCGATGTTCAAAATATTGAATGCAAGTAAATTTAACCAATGTGTCATTTTGTGTACATTTTATGTGTGTAAAATGTGTATAAATTTATTGATGAGTAACCCGCCTTTTCATTTTATAGATCGTACATCGAAGCTAGAAAAATAATAATTACACCACTGAATTCAGTACATTGAATTGTTTTGTTAGACATGAATACTTTTTATGATGAAAATATATTTAGAAAGTTATACTATGAAACATGCTGAACTTTCAATGATTTTCTCGATAACACCTGATTAACAGACTTTAGCCAACCCGATTAACAGACCAACCGCCGATATAGCCGCATACTCAATATAGATTAACAGACCAATCTCTCGGTTAGCCGAGTGTCGGCCGTGGATATACGAGCATGACATTATAAATGCTTAACTTATATCCATAAATGATTAAGGTAAAAAAAATCGCCAAAAAAATGCGGTTTGCTTCCATTGACACATCGTTTGCAGATGAAAATTATGAATGAAAAAGTTAAAACTTTTCGATGAAAAGCTGTATTATTTTTGATTTTGTTAAACCGCACTATAAAGCATAGAATTGATCTTTTTTTTTAGCATTATCAAAAGAGCAAGCACACACGGTTGATGGCGTTCACCGTATCAGTGATGACTTTCTGGAAGACCGTACTGTATTTTGTAATGTTTACAGAATATTGCGGAGCAGGACCATTGCGGGTACAAAATACTATAATGCAAGAAATATTTATATACCTTATTCCAAACGGTATATGGGTTGTCGTTCCTTTTCTCGTTATGATTCAATTATGGAGTCTTTTAGCAACAGACAACAAACAGGGTTCAAAGTTTAATTAATTTTATTGTAGAAATTGGTTTTTAATGAAGAAGATACTTTTTCGTACTTATGTTGCCAGTATATGTAATTATTGTTTTATAGATAAATGTTATGTGAATCAATTGTGTATTTTTTATTCTTTTACCATTTTCTTTCTTCTTTATGATTTTGTCTTTTTACTCTATTTTCTTATATTTCAGCACCCGTATTTCTCAATTCAATATTTTTAAACATATTTTTCTCTATTCTTTATATTTCTGGGGCCGATCGGATCATCCAGCTATTTTTAAAAGGGAGTTCCAACCAAGGAACCCCCACCCCCTATCTGGATCCGCCAATATTTTTTTTGTATCCAGTTAACTGTATTATATTATTGTAATCTTTTCCATAAACCCCATCCAGACCGGCCTATTTTGACAGACTTGGCAAAATTCGAGTATCCAAAATGATGCACGACATTTAACCAAAATCAAAACTCAATTAGACTAATTCTGTATATTGTATACTATTTCCGATTAGAAAATAATGTATTTGGTTATGCCCGCGTCACACTGTCCCGATTTTTACCGCGATCGCAACACGATTATGGAAATTTTCAAAATCGGGACTGATCGTATCCAGATCGGGCTATTCGTAGTGCCATCTTTAACCATCGTAGAACCATCGGCCATTTTTTCTAGCCTTCGGGGACAACTTCGGGAAGGGTTCTAAATTTTTTAACATGTTAAAAAATCCCCGAAGGTGCGTCCGATGTTGAGGGTTCGTATTGAGTTCGTATCACCATCCTCACCATCGTAATGTCACCGGGAATGCATCTTTGAACATCGTATTGCATTCGTGTTTCCATCGTTTCCATCGGGCAGTTTTGACATTACGATGTCTACACGAATGAATCACGAAGCTACCCGAAGGTCTTACGATGGCAACACGACTTCGTGAAAACCTCGTAATCCCGTCGTGTTGCCATCGAATAAAAGTACGAAGGCGACAAGATGGAACTACGACGGCAATAAATCCAGCTAAATGTAATTTAATTTTCGCGCTAAAATACATTTAAAGTACCATGCGCGATATGCACTGGTCAGTCTTATACGACATTAGGGGCAGATAATAACGTTTTCAAAACTGTTCATGTTGTTTTCGCGACGTTGGTAACCAGAACGTTGTAATTTGGAGATGTTTCTAATCAGAACGTTAACATTTCGCGACTTTGCTTGAAAAGAAGTCATATTTCGCGGAATATTCACTGACGTCATAAATTTCCATAGTGTCCATATTTGTCCCCAATATGTTACATTCGAGGGCATGCTATTCTTTTTTGAATAAAAGGGATCACCGAACCCATTACCTTACCTTTAAGATAGATCAGTAAACATGGACATAATTATGGGTGATTATTCAGACTAGTGCACACATTTTACAGTTCAAACAAGGCAATGCCGAGCGTGGCATGCCCTCGAATGTAACATATTGGGGACAAATATGGACACTATGACACATGCAGAAAATGGTAAATTGAATATGCATATTTGATACATAAACTATTTTTTTAGAAATCAACCAAACCATTCAGTAACTGGAAATAACTTTAATATTGACTTTAGAACCAGCAGGTAAAAAAAGGAGCAACCAATTTACTGTGTATTATGCTATTTCAAGGAGAAAAATAAAGTCCATCTGCATGACCTTGACCTTTGGCCTTGAACGTAAAAAATGTCAGATCATTACAAGGAGAAACAATATACCAAATGTGGTTAAAATCTTTTGAAGCATATTGGTTTTAGAGTGTCCACAAGGGTGATGTTGCCTTGTATTACAACTGCCACTGTGACCTTGACCTTTGAACTTTAAAGTCAATATAGCGCTTAAGATATTCTTAACGAGTAACACCATACCAAGTTTTGAGCTTTTTGGTTCTAGAGTGTCCATAACAATTTTATCTACACGCAACTTACATGTAGTAGGCGAGGGGATAATCAACTAAGTTTTAAAAGAATTAGACAAAAGATCGATTTCCCGCCATGCATGGCAGACTTGTACAGAAACGATATGTTGTCGAAATTCTGTTCGTATCATAAAAAAGTTCAAAACAGGTAGAACGCATTTTTAGATCGTTTGTATACTTGTATTATGTACAATATAATATATATTCAATATTGATCAAACAATTTAAAACGCGTGATGCCTTCGGCATATAATTTAAATGCATCGTAAGCTGTACACGAGGGCGCACTACGTTTGCGCGCATTACGTTTGCGCGTATTTGGGGATTAAAATGCTTTACGTTTGCGCGCAGCTTTTGATTACATTTGCGCGCATTTATCTTACTGGTAAACTCAGGTAAAAACGGGTTTATAACGAAATATAAATTATATAAAAATTCATTAACTTTGAAAATATATTTTAATCATATATTGTTTATATTGTCTTCTAAGACAACATATAAAGTGTGAATGATAAATTCTGTTATAACTTAAGGCATACATGTAACTTCATTGCGAATTTTTCAGGGTGAACAAGTACCCCGAATAGTGATCTCTTTAAAAAAAATCGTAAATAATCTAAGTTAGTTTGTAAAGTGTTGTATTGTCAAGGCACGGACATTTGAAGCTTTTTTTTCATATAGCAAATTGGAGGGAAAATCATTAGTATATGATGAGTATTAAACTTTCCGGATTGATAGAATATAATGCAACCGACTATTCCTGCTTGTATCTAACTTCTACCTCCTCGTGGGTGAGTAGGTGACTTAGACTAACGGAAAAGGTACTTTTACTTAAAATCATTGAATAAATTTATAGATAAATAAGTGTTATTGCCTAAGCTTACATGCGTTTACCTGTCACATAAATGCTCGCAATTGTAATGAAAAGCTGCGCGCAAACGTAATGATTTTTGCGCGCAAATGTAATGGTAAAACGCGCAAACGTAATGCACCGGTACACGACGTCTTTTAGACATCGTATGTCCCTCGCGCCATCATCGTAATCCATCGTGTAGGCTTCGTAATCCATCATGTAGCCTTCATGATCCATCGTGTAGGCTTCGGCTGAGATATGAAGCTTAAATACCCGTCTTCGGTTAACCTTCGTATGTCCATCTTTTGCTATCGTATATAATTTCGGCACCATCGTATATAATTTCGGCACCATCGTATAGACTTCGTTATTCATCGTACTTGCTTTGGTCACTTTTTGGTATTTTAACGAGATCGGGACCAACTTCGTACGAACTTACAATTTTCGCATTCGGGTGTCCATCGTATATAAAAATCGGGACAGTGTGACGCGGGCATTAAACTAGGAATGTCCTTCGATTCATTTTATTTTATTTTAATAAACTCATCATATATACCAGTATTTAAAAAAAGTCTCATAAGTGACGCTAGAATAAAAAAAGTTAAGGCTAAATATAGAACGAAGTGGAAGAGTATTCAGGACCTAATTCTCCGAAAGGTTTTGCCAAATACAGCATATTAAGCAAAAGTTGGTCCTCAACAGAAACATGTATCGATAAAACCATTTTATTCTGTGAAATGTGCAAAGTTGTGGATAAGTCCTTAATCATATTAGATAAACTTTAAAAAATTTAGTATAGCATTTCCCAAACCTTTGAATTTGTATATTTAAAGTAAAAATTCGAGGAAGTCTCTCAGGTTAAGGTCAACGTCATATGACAGATGGAAACTTCGTAACATAAGGCATCTGTATACAAGGTTTGAAGCCCCAGGTCTTTAAAGCTTTGAAATATAAGCTTTATACAAATGATTGAAACCACCACCGCCCCCGCATGATTGTAATTCATATGTCCCGTATTGTTTTATACATATAACAAGAATGTGTCCATAGTACACGGACGCCCCACTCGCACTATCATTTTACATGTTCACTGGACCGTGAAATTGGGGTCAATACCTCAATTTGGCATTCAAATTAGAAAGATCATATCATAGTTAACATGTGTACTAAGTTTCAAGTTGATTGGACTTCAACTTCATCAAAAACTACCCTGACCAAAAACTTTAACCTGAGCTTCACACTATCTTCTTCTTTGTTCAGTGGACCATGAACTTGGGGTCAATACTTTAATTTGACATTAAAATTAGAAAGATCATATCATAGGGAACATGTGTACTAAGTTTCAAGTTGATGTAACTTTAACTTCATCAAAAACTACCTCGACCAAAAACTTTAACCTGAAGCGGGACGAACGAACGGACGAACGAACGGAGGCACAGACCAGAAAACATAATGCCCCTCTATAATCGTAGGTGGGGCATAAAAAGAAGATTTGGTATGACTGCTAATGAGACAACTCTCCACTAGAGATCAAATGACACAGAAATTAACAACAATGCATTGAAAATGGACTATTTTGAAAATCCTAAAGAAATATATAACTTAATTGGACTCCCAAATTTTATGTGGATAATGTGTTGGCTTGAATATATATTATTGATAGCTTTGGATCAGACACGGTCAACTCATTTTAATAACAAGCTAGATTTCAAAACAGTGTGGCTGTGGCCATTGATTGACACATTAAATTCATCCATTGACTGGGACAATTTAGGTGAACGTTTGTATGTAACTACCACTGCTCACTATGTACTTTTTAAAGACACTTAAACTATGGGGTCACCAAAGGTTCTCAACACCTTAATAAAGTAATTTGAAAAATTAATCAGAAATAACACGATGTTTTGATTTGTATCAATTATATATAAATCAAAACATAAAGGTTATTCCTGATTAATTTTTCGAATTATTTTATAATTAAAGGCGTTAAGAAACCTTTGGTGACCCACAGTTTAAATGTCTATCGTAGGTACGTCGTGAACAGTGGTCGTTACAGACAAACGTTCACGTAAATTGTCCCAGTCATTGGATGAATTTAATGTGTCAATCAATGGACAAAGCCACACTGTTTTGAATTTCATTCTATCTCTTCCACCTAGTTTCCATTTTAGCTGGAACATTTTTGTGTTTTCATTAGTTCATTCTCAAGTAACTTGTTTTCATTATAAAACGTTATCATATGAGTAAGATCATTTTGGTGTTTGCATAACGTCCAGTGACATATATATGATTACGAAGGAACACATATTGATAATGATTAAGAAGGAACATATGTTGATTATGATTAAGAAGGAACATATGTTGATTGTGATTTAAAAGAAGGAACACGTGTTGATAAAGATGGAAAATGTGCTGATCATGACTAAGAAGGACCACATGTTCATGACTAAGAAGGACCACATGTTGATTATGATTAAGAAGGAACACATGTTGGCCATGAAAAAGAAGGAGCATATGTTGATTATGATTAAGAAGGAACATATGTTGATTAAGATTAAGATGGAACATATGTTGATTATGATTAAGAAGGAACACATGTTGTTTCATGATAATGAATACTAGTATCGTCTTTAAATACTTCATAACATTAGAGTTATGAGAACTATAAATAAATATACAAAGATTTCAATTAGTTTTTGCTTTTTACAAAGAATAAATAAACATGAATATATCAGTTTTAAATAGCACTTCTAATGTGAATAGAATTTACAACGAAAATCTATCATCTTATGGGTTCCACTGTTTTGTCGTCAATGTCAGCAGCGTTTTTCTCTTCGTCAGCTTTGTTCTCCTTGTCTTCTTTGTCATCATTGTCATCGTCGTCATCGTCACTATCGTCGCTATCATTGCTATCGTCGCTGTCGTCGCTATCGTCGCTGTCGCTACTGTCGCTACTTGAACTATCTGAATCCGAATCGCTTGCTTTAAAGTCATTACCGTCTTCATCGATCCATTTCTCGTATAATTTTCCAATAAATGACTTTTTTTTGGCCACTCTTAATGTTGCCTCGGTATCAACAATAACGTTTTGTCCCAGTCTCAAGGCATGATTCTCGCAAATGATCAAATGATCAGCTGTAGTTAGAGTTACATACACTCTATTTTTAGCAGTATGTGGATGGAATGGAATTGAACGTCCTGGTGGTATTCTAGTATACCCCTTGAGTATCGTGCTGTTATCATATTTAGTGTATTCATTTGTCTTCCCACCGACGCCAACGTATCCTAATCTAACGCTGCCGCCGACCTCCCTTTTTGTTCCAGCAATAGCTAATGCATCACCTTTAACTTGCGCAAATACTATATCCGAATATGCATTAGAAACGTATGTGTTTGTCATCTTTGAACATTCAATGGCTTGAACCTGAAATATTATATTCATTCGTTAATCAATAATCTTCACATATTTTTATTTATTATTTTTCATGTATATAAACAAAAAAATTGGTCACCATTGCTTTTCTTCCGACCGGCAGTAAAACCAATGCCAAAATGGGGTGTCCGTTTGGCTGCACGGGGATGTATCAATTACGCAGGAAGCCACGTTCGGTAGGAATGAGTACTTTAAATCAGATACCTCGTGTAGAGAGAGTGCCAAACTTTTATCACGTTTAGAACCCTTGTAACATTTCTTTGTTGGGTCCGTAGGTGGCCTGTTGCAAGGGCAAAATTTCTGACCAATCCAAATATGCATGAAATATTTACCACTGGACGTTAAGCAACCAACAATCAATCTATCATATAACTGATCAAACTGGTTCTTTATACATACTTGTGGTGCCAGTTCAGTTTTAAGATTGACTGTCAATGGCAATTTCAATTCCAAAATAGGAGGGAAATTTTTCATCTTCAGCAATTCGCAAGTCATATATCCTAGGGCGATAAATTAAGTTCATTTTTTTTTTTAAATTTGTTAATGAAAGATCTGCCGTAAACTTTTTCATAACCCCATTGATCAAGATGACAACATAATTGATTGTCTTATGTATGCAGATAACATAGCTATTTTCTCTGAAACAAAAGATGGTTTACAAGAGAGAATGGATAGGTTACATTCGTATTGCTCAAAATGGTGTTTTAAGGGGCACTACAGCTGTCAAATTCTTGTTCACCGATTTTACTCAAATTCTCAATTTTTGATTTATAACCATGTAAAACAATTATCCACACTACTAAAAGTCAATAAACAATTTACAGGGCATGGGCTCGATAATATGTAACTTCTTTTCGTGTGTACTTTTGACGCCATCTTATTCACTATCGAGTTTACCTCCGAACTGACCTCTGAATGTAATATAAGCATAAATTTAGATAGAAATAGAAAGCGAACTCCTGCTTTCGGATTTTTCTCTTGACCTATTTATGTTTACTTTCATATTATAGATGAAAAATATATCTTAATCGTCGTTTTTACCTGAATAAGAATGATTTTTTTTGTGCATCGAATCAGTTTTTACCTTAAAAAGTTTTTACTTTGAATGTTGACATTCGTTTCTTTTAAATAACCGAACACGCACAATTCATGCGTTATCCATCTTTAGCTAAGGGGTTAAATTGAAGTTCACATGAATAGATTCAATGAGGTCGAATTGTTCACTTGCAAGTGAATAATTCATCACCAATGTGAATTAGCTTAATTTGATAAAATTGAACCAAACTGACTGCTAAAAGCGAGTTATTATTTCACTATTTCACTTTCATAAATATGATTGCACAAACAAAAATTCTTAGAAATATGACACTTTAGATTTGTCATATATCTCGTATATCTAGTGCTCCTTTAAATGTAAACCTTAATAAAACAAAATTGTTTTTTTTTAACAAACCTGGAAAACATGTTGATTGTCCAGCGTGAAATGTTTTAAGTTTTAAACTAGGAATTACTTTTGTATTTAGTGGTAAAACTAAAAGATGAGCTAGCTGTACAAGAAATCTATGAGAAAAGTTGTTTTGGATTACAACAATGCCTAGCACCATCAGATACTATTGTCTCAACTTTGATGAACATTTATGACCATACAATTATCTCGCTATAGTTTATGTAAAAAACAAAAGAGGTATAACCCAACAATTAATGATTATTTCTGACCTGGCCAACTGTTTGTGCATGAAAAATTGATTTATAAAGCGGATTCCACTCTGGTATTTTGTATGCGAAATATGAGTGTTTTTTTAGAACTTGATTTACTTACTTTTCTCACTGCTGTGTTATCGTCTTGTCTTTGGAATATGTTTCTGTTTACAAAACGAAAAAGATATATCACAAAAACTTCTCAGTGTGAAGAACAGTCATTGGTCAGTCTTAAATGGGGCCTGTATAAGGTATTAATTGTCATTTGAAAAAAAAGTCAGTATTCTGAAAAGTTTAAGTAATATTGATATGAATTTACCCCTTAGTTTTATAAAACAATCCCACAGAATGTTTTTAACCCTAAGTTTACAGATGTGTTATAATTTAAAATCTAAATTATGTTGTTGCCTTTTCGGTCCGTTTTTTTGTGAGATTATATATTAAGGTATCTGGTATTTGTATATATCAGTCTGAGTACTGTTAATCTATTAGTATTATAATCAAATATAAGTTGAATCTGAATATTGAAAACAAATAGTCCTTATTTTCAAAATAAATGGACACCGTTGGTATTATCGATACACATATCAGGGGATGGCTCAGAATTTTTGAACCGGGGAGGGGGGCATATTTCCTGAAAACCGAATATTATATTGCCGAGCGGGCGAATCGATAATCTCTTAAGTTGATTTTATGCTAAAACATTCTATAAGATAAGATAAGATATATTTTGTTTACATCTGGATCTTATTTCTAAACCTTTAATAATGTAATTTCCTAGGCACATGAGAGTTGGTAAAAATGCTCATTTGTGAACAGCCAGAAATATTTCTTATCATTAGGTAGTTCTTTAAAATTAGTACAGAAAGTGATAACTTTATCAAATAATAATTTCCCAATCAAAGGGATGCACGCTCCTACACCCCTGAAACAATGTATTTATTTTCCATTTTTAACGAAAAAAGTACCCATTTACTCTTTTGCAATGGGGTTCTTTATAAGAAACTTGGACTTTTACCTACACCGAAAAAGATAATGTACCGAATTCTAGCAATGAGAAATTCGCGATTTGAAATATAACAGCTAGTGTACATGTAACATCTTGAGTATGCGTAAATGTAAGTGATAAAGGAGTAGGTTCAGTAAGACCCCCATTTTGGACCCAGAAATATAGCAGTTTTGCAAAATTGTGAAAATGTTATCCTTTAGCTATTTATTGGAAAGTAGAATGCTTCTGCTACGCAAATATGGTCTGTTTTTGACAATACAATGCACATATATCGGGTACTAACATCATTAAGTCATGCTAAATTACTGAAGTCTTCACAATTTTAGCATTTTGGTTAAATTTTAGACGGTTTCCGTCTCAAATGAAAGTGGCCGCATTCGTGTTCATTCATAATATTGGAATGTAAGTTGTATTTAATGATAATACATGACATATATAAAGGTTGAGGATGAACACGGATGCGGCCACTTTCATTTTTTACAAAAACCATCTGAAAAGTGACGATTTTTTGCATATTTGATAGATTTTTCATATTTTTGCTTAAATCGGAGGGTTTTTAATGACTTAATCAGCTAAAATCTTTCACATATACTAATTGAATCAATTGAAATAGACATTTAAGTGTTTAAAAAGTGTCCAAAATCTTTCGTTGGATGAACCTGAAATTTGAGGCCAAAATCGGCCCTTACCGGACCTACTCCTTTGTCCTGGTAAAATATGTTTGGGCGGACAAATATTACTAGTATAAAAAGTCCATGGTTACAGAATTTACTAGTATATTTAGTCCGATGTTAATAGTAATATATGTCCCCAGACTAATTTTCCTAGGTAATCATGTCCTATAAAATCCTATAATATATTCAATTATATTTAAACCATGGAAATTAAAATGTTATGTTTTAGTAATGTAATGGTTAAAATGTCCATGCCCTTAATTTTAAAAGGTGAACATAAATGTAATATGTTTTAATATTGTTAAAGACAAAACGAAAGAGTTGTGTATCAATATTTTTAATAAAATTTGTCTCCAGACTAACTTTCCTAGGAAATCATGTCCATGTCATTAATAGATATAGGTTAAAATGCCCATGCCCTTAATTTTAAAAGATGAATATAAATGTTATATTTTGATAATGTTTAAAGAGTTGTGTATCAATTTTTTATATAAAATTTATGTCCCCAGGCTAATTTTCCTAGGAAATCATGTCCATGTCATTCGTATTCCTAGGTAAAAATGTCCATGTGTTTTATTATAAAAAGGAAAATGTTATAAGCAATGGAAACTCAATATTCATGTTTTAATTAGGTTATAAAGGAAATGTCCTTTGTTTTAATTGAAAAAAATAAGGAAATTTTCCAATCTTAACTAAAAAGATTGTTTTTTCTATTTTGACTACTTTTTATGTTATAAATAAAACTATTAGAAAAACAAGTCTTGGAATAATTTTTCCTAAGAAAGTAGGTGCCAGACATATTTTACTAGCTATGAACTTATTTTCCTAGGAACATTTGTCCTAGGACTTATATTCCTAGTAAAATCATGGACATGGACTTGCTTAACTAGGAAAACAAGTCAAATATTACTACCGGACTAAATTTACTGTTACATAAATACCGTAGGACAGGATTACTTTCTATCTAAACTATGATTTCAATTTACCAGACCAAAATAAGGACTCGCAAAGTGTTCTCTGCTTGATATTTTTACTTGCATATGTCATGACAGATTGAAACATGGAGACAAACTTAAAAATCTTGTTTTAACAACTGACAATCGGAGGATTATAGGGTATTCAAACATCCAACTATTCCTTTCTTCACGAATTTCAACAAATATGACAGGGGCATTGGAATCGGAAGGAGTTGTTAAACTATTTTTTGCTCCTCCCCGCCCTCCACCCACCCCGACATTTTATTGTTAGGGCATTGTTGTTCATGAAAACGCAGGCGACTATGTAACATGTTGAAGGTTACAGCCGATTACAATGAGTGTGTATGAAAAGGTAATATCTTTGGTTAGCTTGCAAGCTAGCAGAACTGTGAAGTCATTATGTTAGGTAAACTACCCTTTTTAAGAGTAGACTCTTCCGACAGATAACCGATCTATCTGTCTGTAGGACTAGACTACTTTGAACAGAGGGTAGTATACCTTACCTAATAATGACTTCACGATTCAGCTAGCAAGCAAAGCTAATCAAAGATATTACCTTCCTCTATACACTCACTGCAATCGGCTGTAAAACTGACTCTATAGAAAGTGTTTGATTTAAACAGATGTTGTTTAATAATATCCCATAAGACTTCCACTGATAAGTTTCCAGTTTAAGTTGCTAGCAGTAACTGAAATTCAGCTCAAATACCGGCTCTGTCAATACCTTTTGAAGCCTGACAAGAAGAAAACTTTACAGAATTTTTAATTCGGAAATACAAATGAAAAGATTATGGTTTTATTAAAAAAGTGATGATAATTTTTCTACATAAGAAATGCCTGTCCAATTCAGCAATATGACAGTTGTTATCCATTCGCTCGATGTGCTTGAGGTTTTGATTTTGCCATTTGATTAGGGACTTTCCGTTTTGAAATAGCGAGAATAAAACTTGAGAACAACATACAAATGATTTTCTGTGCATGTTGAGTGATGAATACTATATGTTGATCAGTATGAAAGTCAATAGATGAAACTCGTTATTGCAGTTCTATACACCGTACCACCACAGGCGCTTTGGTATATGATACAGATTTTTTTTTTTTTTATTAAAATATTCAATTTTCTATATTTTTAATGCATATCTATCGCTTCCGTGTATTTCTCACCTAGTTTCGAGTGATTTAGACGACTTAGTGAAAATACCAAATTTTACCATCCATTCGATAGATATGCATTATAAATATAGAAAATTGAATATTTTAATAAAAAAGAACCCAAAACAACAACATCTGTATCATATACCCAAGCGCCTGTGGTACGGGGAAATAAATGTCCAGGGGCGTAGCTGCCGTTAGGCACTATAGGCACGTGCCTACACATAATTTTTGCACAAATAATTTTTTTATTAAAAAACATTATAAACAACGTACGTTATCTGTAGATGAAAGCCAGTGAAGTTGTCAATACTCTTTCATCGAATGTCATTTGTACACTAGTCTCTCGTCCTTAGTGAATGGAATATTGGATAGAATTTAATGTTTTATATGATTTTACGTACTTCTATAGAAACTAAACAAGAACTTTGGTTCAGATAGTTTCACTTCTGTCAATAAAAACTTGAATGAAGCTCAATTTAGACACATGATTTTTTTAATTAGTTGTTGTTAATTTTCAACTAGCTTTCCACTTTGTGTTCACCCGACCTACAATAAAAACCCTTGCCAATGTTGTTCGTCTGTTTGGCTGTGCAGGATGTATAAATACACAGTCACGTCTGGTTAGAATGGGGACATTAAATCCGACGCCTAGCTGTAGAGAGAATGCTACTCTTTGATGAGTTCGTAGTTGGTCTGCCGAAAGGCAAAATTTCTGCTCCTATCCAATATAAATCCATCATTTTTCAATTGCAATGCATGGCATCTTAAAATTTCTAGACCTTCGTCCCGTACGACACTTATAACAGGACCTAGATCCCTGTTGTATTTATTGCTAAAAACAAATTATGCTTAACTTGCATAAATATTTATTTAAATCCTGAACTCGCATAAATATTTATGAAAATCAATCAATCAACTAGTTTCCAGTAATTTTGGGAACTCCCTTATCTGCGTTGATGACCACAATTTTCAAACTCCTAAGCAGGTAGGGATTTTAAAGTAGAGGATATAAAGACATATGAATTTCTTGAATTATGTAACGATAGTATGAACAGAACAGAACTTTTGCATAAGGCATCGACTATTGTGTGTATATGTTTGTGTGACTTCGGTGAAGGTTTAAGAATCAAAAGATTGATGGTTGGTGTCTAGCCAAAAGGATAGTTTTATTATAAAGTAATATCATTGTTTACGTGCCTTTTTTTTAAGGAATGATCGCCAATATGTACTGTTAATCAAATTAAAATCAGAGATATGAAAATACCAAACAGGTTGTACTGCTTAATTAGAGGAATACGCTGATCTACGTTGGGCAATGCATATTGTATTTTTTTTTTTTTTTTAATATCATTCGATTGTACTGCGTTTATATTTTTAATTCACCAGTCAGATGTTATGGTAAATTATAATTCATAATACTTCGAACTTTTCATCATGTACATTATAATTTTCTTGATTAAACAACCAGTAAATTTAACATTTTGTACATAAAATTTTGCAGCTAAAACGCTGAAAACCGTTTTCCGTCGGGGGGCTTCGCCCCCCTGAACCCCCTACCAGGGCTCTGCCCTGGACCTACTGGGGGCCTTAAGCGGCCCCCAGACCCCCTGCCGATTGGTGCCTACAGTTGACTGAGTACCTAGCTACGCCCCTGATGTCAACACACTATCAAGTTCAATTTTTGAGGTTACTGGTATAAGGGTTTGGATGGGGATCGTCTAACACTTATTTTTAAATTATTTTCATCAATAACTTCCTTTCTTTTATATTTTAGCACTATTTTATAAATCTCTATCAGTCATAAAATTAGTTACAGAGCATTTGTATATGTAGTCTTTAAATCGCATCCGGACCCTCATATACTAGAAAATATTCTCACACAAAATCAACAATTAACTGAATGGTCAAGTGATTCAATCGGAGAAGGCTCGTGAGTTGGTTCATCATTGTTTTTACTGATTTTGTTTAGGGTTGTAAATAAATCTGTCAGCTTCAACTGGGACTATAATATCAGGCTTCAATTGTGTCGATTTGTTTGACTGCTTTACAGATCATGATTAATCAATCAGCAATGATTCGGGAGGTCAAGGTCAGATAAATCCTGCTTTACAGACATCATTCCAAACAGATGTATACCAAATATGATTGACCAATTGCATAAGTAATGTAAGAAAGACCAAACCATGAAACCTTACATTGGCCAATGAACCATGAAAAAGGTTCAAGGTCAGACAGACATTATCTCATACACCTTATATAGTTGAACAATTGCATATCGTATCCAAGATACAACAAACTTAAAATTCACATTGACCATGAAGTAGGAAAATAAGGTCAAGGTCAAATGATGCATGCCAAACATACATGAACACCTTACAATCATTCTATGCAACAAATGTAGTTGACTCATTGCTTAGGGAGCTACCATTTGATTTTTATGGGGGGGCTAGGATGAAAAATTTTGTCCTGCATTTTTTTTTAGCTGTAATCTCTGTCCTGCCTTTTTATTTTTCACTCTGTTCGGTCCTGCCTTTTTTTTTTTAGTTTATCCTGACTTTTTTTTACCTAAATTGTCGTCCTGGCTTTTTTTTTTTTGCAAGTGTCTCATCCTGACTTTTTTTTTACTCAAAACTCCTGTCCTGCCTATTTTTTTCAAATTTCATCCTAGCCCCCCATAAAAATCAAATGGTAGCTCCCTTATACATGTTATAGTAAAATATGAAAAAGAAAACCAGGAAAACTTAACATTGACCCATGAAAATGAGTTCAGGTCAGAGAGACACCTTTCACTCATTCAATGCACCAAGGATTTGTATAGTTACATCTAACTATACAAATCCTTGAATGCACTAAAATATAGTAAAAAATATTACTTGTACTATATTTATTATAGACTTGTCAAAGAAAACTATAAATTTAGTTGGGTAGTTGTCCCATTGGTAATCATGCTACAACTCCTAATTTTATATTTATTATCATATGAAATGATCTAAAGGGGATATTCAAACTGACTTAATATTTGAAGAAAAATAACAATTGTCAATGAAAATAGAGTAAATCCACAAAACATAAGCAACACGAGCCCCACCAAAAACTGGCATGAACACAGTAGCCCCAGAAGGGTAAGCATTTGCCTGCAGCTCCCATCGTTTTGAATATAGTAAGCTTCATTGTTGAAGGCCGTACGGTGACCTATAGTTGTTATTGTCTGTGTCATTTTGGTCTTTTGTGGATAGTTGTCTCATTGGCAATCATACCACATCTTCTTTTTTTATATTAAGGTGTTACATAACTAATCAGCTAAATGCTTTTATCGCTTTCTATTATCAAGGAAATATTAAGCTTCTCAATGACCAAAATTTGTGTTAAGTTGGCTTGCTTGCTTAGTTTGTCAAAAAAATTGCTCAACCATTGTAATTATAAGTGACATCTGCAAACAATATACATGTATATACAAAGACAAGGTTAAACTTGAAAACATTATATTTAGATTCATAAAAACCAGGAAAACATCCCCTCAAATCTAAGTAAATGTATACGGTTTAACACCACCTATTTTATTCTTTGCTGATGTCCATCTTTATTCCAATGCTTGAGCAAACATTTTACCAACAAAGCAAGCAAGCCAATTAAAGTCTTGCTCTACAAGCATTAGGAAATTAGCTTGTGAGTCAGGGCCTTTCTAAATGCTGTACATGGTGTGTATTCCTTCACATTTTTTCTTAATCTTGTTGTTTCTGTCAAAATTTGAACTACAGCATCATAGATATAACAAGTTTACATAACATCATTTAATCGTAGCATATATATTATCACAATATTGCACTTGTCATAAAATTTAAGATGAGATAATATGAAACTGTTTATGTTCTTTTAATTTAACACATTGTCTCCTTGAATTGTGTAATTGTCTGGAATGTTCACCATTGATACATTGGCTAAAAGTTTGTGTTAAACTTGTAGATATTTTCTTCCAAAGAACTGAGTTTTCTTCTCAAAGGCTGGTGATACTATCGGTTTGTTGATTTCATAAAATGGATTCATGGAAAACTGGAAAATAAAGAAAAGAAGATTGAAGTATGAAAAATAGTAAATACCATTCATTGAGTCCATGTGGCAGCAATTCAACAAAACAAAACACACAAAATACAAAATAACAATTAAGGGGAGCTAACTCTATAATTAACTATCAACTGTGTTTCAAAATTCTTCTAAATTGCTTTCAAGATTCTCACAAAAACGGGCACTTAATTAACAAAGAACATTAAAATATCACATCCACAAATAAACATTGATCATTAATGTCAAAAAAATTGGGGTTGTCATATTGTAGCCGACATTTGGCACAATCTAAATTTATGGATTTTTTATAAGGTTCTTATCGAAATTCAACATAATTTGAAAATTGTCATTTTTGGCCTCTATGAAAATTATAAACTGAATTTTATTAAGAATAAAGTTATATTACTGACGAAATACTTTATTCACAGATGTAAGATGCAAGATATAAAACCTAATATAAAAGGTCTTCAAAATTACATAAAAGAAAACTTGATTTTAGAGAAATATATTTCTTCAAAATACTTAAGTGTGGAAGAACACAACTTGTACTGGAAACCTGGGGTAAGGTTATTGATTAAATTGATACATGTATGTATATGAGCATTTAAAATTATTTGTACACTGTTATACCATACCATAATGGCAGTCTGCACGGTTAGCCACTAGTCCGATGCCCCAGACTAGTAAAATTTCATTCGGACTAGTAAGTTTTTGCAAAACTTTGTTTGGCCAAATAAGAAAAATGTCAGAATATTGGTCTTTGGACTAGTAGTTGAAAAAGTTTTTGGTGCAGACTGACCATATGTATGCTCATATATTTCTCACACTACTTTTACTATATGAATGAAAATATTATTACTATACTTAATCCATAGATTTCTAAGTGTTAGTTCATAGAATGCTTATTATGCTTATTTATTTCATTTGCTTGCTTATTGTGCCACAAGATAAATATATGTTGATACTTGTAAATTCATGAAGAACCAGGTGCTCCGCAGGGCGCAGCTTTATACGACCGCAGAGGTCGAACCCTGAACAGTTGGGGCAAGTATGGACAAAACATTCAAGCGTGATACAGCTCTGAATTTGGATTGTGATCAAATTTTTGACATTACATGGTTTTTTTTACACAAAACAAATGTCAAGATTTTACAAATCAATTAAAGATTTCTTCTTCAAACTTTTTAAATCTAAAATTAAATAGTTGACACAGCATAGGTTTCTGACACAGAATGAATGTGGTCTAATGAACTTAAAAGTTTTTTTTTTGCCTTTGAGCAATTCACTATGCTTTTGAAAATTAATCCTCTCAAAAAAATGTTTGAAGAAATTTTCTTTTTATTTATGAAATGAGAAAAATTTAAACCCCCCCCCCTTTTTTTTCACATCCCCGTTTCCCTTTTTCCAAAACTGATATCAATTCAAATTTCTAATGGAGTTTGCAACAATAACTACTCTTTTAAATACATCATAAAATATTAAAATGTAAAATAAAGTGCTTGTTATCACTAAATGGTAAATATTGGTTGGTAGTAAAAGTGAATATACATTGTTTATTGTATAAAACAATAAAAAAAACTTCATCAGCAACATTTTATATTGGCAAATTTCCAATGAAGTTATTTACATAAAACTATTGGCAAATAAAAATAGAAAATGACATCATAGTCATGTCTGGCAAATGTCCAACATACATTATCTAAAAACATTTTAGATAAGATAAGGAAAAAAAGCTTCATCAGCAACATTTTATATTGGCAAATTTCCAATGAAGTTATTTACATAAAGTTATTGGCAAATAAAAATAGAAAATGACATAGTCATGTCTGGCAAATTTCCAACATATATTATCAACTACTATTCTATACAAAGAAAGATAACTCCAATTGAAAATTAATTGCTATTGCAAGATATTGTGCAATTAGATATTTCTTGCTATTGTGCAATACTGTGCAATTGAAAATTTCTTGCTATTGCACAATACTTGATATGGCATCCTGATTTAGACCAACTTGAAAACTGGGCCCATAATCAAAAATCAAAGTACATATTTAGATAAAGCATATCAAATAAGCCCAAGAATTTAATTTTTGTTAAAATCAAACTTAGTTTAATTTTGGACCCTTTGGACCTTAATGAAGACCAATTTGAAAACTGGACCAAAAATTAAGAATCTACATACACAGTTAGATTTGGCATATCAAAGAACCCATTTTTTCAATTTTTGATGAAATCAAACAAAGTTTAATTTTGGACCCCCATTTGGACCAACTTGAAAACTAGGCCAATAATCAAAAATCTAAGTACATTTTTAAATTCAGCATATCAAAGAACCCCAAGGATTCAATTTTTGTTAAAATCAAACTAAGTTTAATTTTGGACCCTTTGGACCTTAATGTAGACCAATTTGTAAACGGGACCAAAAATTAAGAATCTACATACATAGTTAGATTCGGCATATCAAAGAACCCCAATTATTTAATTTTTGATGAAATCACACAAAGTTCAATTTTGGACCCTTTGGGCCCCTTATTCCTAAACTGTTAGGACCAAAACTCCCAAAATCAAACCCAACCTTCCTTTTATGGTCATAAACCTTGTGTTTAAATTTCATAGATTTCTATTTACTTATACTAAAGTTATGGTGCAAAAACCAAAAATAATGCTTATTTGGGCCCCTTTTTGGCCCCTAATTCATAAACTGTTGTGACCTCAACTCCAAAAATCAATCCCAACCTTCCTTTTGTGGTCATAAACCTTGTGTTAAAATTTCATTGATTTCTATTTACTTATACTAAAGTTATTGTGCGAAAACCAAGAATAATGCTTATTTGGGCCCTTTTTTGGCCCTTAATTCCTAAACTGTTAGAACCAAAACTCCCAAAATCAATCCCAACCTTCCTTTTGTGGTCATAAACCTTGTGTCAAAATTTCATAGATTTCTATTCACTTAAACTAAAGTTATAGTGCGAAAACCAAGAAAATGCTTATTTGGGCCCTTTTTGGCCCCTAATTCCTAAAATGTTGGGACCAAAACTTCCAAAATCAATCCCAACCTTCCTTTTGTGGTCATAAACCTTGTGTTAAAATTTCATTGATTTCTATTCACTTTTACTAAAGTTAGAGTGCGAAAACTAAAAGTATTCGGACGACGACGACGACGCCAACGTGATACCAATATACGACCAAAAAATTTAAATTTTTGTATAAAAAAAAGAAATTAGAAAAGAAAAAAAAATTAATGTAAAAAAAAAAAAGAATATGCTATGAAGTTATTCTGTCAATTTTCGTATCAATTTAATAAAACTGTTGGATATTTTGGGCTGACAAACTTCTTAATATGTGAAATATGACATTTTTTAATATGGGACACTCAAAAATGTCCTATGTATTTAGATGTAGTGAAAAAACTAGGTGCATATAGATATAGGAAGATGTGGTGTGAGTGCCAATGAGACAACTCTCCATCAAAATAACAATTTAAAAAAAGGTAAACCATTATAGGTCAATGTACGGCCTTCAACACGGAGCCTTGGCTCACACCGAACAACAAGCTATAAAGGGCCCCAAAATTACTAATGTTAAACCATTCAAACGGGAAAACCAACGGTCTAATCTATATAAAAAAACGAGAAACGAGAAACACGTATAGATTACATAAACAAACGACAATAGTTCAGTTTTCTTTCCATCTGATATCAGTGCTACTCATCATTAACCTCAGACTTACAGATAATTACAATGTTAGTTCAATGTCCTCGATCTATCATGAAAATAGTGATTGATTAGTGTTTAAAGTACATCAGTTTTTGTTGGGGGAAGAAGTAGAATTGCCCAGAGAGAACCACTGTTTTTTTGCCAAAAACTGACAACCCTAGTCAATTATAGTTTGAGTTAAACACACCTGCCATTTATGGAGTTTGAACTGACAACCTCAGTATTGACAGGCTAGTGATACAGTAGTTGGACTATTCAGCCACAGAGATCCCTTGAAAATAAAGAAATGACATATTCCCTCCTAGCCTTGGACACTGGGGACCATTTAAAAAAGTTTGGACAAATACCAGCATGGAGCAATGGAAATGTCAAATTCCCCTGTCTAGCCCCTTTTTTAGTCATAAGAGAATCTGATGGTACACCTTGCACTTTGAATGACAGTACCGGTATTACGCTTACCTTTATATATGTCTCATAAATTTCATTGAAGAAATTCTTTATACCATCTTCATTTTTAACTTCATGAAGCATTATAAACCTCATTCCTGATACACAGTTAAGGAAACAATACTAGTTAAGGGGGCTCGCAGGTCTAAATCAATTTTTTTATTTAATATAAGATTTCGCAAATTTTTTCTATAAATAAACTTTTTCTTATACCTAATAGAAAAATAAAATAAATAAGAGGGGTCACCGATCATTTACGCTTACAATCTGCCTTCAAAAGAATCACACATTTTTGTAAAGGTACTTTTTTTCTGTTGAAGTAATAGGAGAAAATGAGGTAATATCGAAATAAAAAAAGAACTTAATTACAGAAATCGCTTAAATTTTACAATTTTTTAGTTGATGTATAGCTTATTTAAAAACAATAATAAAAAATATAGGTCACCGATGAGTAAAAAAGATGTTTCAATTTAAATGCAAAAAAATTGCATTTTTGCACCAAAGGGAGATAATTTGGAGCTTTTTCAATGATACAAACATTTTAAAAGTCTTCTGGGGCCAAACTGAATCGATTTTTTTGGTTAATTTTTGTATCATATCATAAAGTAATAACTAATAGTGTAATAAATAAAATTTGTTATGAAAAAACAAATATTTTTTATTTGCTGAAATTTTTGTACCCGCAAGCCTCCTTAAAGTCATAAGAAACCTCAAATCAAAAAAAATTAATGCATATGATTTTTATAACTCAATGGATAGTTTTCATTATAAAACATATGTACATATACTTTTTTCTGAAGAAAATTCTTTAATTTATTCATATTTAGAAGAAGTTTACTTTATTTGAATAGCTTCCTTCCAGCAAGCTATTCCCCCGACATATTTTCCGTATGCAAGGTGACCTCAGTGTGACCCATCTCGTAAAAATCCGGTGACCACAATACGCATGGATGTCCTTAAAATAAACTATTATCTGAATTTACATGTTAAACACGTGCTCAATTTCCATGCTTTTTTGTTTATTTTTCGTCAATTGTTGACAAACAGGTGACAATCGTTAAACTTCGGTTTCAAAACACGAACTTTAATTACCTGCCATATTTCCACAACAACACTGACCGATTGAGAAAAAAAATTGACAATTATACGAAATTTACACGAAAAAAATGATAAATTCGAGCACAGAAGACGAAGTTTAGGATGTTTGTATGCATTTGTTCAAGAATTGGAAGAACATTATTTTTCACCGGTCACTCGTTTCTTATGACTTTAAAGCCATTTCAAAGAACCTCTTGACATGCTTGAGTTGCATTGTAAATAAAATTATTACATGTTTTTTTTAATGTCTCACTGAAAGCTTATAATGAGCAGTGTTTTGATGACAACAGACAAATGAAATTATGGATTTATAAATAAAGACATGCAGTGAAGGTTATGATCATTGTTAAAGGCAGAACGGTGACCCATACGATTAATTGATTGTTTGTGTTTAAAGACACTTTTAAGCACCACTTTTGGGCTTTTTCGAGGTCGCCAGTTTTTATTGGGGGAGGAAGCCTGAGTGCCTGGAAAAAACCAACGACCTTCAATAGGTGACACATATGCCTATGTTTGTTAACTTCTATATCATTTAGTCTCTGGTGGAGAGTTGTCTCCCTTGCAATCATACCTTATTTTCATTTTTTCATTCAAACACTCTTTAACAGCCTTATTGTCAAAAGAACTCAAGAAAAAAAGAAACTATAACTTTTCATTAGTAAAACAAAATGTATATGCCTATGGGAGATAACTCTACATCCAAAACTAATTCACCTGTACAAGTATAAATTATAAAAAACACTTGTGAAATATCAATGAAAGTGAAATTTATATTAACATTGTGTGTAACTTTAGTTTTGTTAGTTTCCATCATACATTTCCAGAATTCAAAATTATTGCAGATTTAAATATTAAAGTCCTTGTTAGCATGTGTTATCTTTCAAATTTATGAATTATTATTTATATCATTATTATCGTCAATATATTTGAAGGATACGGCTAGCTGTTACGAATGCTGAGACAAACCACTCATTGAACTTGTCAACGATCTTGAGATACATGTTATTTGTTGCCCACATCTGTTCGTCTACCAAATCTAAGGACTCATGGGCTACAAACTGGTTTAAGTGTCGGTGATCATCTTTCTAAAAAATATATAATAAATCATGTATATTTATTTTAAGTGTCTATGGTCAACCTACAGCCAAGAAAGTACCTCTGTTGAAATTCTGCAAACGTCTTAAAGAGCAAATTACATTGATGATCAATATTGTCCATATGGTATTTGGCCCTGTTCTAAGTGACATGAACACAAACTAAGGTCATTGTCCTATGATCTTTCTAAAATATGATACTTCCGAAATGACTAATCTGTAGTCAGGTGGTCGATCACTGTTTTGAAATATATTCAAATGATTTGAAAAATTGATTTAAGAGGGTACATAACACTACAGGGAGATAACTCTGTAAAAGCTTCTCAATGATTGAAATTTTTGTTTGTCAAAACGCTATATGTCCAATGAAATTTTTCAAATACAATGTGTGGTTCAAGTTTTTGAAATTTTGATCAAATGATCAAGCTTAATATTTTTTTCAAAATTTAATTAAAATTAAATGAGAAAAAAATAATTTTAATCCAGGCCTTTGTACACCATAAGACTTGATCTTCTTTCTGTAAAATATATAAATCTCACTCTGCATGTAATACAATTGGAAGGATCAAATACATCTACTTATTATTGTACATATACATGAAATGAATAACTCTATTTACTACAAATTCTTCAACCGGAGATGAAAAATCTTCAGTTCATTTACATAACACCTTTATGGGGGATTAAAAAAATGGTTCGTCATGTTTAACTCTGCCAGATTCATTACATATATGTGTCTGTCCCGAATCTGTAGCCTCTAATTAAGTGATTGTTATTGGTTCCTGTCTATCATTTGTTTTCATTTTTTTATATAAATGAGGAACATGTTATTTTTTTGTAGGTAGTTTTCACCCTTAAAATTTTTTGTTCTATCCTTTTATAGATTAATATAGGTACAAATGAATGTGTTTTGCTCAATATTGAAGGCTATCTGATGTTAAAATCATTGGCAAGAATACTACCATTTGCTGATATGCAAATCAAAACATAAAGCAAGCTTTGTATGTGCCTGTCCCAAGTCAGGAGCCTGTAATTCAGTGGTCGTCGTTTCTTTATGTGATACATATTTGTTTTTCATTCATTTTTTTATATAAATATGGCCATTAGTTTTCTCGTTTAAATTGTTTTACATTTTCATTTCACAGCCTTTTATAGCTGACTATGCAGCATTGTTGAAAGCTGTACAGTGACCTTAATTTCTGTGTCATTTTGGTCATGGACAGTTGTCTCATTGGCAAGCATACCAAATCTTCTTTTTTATATGATTTATAAGAATAATACCTATCATATGTATACTAAAAAATAATGTCAACAAACCTTTGGTTCACTACTTCTACTTCCAGGAGAAAACTCCATTTCAAATATTGGGTTGTCATGGTGACCAACTATCACAAAATAATAATTCCCAGCCATCTTTTATTTGCCTTCATTTACTTTTTAAATCTCAATTTCTGGAAAAAAAGGTTAGTGAATATGCATTAGTACATGGGCATACATGTATACTATATAGTTCATATAATTTGAAAAGCAGGCAAATCAATTGATTATTAATTTTCACAATGCATGTGATTGTGGTAAGTTTACTCTGAAGTTTCTCTCTATATTCTATAGCTAGTATTAATGGCATGGTAATGAGTGTTAATGTACCAACTCAATAAGCCAGTTTGTTCCCTGCAAATAACTCTGGCTGCTGTTAACGGATTTACTATGAACAGCAGACCACATGACTTTGTCAAGTAGAGTGACCATGGTGACCAGAATCAAGACTATTGAATCTTAAGAGCAGTATTTGTGGATTTCAATTGGAAAACGATGAACAGACTGGTTGCTGTACAGTATGTCTTTCTATGTCATGTATGTTGTGATGTTACACTATTTTTTTCAGGTAAGGGTGAAGGTTGCTAAAGAGGGACAAAAGATACCAGAGGGAGAGTCAAACTCATAGATAGAAAATATACTAACAACACCATGGCTAAAAATAAAAGACAAACAGACAAATAATGGTACAGAAGACAAAACATAGAAAACTAAAGACTAAGCAACACGAACCCTAGAAAAACTGGGGGTGTCAGGTGATCTCAGGTTCTCCAGAAAGGTAAGCAGATCCTCCTCCACATTGGCACCTGAAGTGTTGCTTACGTTATTACAAATTGCAATTGGTACCTATTAAAATGTTTATACCCGCTGCTGGTTCATATGTATTAAGTGTTTCTAGTTTCTCATTTGTTATATAGAATAGATAAGATCATCAATTTTCCTGTTTTGAATGGTTTTTTTCATTAGTTTTTGGGGCCCTTTATGCTAAGCTTGCTGTTGAATTCTTAGTGTAAGCCATGGGCCAAGGCTCCGTGTTCAAGACTGTACTTTGACTTACAAAAAATGTATAATGGTTTACTTCAATAAATTGTAACTTGGAGTCTTGGATGGAAAGTTGTCTCATTGGCATTTGTATCACATCTTAATTATTTGTATACCTGGTATGTATACATGTACATGGATTCCACATAGATGGACAAACAAGGGCTGCAGATTTAGTCCCTTAATTGCTTATTTTGAGGTTCTTTTTTCAAATATTCATAATGTTAGCTTTTCTGTCATTTCCTAGAATGGGGGCTTACTGTTTGCCCTGAGAGTCTGTTGGCCCTTGGTATGTCCTCCTTACTTTTATTTAAAGGGAAACTTCGCAAAAAAATCAAAAATTGATATTATGTTCATTCTGTATAAAAATGCTCAAATTCATAGATATTAAAGTTTTATTCCGCTAGATAAGCGATCACCATCGATTTTAAATTTAGAGTATCAATTCTCTGCGATCCGCCATTTTGTCTTCTTTCCCGATTAATAAAAACGATATGTCTATAAACCACAAAGAAACAAAACTACAGTAACCGACGTAGTCGTAATTGCGTGTCGATATCTTGTCAATCATACGGTTGTTTTATCCGACTAACTAACTTGATACGAAAAATATTCTTACTTTTTTTAAATTACCATGGTCTGTTGTTTTTAAACTGTTGATATTGGAATTAGTTGAAAAGTCAAAGTTGAAATCATAAATAAGTGTTCCGTGAAAATTGTTTTCGAAAATATAATTTGTTCATAATTCTTTAAAGTAATAAACAAATATATTTTGATCTTCCCTCATCTGATCACCAGCATGGCTAAAGGTATTACTTTCAAAGGTATTGTGAGGGGTGTGAGGTGACACGTCCAGGTATTCAAGCGATTTCCTGTCGGGCTTGCAAGTTCATGCATCGTTTCACTTCTGCAGGTATTGATCAGTGTACACGGCTGATAACTTATAACTTATAACTTTCCATTTTGAACTATCAGATGAATAATATACAACTCTGTCTTACTTGTCATTACTAAACTCATACGCTTGTTTATAAATAACATTTCTGGTGTAAAGAATATAATTCATAAACATATAAATAATACCCAAAAAATAAGATTTGATGAAATTAAAATCTATTTAAATATTTTTTCCAAGGGTGAATTTGGGAAAATGTAATATAAAGTCATTGTCAATAGTGAAGGACAGATTGGAACAGACAAGAAATATTGATTTAAAAAAATGTACGCACTTGCCGACGATTCGTTTATACGACTGGATAGAAAGTTACGGAACTATAGCGCAATTTAAAATATATACATGTATACATTGAACATAAGAAAAAAACATATATTTTGAATAAATAGGGGTAAAAGTGTTGTAAATAGACTAGTCCACGTATGCCAACAGTATGTAATCATCGAATGTCGATAGACTATTGTATACCAGAAGAAGAAGAGAACCAATTTGATTTAAATACAGGTCGATGTATAACTTTTGCTTTGGTTCATTGAAGCTGTGGACCTAGTAAAATCAGAGATTTATATTTCAATAAGATTGTTCTCGAACAAAGGAAGTAATTCGTCATCACAATTGTTATATATGCCGCTGGACGAACACTAATTATCCCCAGGGAATGTGAATATTTTGCTGGGAAACTTTTGAGTATCAAAGTTTCAAATTAATTTCGGGATTTATTTTCTTTCTTGGTATATTCAATAACAGAAAAAAAAAAAAATTACTTGTTCGCTAAATAGGGGTATTCTTGTCAGATAAAAGACTTTTAGTTATATTTAAAAAATAGGGAAATATGACATTAAATTGGTTCTGTCTTTTTTTTAAACAACGTTAAAAAGATGTGTGTCTAAGGTGAACGCCACAAGAACCCTGTAATACTAGTACGAGAGTATAGCATGTAAACATTCCTTCTCAATAATATGGTTGTATTGGAAATCTTTTCATACAGATTGACAACTCATTGTCCGATATGCATGTAATATTTGCCACATGACGCCCATAGTTCTTTCTACCATCATCATCTTATTCTGTGATATTGCTGTAAACATCGATGGTTCACACCCAAACAAAATGGGAGTAATGGACCTTCAGAGCTTCTCCGTGTTATACACTTGTGAAATATATAGACGAAATTTCTGTATTGAAATGAATCTACATCTCACAAACAGGATTTTCAAATAACGATTGTGAGTAATCACCTTACAAACCAATATAAACGTATGGCAAGATATAACCATGAAGGAATTTAGTTTTTGTCAGACGCAAGAACTCATCACTATATATATCATAAGCGTATACATATATATATATGCATACAGTTTCAAATATTAAGAACAAGCGGTCGATGTCGATAGTCTGTTTTCTAACTGTTCAGAGTTAGACATGTCACTTGTTCATTCTTGGAAGCCTTCATATTCCCCGTCTAACAATGGGAACTCTTTCTGATTGTGTTGACTATAAATGCTTGTATGGTAATTCTGTCGTTTATCTGTACAAGCGGTTGCATTTCCTCTCCTTTCCCAACAAACAAACGAACGAAACGCCACTAGTCTGATTTCTCTGGAGCTCATCCTCAATGGCTCTTATACGTCAGGAAACTTACATGTATACTAATAATGATTGTTTCAAGAACAACGATGTATGGACGAACTATTATAAATTTGTCAATATCAGTTATGCATGACTAAAATATAACTTTTATTACAACTACTGTATTACTTATTTGGATTAATGACGGCTATCATGCATGTTCAACATTGCACAAATATTATCATAGAATTTAAAAAAAAATCCTCAAAAATCCTCAAAAGAAATAATGCCTTAGCTTAGATAATTGATATTCTTTTCACAAAAAGTTCGTGTAAATGATTGTCAAATGAATTTAATTATGTAAGAATAAAATGTTAAAAAGAAACTAAAAAAAAATCATGCATGTTGTATGTTGTATTTTTTTGTCAATTAAAAACTTTAAAATTGCAATAGTTTTTAGTAGCATTTAAACACAGCCATATTTGAATACAAGTTAAGAAATTCCGGTAAAGTCAATGATATCAAACAGATGTACAATGGTATATCAAATTGGGTAATATTGCATTTAGTTTTTATAAAAGATTAAAACTACTATTTTTTGCTTCATATTTGAATCTTTACGCCAATTGCCGCTAAGAAAGTAATCAAAAATTGTTTCCTTTTATTTTTATACACTTTCGGAATTACGAATCTGAATTTTATTTTCAATGAATTTACACAATTTAATTATTGTATCTTTATTCTCATCGTGTATTAAATCTTAGTGTATTAACATCGTGACAGCATACTCTTTCTAATCCTTTCTGTTTATCCTTTCCAAATAACAACATTTATACCTGTGTACGCTTGAACTCACACCTGTGGCTAAATAGCTACAAGGTAAACGAATTGACCTCAAGCCGAGAAATATACAGTGACCTTTACAAAATAATATACACACTCTGCTCACACATTAGTTGCATTGAAATTGCATCAATACAAAACAGTATATGCATATTCATTTTCGTTCATTCTTATATTGTGGTTAATAACTTCGACCATTCGTCAGCTGTGCGCTTTTAATTACGTATATTGTTGATAAGCTATAAGAGTTAAACAGATTTTATTTTTTCCCAGAATTCAATAAATCAGGCTAATACGTCACGACCCACTCGAGAATTCAACCAAAAAAGTTACAAATACTTGATTTTCTCCGTTATTAGAAGGAATATAAATTTAAAACTTTGCAAATGTGTTTTTTATGTTAAGATGAACATAATTAGATGATAAGTAAAAAATCGCGGAATTTCCCTTTAAGGAATTACTGTAATATTTTTTCTGTCCATGAAGAAATAGCATCAATAATGTGGTGCACACTGAATAACCCGTGTAGCAGTACAGTACAAAAACTGTTTGAGCTAACAAGATAATGGTTAAAGTTGCTATCAAAAGACTCACAATTGTAAGATGAATCTCCTTGTTTATATATTCTTTTATGCAAATGCCCCTCCCCCTTTTCAGCAATATTGCAGTTTATCAATATGACAATCATTTAAAATTAACTTAAATTTGTAAACATAAGAATGAATTAATTTCATCGTTACATATATTGATACCTTGTCTTGTAACGTGTTATTTTTACCTGAAGAGAATTGTTTACAAATTTTTCATGTTTGTTTGTGGATGTCAAAATGAAAATCGATAAATCTAGAGTAATACAGAAAGAAAGATCCGAGAACATCCGGAAAAAACAAAACATAGTCCCGTCTTTATGCTATTATAAATAGACATATCTTGGATAAATGTTCATAAACTGATACAATTCAAAATACTTAGTAAAACATGATTTATATTACTGACTTATCAAATAATGAATTTCTTCAATCAAAATAATATTTAAGTAAATTATTGCGCGGCGTCAAAATGGCTGCCATGACATTTTTGTAGACGCAGAGAACTTTCATTTTGTACTTGTACCTGCATGACTCAGAAATATTTATGAACTAAATTGCACGAGCATATAAAGTAAATCACATGCAAGATATATCAGTACACCATTCAATTTCTCAACTGTTGACATGCAGTGAAAAAATATAAAAACATAACTTCCATCATTCATGTGCAGACTCATCTGCATGACCGAGGCATGTTTCTCCAACTTTTTATAAAGCACAAGTCTCAACATTTTTATTCTTGGCGACCAACCTGCCAGAATTAGAAAGTTTCACCGAACTCCTCTGGCTATTTTTAGCCAAACTTAGGTACCCAGCCAAAATTTGATAGCCTTGCTGGGCATCAAGTTCTTGTCAATCCCATACCTGCCAACTTTTTAAAATGCCCATGGGGGTTTTGCGTTCAAGATGGCTGTCATAGTCCTTAAAAAACTACAAGGGGGCCTTCTAATACATTTTAATGTTTTTTTTTGGTTTCTACATACTCTTATAAGAGGGTGGTAAAGGGTTATTTTCGTGCAACGTGGTCACTGTTTTTTATTTCACGTTCAACATGTTTTTACTTTTTTATTTGACGTTCAGTCTTGCAAGACGGGTGCCTCGTTCAACGTGTTCTGCATATTTAATTTTACGTGCGTCGTGATTTTCAAAGTCTTATTTTGCGTGCTCGATATTTTTCAAATAAAATTCAAACACATGGCAGGGATCGTCAAGAAATACTTTTTTAAAAGCCCTAAATCAATTATATCCTAAATGTGTATACTAAATCGGAAATATCAAGTAAAACAAAGAGTTAATATATACAAGAAGACAGTGACTCAGTCACAAAAGGTTCAAATAAAAGTATTTATTTTTCGTGCAACGTTCATTACAGAAATTATTTCACGTTCAACGTAAATTTATGTCTTATTTCACGTTTTTTTCGTGCAAGTGCCCCCCTTTACCACCCTCTTATAAGCCTAAAGGGGGTCTCCTTGGGGGGTTCCGATCCCGGATCCCGCTTACTGTTTTGTTAGATTCCCGTATCCCGCTTACACTATATACGTAAGCAATTCTCATTTTTTTGTCATTTCCCGGGTCCCGCTAGACCTCATTTCCCGTTTTCATGACACAATAATTTGACTTTCCTGTGTCACGCTTACCAAAAATCGGCAATCCCGCATCACGCTTAGACCCCAATGAGACCCACCCTAAAGTCATTGTAAAATTAATTGTTTTGATTAAAATTGTGGACAAAATTGCTCTTTCAAAATAATTTTTAACTATAATTTTACATTATCATGCTGTCCAAATATAAGATCTATAAAAAGACCTTATCCTCATTTTGTGGTAGTAAGATGCATATTTTTAGAGAAGGCAAACATGGCAAATAGATTCAATTATAAATAAAAACGGAAAAAAGAAGGTTACAACGCTCTTTTCTTAAAAATTGTAAAATTTAGAAAAATTTACACTTGTATGCAATTGTCTACCATTAACATGATTAAGTAGTCGCACAAATATTGCATGACAAACAAAAAAACATTTCAGTGTTTATTGCATGATGTCAAAAGTTTAAAATATTCAGGGCTCTTGTCAAATCAGAGACATTTAAGCTAATTCTTATGCAATGAATGACATGTAAAAATCATAATTCCTCACACAATTCATAAAGAATATGCTAATTCTCAAATTATGTCGTATTCATTATTGTTCAGTGTTGATGGGCCAGGTTGAAGCCCGCCTCCCAGTGTGGGGTGTACTCGATGAATTGAACACCCATTGCTCATTGTTGTCTCTCTGACACATTGAATTATTTCCCTTATCTATTCTATGTTCTGAGTTATTACAAATGTATGATTTATATTTACCCTGTCCTACTCAAAATTCACAAATGACTCAAATTATTATGAAATACAGAATTTTGTGGTTCATTTCAGTTACCGAAAGAAATAAATGGCTTCAGGGGGAGGCAATCCGTTCAGAAAGCCATCAGCGACAGATCCAAGACAAAAGAGTACATGGCAGAGAACAGCTAGTGCCTCGGACAAAGATGATAACATTAGCCTGAACAGTTTACCTAATGATCTTAGACCAAATAACTGGGTTAGTAATTTTGATAATTTGGTGGTAAAAACAAAATGACCATGACAGAGGGGTTGGGGTAGTACTTCTTAATCGTAAGCTTTCACAGATCAGAAAGAAAGAAATTGTACAGAGATTTTATACAAATTTTCTTAAACATGTTAAAAGTTTGAAAAGTATAATATTTATAGTTATGATATTAAGCTACTATTTGTCCTGAATTATTACAGTCTTAGGCATTTTTATTCACCGTGTTTATTGTCGATTCATTATTATTTGTTGGATTCAGATAATAATGTATCATTGATTTTGTGGGTGTCAATTATATATTGCATCTATGAAAATATGTTTTTTTCTTGTTTGGTTTGCAGTGTTATGCTTAACATTTATCATTTACTGATGTTGCATACCTAACTTAAAATCTTACTTTTATGTTTTGCACCGCTACAGAGTGTTTGGATTTGAATCCAGGTTTAAAAGAAATTATATCAATTAAAGCCTGTTGAGATTAAAGGCTTGTTATACATGTATGTTAACTGAAAATGCTTCAGTGGCATTTCAATTTTCATTAGTTTTAACTTCTTGTGAGAGGGGTATTCCAAATGGTTAATATATTTTAAAGAATTTTATGGAAAAAATCCAGACCATTTGTGTAATCTAATGAAATTACATGGTGATCTCACTGAACAGTGATAGGTTTTAACACAGGACTCTTTTGAAAGATAAGTCTTTTCTCAGATTAAATTTTCATCATCAACTTTATCATCACCTCATTATCAACAACATCAACATTGTCACCAACATTATCATCAAAACATCAACTGTATCATTGTCTATATACAATTCACAGCTCTATATGGTGTTTGTTCACCAGTTTTATTCAAATAATATTTATACACGCGCACATACACAATGTACACATGTAGTAAGTTATATTTAGAACTGTAGCTCCTAGATCTGTATAATGTAGACCATTCTTCTTACTAAATTCTTAGTTCCTACTCAATTATTTTCTGTTTCATTTTCAATTTGATGATTTATTGTAAAGTTCAAAGATATTAGGTTTTAAAGTTGTTTCCCTATACCATATTTATAAAACTAGACAAAGTTGTTCTAGAATCCCTTGGTTTGCAGATTTTGGGTCTAAATTTTATTTTTTTATATATATACAAAAATGTAGTAGGCTGTGTTTTATATGGTTAATATAAAATAGTCGAGTGTACGCTCACAGTTGACCAGAAATGAAAATAACAGCAGTTGGCAATGTGCAAGAATACTTATGATGGGAAATGGTGAAAAACTGTTACATGGAGTAACTCAAATCCTTTTGTAACTGTCCACAGTGGGCAAAACATCTTGATTATGTATATCATTTTGCTTTTCACACAAGACAGCTTGCTGCTGACATGCACAATCATTTGATATTATAAGCATATCATACATATAGCTAGGGATTCAACATTTTTAAAATGATGAAAACTTTTAGATGAACTTGGTTTGGAAGAGCAATTACAATGTTCAATGGAAAAGAAAAATACACCCAACATATGCATTGTTGTTGGTGTATAATTCTTAGCCTTTTTTTTAATTTTTTTAATATTAGCCCAATTTATATTAGATTAAATGATTAATAATGAAAAGAGAAATTCTTAATGAATCTCTTTGCATATAATTTACTGCAAATCAGAGCTTTCAAAAGAATAATAAACATGATAAAGGCCAATAGATATATATAAACGTGTTTACTGCCTCCTGGCATAAAAAAATAGAAAAGGTAGGAAGATAAAATGATTTTTCTATCAATGAAAAAGACATTGACAGGGCTGAACAAAAAATGTGGGTATTTTGACTGGGCATACCGTTATATGTTCCATAAAATGTGTAAGGGCATGCATGAAAATTAAGGCTAGATAAGGAGGCAGGAAACCATTTTTTTATATTTTTGTCCTGACATTTTTGCCTGATGAAAGAAAAAAAACAAATGGTTTTTTAATGGGTATTTTCTTCTTCAAATAACAAGTTATATAAACTTTTGAAAGCTTTGGTAAATTGAAATATCTTTAAAATATGTAGGACTTTTCTGATTGGAAGCCTAGTAGAACATTTGATAATTCTAAACGAAGGAAAAAGGGAAACCCAGAGAGAGAAAGGGAGCAGTCATTGTCTCAGGACTCGCCACCGCCATCGGAACAGCAACACAGAACGCCCTCTACATATCCTCGTACCCGCATCACTCCTAGCACTCCTACATCACAAAGGGTTGCCCTAGAAACCCTTAAACAACAGCTAACTTTTAGTGACAACGAGGAAGTAAGTACTTTCATTTTGAAAGTCAGATATAAATAACTCAGGGGTTTTCCAATTTTTAATAAGGTTAATATTTTCTACAATTTTATTTGCATGAAAGATTTTTTTTATATCTTGATTATCTTTTCTGAAATAATATGCAGCATTCTAATTTTTACACTTTATGAATAAGACCTAAGAGATGTACATGTAGGGTATATATGAATGAGACATCGACCCAATGACACAAGTAGCCAAATTATAAATAGGTACATCATTGTATGTAAATTATCTCTTCAGTTTTCTAAAAAGTATCATTTGTTGTAACAGAAGTCGAACCAATTTCCCCTGAATTTATATCACACCTGGGCAATGATAAAGAAAAATATACCAGGACTTGAAGGAGTTTGAAATAACATTATTATTCAAATTAAAGTCTTTGAATTGACACATGTATCAAAGTTTTCTTCTTTCTTACAAGAATTAAGCTATACGATTAAATTTGATACATTTTTTCATGAATTATCTCACTTATTTCTCACTGTAGTCTGTTTGCCTTAATATTTCATCTCTCATTTTTAATAGAAGCTTTTAATTTTATTTTAAACACTCATTAATATTGTTTTCTATTTTCTCCTTTTATGCCGACTAATGCTAACAGTTGTAGTGTGTTTAATTGCTATTTTGCCTCACTTTATCTAATCATATTTTAATAGTATTTCTACTATACATTTATGTACTACCATTAGACTTTTTATTTATACTAGTCATTGATTTATGAAGTATTTGTACTAAATTATAAGTTTTAAAACTCTTAGTACTTAGTCATCATCTTAGGCTCAGTCATAAGAGGCAAGATACTAACTGCCTTTGTACTGCTAGCAATCATTGACAAATCATTAAGCATCAACTATATATAAAAAAAGAAGATGTGGTATGATAGCCAATGAGACAACTCTCCACCATGTCCACACGAGACCAAATGACACAGAAATTAACATCTATAGGTCACTGTACGGCCTTCAGTACATGTTTCTTTGAATTGCATTCAATTTCCACTTAGTTTTTAAGGAAGTTTGAATATAATAATGTATCTTTGAGTTTTAAAAAGTCAGTAAACCAACTCAAACTTGTATTTTGAGTTTCGTTTCTCTTTGATATGATATTCTTTATTTGCGAAACAAACAAAAACAATTTTGGTCGTAGCAAATACATAGACAAAACAAACACAAGAAAAACCCGACAATAATAGAATACATGTTAAAAACAGTTATCATGGTTATTGGTATGAGTAATTTGATGCTTATTGGTAAAATATGATTATGATAATGGAAGCATTTTAGAAAAAAACAAAACATAATTGTAATAGATTGCTGTTTCATAAACCTCCAATTGCATTTTGTAGAAATTCCTAATTTTAACTTTACCTATCTTAAATAAATTTCTTTTTTAATGTACAGTATACATCTTCTTGCTATGCAAAATCTGACAAAAATTTGAAATTGATCTGATTAACAATTATTTTTGGTTTGATAAATAGACCTAGGAAGATTTTTTACCAATAATATGCAAGAATTGATTGATTGGACACAAACAAGTTTTTTAAGTTGGATGACAGTAAACATGAAAACGAAAGGATATGGGGTATCCATCCATGACACAAAATCAGTACATGAAGTTAATTAATATACACAAATAGCAAAGGAACAGGCAACATTTTAAACTTCACTAGTATGAATGAAAGAATAAATGCAACAGAGTAGACTGTAAAAGCAGAATTTTTTTCATGGAGGATTCAATATCGTTTTTTTTGGTGCAGGATTCTATTTCTTTTTTTTGTGGAGGATTCAATTTCGTTTTTTTCGTGGAAAGAAAATAAACCCCCACGAAAATCTAACTTTTATATAATATCACTTTTATATTATAAAATATAACTTTTATATATTAATATCACTTTTATATTATAAAATATAACTTTTATATAATATCACTTTTATATTATAAAATATAACTTTTATATAATATCACTTCCATTTTTTCGAAACTACAAAATTAAATCCCCATGAAATTTTTGGTAGAGAGTAGGAGACAAAACCACGAAATTTAGCGTTTCTACAGTAGGTACATGTATATGTCAATGAGACAGCAACTCAACACACACAAACCAATGATTGTATGTATCTAATTTGTATTTGAGGATTCAAGTTAATAGTCTAATGGTTTATAATTATATTGCCTATATCTACTAGCACTACCTATACAATTTATGATCTTTTCTACTTTTTTTCAGGCTAGTCTTGATGGTGAGAGAAACAATGAAAGAAGTGTTCCAATCCGTCGTGGACGTCCTCCAAACTTCACAAGACAAGATACATCCAGTACTGAGGGGGCAGGGCCTAGAAATGATGTGTCACAACAGAGGGGTAGAAATATGGCCAGTCCAAATAATGTAGAGGACTTCTTTTCTGAAGCTGGGGTATGATATCAGAAGTGTTAATAGATAAAAGAAGATGTGGTATGAGTGCCAATGAGACAATTCTCCATCCAAGTTGTAATTTCCAAACAGTTAACCATTATAGTTTTAAGAACCATCTTCAACACAGAGCCTTGGCTCACACCGAATAGCAAGCTATAGAGGGCTCAGATACTTAATCATGATAATATTTTCTGATACTTTTAATTTTAATTGAATAATCTTAATATTTTCATCCCACATTTGCCCAGTAGAAATGAACAGAATGATTAGAAATTTGATTAGCAGCTCCACTGTGATGAATTTTAGCAAGCTCTGATCTGTTAGAGTTCTTCTTCCTGCTTTCTGCAACATTTACAAGTCTAAACAAATGTAACTTCTTGTTTTGATATAAAAATAAGAAGATGTGGTTTGATTGCCAATGAAACAACTTTCAAACATATTCCAATGAAGTGATTGTAAGCAATTTATATAGGCAACCATACAGTCTTGAACAATGAAAAAAAACCAAACCCATACCGAATAGTTGACTATAATTGTTACTTAATTTTCCAGCCCAACCAAGGAGAGATTGTTGGAAGATTGATGCAGATAAGAGACTATATAAAACAGGCTAATGTGATGATAGATGCACTGAACAAGTCTGGGAACCCGGTAAGTTTGGGGTATAATCAAATCCCATGTTACCTATTGTAACTAGTCTTTGCTAGAAATGGAGGACCAAAGGTTTACTCAATATGTGAGTCGAGTAAATGACAATGGTTTTAGACAAGCATCAGTTGATTTGATTAAATGTTTACTTTATCTCACTGTATATACTGTTCAATTTTTTATTTGCATTTATTGTAATATTTAATTGTAAAAAAACCCAAAATAAGTGAGTTTAATGATTACGATTTGAAGAATAACTGGATATAAATAATGCACTCAAAAATACAGAAGTTATTTTTGTGACAGTATTTAGTACTTTTGACATGTGGTTGAGTAAAAATCTCATTAAACCATAAAACTGACCGACAAAAAAAACAATTTAGAATTTTATCTGGTAAAGCCCGATAAATCTGATTAGTTGCGTAAGGACTAAATGTTTACTGGACCAAATTTACTTCTAGCAAAAAATTTGAGGACTTCAAAATCACTGTGATTGTTGCATTTTATGCTATTTTAGACTGAACACAGAAAAGTGGGTAAATTAGCCCAAGTGGTTGCCTCATTGAAGGAACAAGAGAAAAATTTGCTTGATAATCTAGAAGAACGCTGGGTTAGTGATGCGTTTTAATATATTATTTACGGAAATTGAAGATTTATGCTGGAATTTGAACAAGGGATACCAAAAAGTACAAACAAAGTGACTTGGTTAAAAATCACTCTTGCTGGTGGTTTTTTCACGGTGAAGGCTTGTGATTGTGGGTGAATCACTCTAAAATACCTCCCTGCATAGATCAAGAAATCGGACATCTGTATGTTCAAATTCCAGCATCAAATTACATGGTTATATGTAGAAATTGTCAGTGTGGTCCTCAGAAATACTATCATTTGTACCATGCATATTTTCTCTTGCCTCAGGCCACAATTTAAAATATTTTGGTTTGCCCAAACCCTACCCAAAGGTTGAGACAGTGAGTAGGTAGGTAGGCATTTTTTATTTTTTTTTGAAAACGAGAAATTGAAATATCGGGTGTTTATTAGTCTTCATGCCTATCTAATTAAAAAAAAACTTCTTCAAATCAGGACAATAAAAGAATTTGAGTAGGCAGCTTTTTTTCTGGGTAGGTAGCGTTTGGGCAAACAAATCTATTCTTTTTTATGGCCTCAGCCAAAGATTTCATAAGCTTATACTCTTTAATGCTCATTCAGTATTTGTTCAGCTTGTTTGTTGTATTCACTTGCCCCAAAGACTTGCAAGAAATAGTTTACAGTATTATCATAAAAACCTGATAATCGGTACAAGTATGTTATGCTCTTAATGGGCCCTTTAATTTGGAAAATAAAAATATTGTATTGTATTGTATTGTATGACATTGTGTTTCTGAGGAGCCATACTGACAAATTTTACAATGTAATCCTTGGTTTAAGGTGTGAGCATGATTTGTGAATTTTGTTTTCCTTACTACAGCAAGCTCATAGGGAGGACCTAGGAAAATTAAGAAAACTTGCAGATAGCCTTCAAGAACAAGAAAATAGTTATTTGGGCCTTCTTCAGCAGGCCTTGGTAAGTAGGTTTTCCAGCAGGAATTTAGCCTAGTTCCTTTGTATACACATTCATATATCTATTCATATTCCTGGTGAGTACACAGAATGCTTTTCTTTTAGGATTTTATCCTACATTTATGTATAATGGGGATGGAAATGAGCAAGGGCCTAGTAGCTCATTGTTTGAAGAAGTCATGATTTTTGTCGAGCCTTCGACTTTAGTCGAAAAAGCGAGACTAAGCGATCCTACATTCCGTCGTCGTCAGCGTCCACAAATATTCACTCTGTGGAATTTTAATAACTTTCTTAAACTATACTGAATTTCTACCAAACTTAGACAGAAGCTTGTTTATGATCATAAGAAAGTATCCAGAAGTAAGTTTTGTAAAAATAAAATTCCATTTTTTCCGTATTTTACTTATAAATGGACTTAGTTTTTCTGCGAGGAAACATTACATTCACTCTGTGGTTAAAGTTTTTAAAATTTTAATAACTTTCATAAACTATCCTTGATTTGTACCAAACTTGGACAGAAGCTTGTTTATGATCATAAGATATTATCAAGAAGAAAATTTTGTAAAAATAAATTTCCACTTTTCCGTATTTTACTTATAAATGGACTTAGGGCTATTCCAGAAAAAAATGTATGGGGGGGGGTTGGAAGGCACATTATATTAATAATACATGGGTGATGGGTATCAGAACAACTTTTCACACTATAATGCACTATAATTCTCAATTACAATTGTCTTGGTGGCGGGTGCTGACAAAAACTGCCTTCCAACCCCCCATACATTTTTTTCTGGAATAGCCCTTAGTTTTTTTGCCAGAAACAAAACATTCACTCTGTGGTTTAAGTTTTTAAAATTTTTATAATGTTCTTAAACTATCCTGGATTTCTACCAAACTTAGACAAAAGCTTGTTTCTGATCATAAGATATTATTCAGAAGTAAATTTTGTAAAAAAAAAATTCACTTTTTCCGTATTTTACTTATAAATGGACTTAGTTTTTCTTTCAGTTAACATTACATACAGTCTGCAGTTAAAGTTTATAAAACATTTATTAGATTCATAAACTATCCTGGATTTTTACCAAACTTGGAAGCTTCTTTCAATCAAAAGACAGTATCGAGAGGGAAATTTTTATTGATGTCTTTCCTCATTTTTGTTGAGTCTGCGATTAACAGCAAAAGTAGGCGAGACACTGGGTTCCGTGGAACCCTTACGAATTTTTTAAGAATTATTTCTACATCTAAGTTCCTCCATTGCTTCATTTGTAGTTGTGAGCTCAGTAAAATACAGACTTGGATACCACTTGCATTTAAACTAGAATCAATATGACAATCATACTAAAAAAACAGTAAATTTTATTGCTGATATATGTTTCTTGATTGATTCATTGAAGGCTTTGACAATAGTAAATTAACCTGCACACTCCTATAATTATGTATATTTATTATACCCCGCTTTAAAAAAGGGGGGGTATACTGTTTTACCTCTGTCTGTCCTTCTGTCAGTCAGTCCATCCGTCCCATGAATATTTTTCGTCACATTTTTCTCAGGAACTATAATACAAGGATTTCTGAAATTTGGTTTCAGGGTTTATCTAAGTCAGCTATACCGTGTGATGTGTTTTCAGATTCATCACTCGACAACTTCCTGTTTACCGAACACTTGCATATTTTTACACTATTGATATTATCCACTTGCGGCGGGGGTATCATCAGTGAGCAGTAGCTCGCAGTTTCACTTGTTAGATTTATTCTACTTATCAGATTACAAAATGTACACACTGCATGAAATATCATTTTAACATGCCCATTTAAATAGCATAAGGTATTTCCTATTATTGACACTGAAAATCAAAAGTGGAGTTCTTCATTAAAAAACAAACTTTTTTCCATGTTAAAAAATGTAATTTTTTTTAAACATATGTAATTATTTGAGTTGTCATTTTTGAGCAAATATTTCATGGGTATTCTATAAAGTATTGAAATAATATAAAAGTTACAAACTTACAAATATTTGCCATCATCACATACATTAAGTTTTTGAATGGACAACCCTCGCACCCCCCCCCCCCAAAAAAAAATAAAAATAAAAAAAATAAATGTATATTAACAGTGAACAAGAAGAGATTATGAGCCAGGACATGCACATAAGCATCTGTTTCGGTTAGAACATTTTATTTTCTCAATCAGCTGAATTACATTAAGTACATTAGGAATGTACAGTGACCATGGTGACACTCAGTTTATAAAAATGTAAAAGTATTAATGAGTTGTTTTATTTCAGACAATGAAGGTAGAAAATACTGCTGTGGACGGTAGAGATGATGTGCCCCGCCCTGATTCAGCAGAGGACAGACAGTCTGTTGACATAGATGTTAAATCAGAGTCTGACGAAACAGCTACAGTAAGTTCTAACTCTTGGAGGAGGATTTGTTTTGGTTGGGGAGGGACATGAAGAACAAATGGTTTGATTACTGTTCTGGCTCAATATTTGTCTTGATTGAAATCTGTTTTCAAGATGATAGTGGTTCTATGACCGCTGCAGTTTGATAATTTGTGTTTTGCACTAATCATTTTAATTTTTAAATGTTCTCTTTGATTTGTTTGGTTTTTGACTTATGTTTAGTTTCATTACAACATACATGTAAATTATTTACATTTGAAAAAATTTAAACCTTAAATATAATCATTGAAAAAATGTTTGGATCAAAATAGAAATTATTGAATTTGTCTCGGATATTAAAAATTAAAAATATAAAATTCTTTAGACAACAAAATAATAAATTAAAATTTATGAAAAAATGTTGTAATGGAATAATGACTTTAATATATTACTCTTATCTTTTTTTACTGTGCTTAATATTGTAGTCTCTGATTGTGATTACGGGAATAAAAAAATACTGTAGTTACCAAATTCAACAACTAAAAATCAACTAGCATTTTATATTATGAAATATTTAATCAATCAACCATTTCCTGTCTGATGTTTTTATAGATAAACCCTTTTAATAAAAAAGTACACACTATGCATTTCTCAACTGAAATATTCAATCAATCAACCATTTCCTGTCTGATGTTTTAATAGATAAACCCTTTTAATAAAAAAGTACACACAGTGCATTTCTCAACTAGTTAACTTTATATAAGTTAATATTGGAAAAAATTCATTGGCCAAATTGATATTGCTATCAATGGTTATCTTTTTAAAAAGAATGTAGTTCACTGAATTTTATATTCTGCTATCAGTTTAGTCTTGATTTTTCCCTCATTTTGTTGATTATGAAATTTTATACAAATTTCTCACTAAACCAATCAAAATTTTGCAATGGTCATTTCCTAGCAGTAGGGAATCATGAGTACTTAAAATAAAAGGATACATTTCACCAACAAAAAAATATTTATAAAAATAAGTAAATTTCCTTCTCTTCTTTTCTGTAACAATCTTCCCCTTTGCTTAGTTTTGCAAGAGTTACTGTTCTTGTGGGCAAGTATTTCGATGAATAAATTATGCAAAGTATCTTTTTAACAAAAAAATTTCTTATTGATGAACTCAAATTGAATAGAAATTTTTTCAATTGACTAAAATTTGCATTACAATATATTAGAATCTGCATTAATACTTGTTCTAAGAATGTAACTCTTACAAAAAGAGGTATGAAAAGAGCTCTTGTATGTACATGGATGTGTTTCCTTTTAAGGAGCGCAGTCCTAGTGCATCATCTCGGCCAAGAATTGAAGATAAACTTGGTATGTCTGAAGATGAGGATTTAGATGACGGCACTTCTCCATTCTCTAATGACAGAACACTAATACCAAGTCGAAACTATGACCAGGTATGACCCCACAAAATACTATTAGTATATGCAAATTTGATAGGGTTATAGGTTAAGGTAGTCCAACTTATTCAAGCACCACTGATGAGTCTAAAGTTGATGAAATATTTGTCTGGCGTACTAAATGAGTGGTATTTTTGAAAAGTTTGATATAGATAGTGTCTTTGTAGGATATACTAAGTCCTTAGGATTTACTTTGACCTACTGCTATAATTTAACAAGAAGTTTGTTTTTTCTTCAATGGCAATAAAACAATCTAAAACATTGTATTAAGAATTAGTTGTTTTTTTCTATTTATTGATGCAACAATTGGATGAAGGGGAGAAAATGAGAAGACCATTTACAAATAATACAACAACTTTTTCCTTTACTCATAAAATTATAAAAACAATGGAATATTCCAGAGGAATAATTCATTAATTCTTCTTCTGTGTATCAGTCTGCTGTGAATAGGAACACCTCTATATGGAATTTATAAAACTTGTGGTACTGGTTAATACTGAAATTGTTTGTTGTGAATAAACTAAACAAGCTCAATTAATTATATGCTGCAAATCTGTCAATGTTTTATCATAAACTGCTTTTGTTTTTTCTTAAATGTATTTTGTTGTATATGTTTTGTGGTTTTATTCATTTCTGTTTATTTCATCTGTTTAAATTAAGTTTATACACTTGTTGAAATTAGCAGAAATAATGTTGTGGTCTTCACAATGTTTAATATTTGCTTGATATGTCTAAAAACTTATTCTTTTAGGAATAAGTTAAAAGGTTAAAGATTCGAGTATGCTATTTATATTAAGGCAAGCTTATTTTCATTAGCGAACAATTATTAATTGACAAGTCATGAAAACAGTAAATTCCTGCTGGTGATTAATGGTTACAAAGACTAGCTAGTTTGTAATGATGCAATGGAAAGTATTAATATAGTTTTTCTGACTTCTTGTTCATCTAGTTATATTAATTAGCAGTATAACTTTGGTCACCTAAACCTTATTTCATATACATGTTTACTCTACTTAACAGGATAATGATGTTGATGAGGGTGATCCAGAAGGTGATTTAATGGCACTGCGGCAGCAACAAGAATTACTCCAGAAACTATTACAACAGAAAGAACAAGTGAGAAATAATAAGAATATCAATTTTCATTGGTGTTGCAATGTAACTGCATAACAGATAACTGTATTGTATTTTAAGCTCTAACAGCATTAATTGGTGATTTGATGGTCCCAAATTAAGTTTACAGGCAAAACTCTTAGTAGTGCCAGAACCAACTATTTGCAACCATCAAATTACCAATTGATGTCGTTTGAGCTTTAAATACAATATATTTATCTCCATTCTATTGAAAACTTGACAGAAAACAACATCAAATTATACATAAAAAATCTGTCATACATTGTTTGTGCTTGCACATACATTTTCATAACCATAATTGATGTCATGAAAATTGGTGAGGTTTCCAATCAAAATGAAGGCTTCAAAAATATTGCATTAGAAGTGGGTCTCATTGGGGTATAAGCGTGACACGGGATTGCCCATTTTTTGTATGCGTGACACGTGAAAGTCAAATTATTGTGTCGTGAAAAGGGAAATGAGGTCTTACGGAACCCAGGAAATGACAACAAAATGAGAATTGCTTACGTACATAGTGTAAGGGGGATACAGGAATCTGACAAAACAGTAAGTGGGATCCGGGATCGTAACCCCCAATGACACCCCTGAGAATTTGGATTATTTGATTAATGGATTTCACCAGTGATTAAACCACACAGAAAACAATAGCTATCATATTTATTATACCCCACGCAACGGGTTGCGGACGGTATAATGTTTTTGACCCGTCCGTCCGTCAGTCCGTCCGTCCGTCCGTCAGTCCTGTTTCTTGTCATCGCAACTCCTCTCAAACCACACAACAGAATTTCACGAAACCTTTTCAGATAATAAGGACATACTATGTAGTTGTGCATATCGACGGGAAATTGCGATTCAATTTTTTTTCTAGGAGTTACGCCCCTTTGAACTTATTTACTTTAATGTACTACTGCAACAGTTTGTCATCTCAACTCCTCTGAAACCACACAACAAAATTTCATGAAACTTTGTAGATAATAAGAACATACTACGTAGATGTGCATATCGACGGGAAATATCGATTCAATTGTTTTTCCAGGAGTTACGCCCCTTTGAAATTATTTGCCCAATATACTACTGCAACCTTTTGTCATCGCAACTTCTCTCAAACCACACAACAGAATTTCATGAAACCTTTTCAGATAATAAGGACATACTACATAGATGTGCATATCGACAGGAAATTACGATTCAATTTTTTTTCCAGGAGTTACGCCCTTTGAACTTATTTGCCCAATATACTACTGCAACCTTTTGTCATCGCAACTCCTCTTAAACCACACAACAGAATTTCATGAAACCTTTTCAGATAATAAGGACATACTACCAGCGTATTCATTAAGAACCGATTGCCGATTGAAATGGTCTTTATAATCAAATTCCCATCGGTTGTTTTTCTGATGTCAAAAAAAATATAAATCGTACTTTTAGTTTTAGATCGTCGGTCACTATCTAGGATAATCTAGAGAGATATATAACGGCATTTCTGATTGGTTAATAAAATTGAATTTCCGGTAAAATAGATGCTGGTTGTTGATTTCGCTGCAAAGTACTATAAGATTTTGTACTGAAACCAGGAAAAGTATGCATTCATAGTAATAACGAGATTTTGTAACCAGTCAATAGGATAGTTGGAGAAATGAAAAGAATTTCAGATTTTTTTCAATCAACAACAAAGTGAAAAAAGGTTTGTTCTATGACATTTGCATTCAAATAATTGAGACACCCTCCTTGGTCATGTTCATGAAAGTGCATGATCGTTGTCCTACCATGAAATGAAAAAAAGAGCAATGTCTTGTCTCGTAAAAGCAGACATCACATTATTTTCATTAAGTGATTTTCACTTTCTTGTTTTCAAGTGATAGAGCCTCTTAACAGCAGACTCTTTATTTTTACCATAAATCATATGTATACCTGTCCCATGGCCTTTCTTTTGAAATGAAAGAAAAAAATGTAGAGATAGCTCGTCTGCATGTCATTGTGTAGCTTCAAATAGAGTCATAAATACTAGGAGCATGCCACCACCTGACACCAAGAGATATATTGTGTAAAGGAGGATATACTATTATCACACATGAAAGGTCTTGCTTAACATTCCCCAAACAAACATGACACAATGCTATTAAAAAAGAAATCTCACACAATCATGCCCTGACTCGCCTGATCCAAGTAATAATAATAAAAAATGAGGATGAGGATGATGTCTCCCTATGATTATAAAGAAGTGTGAGTCTTGCATTATGCATTCAAGGATGTACTTTGGCCAGGTTCTGGAATTTCAGTCAGATGTTTAATCCTATGATACAGAGTAATTAAAATATTTTGACCCATGACCATGATGACCCCATTTTTCCTTTCTTAAATATAAGACTTCAATTAATAACTCACAAAAAGTCATTTTAATACCAAAATTTAAGCAGATCTTAGAGTTCTTTCTTTCCTTTTGTTTGCTTCTTAACTAATGCTCTTCTAAATTATGGTATCAATTTTAAATTCTAGATTATTGTAATTTCACCAAAGTGCATCCTTTTTGCCTTTAAACAACAGTCCATTGAATTCATCATTTGATTTATTGTAATAAGTATTTGAAATTATTAATACTGAAAAATGTTTTCTATGGGTTAGAACTATTTGAATAATTGCATGTCTACAGTTAAATTAAAAAATATTTTCAACTAATAAAATCAAATTTAAATCTTTTCCTGAATGATCACCATGTCTTACAGAGTCATGCCTTCATTATTTTCCTCAAAAATCCGCAAACAACTTCAATAACTTGTTAGCTGAAAGTCTTGATGATATGTGATCAACTTTATAGAAAATATGACCATCTTGCTGCTCATTTACCTTATCATCATTAAAAAAATGGTGTTTGCGAAGAACAAAATTAGAGTTCAGGAGCCCCCCAGGGTGCAGGATTTTGCACCATTTTTAAAAAAAATTCTGGGGGCGTTAAGCGGCCCAAAGACCCCTCGCCGTGAAGGGCAACGAGCAAGCTCGTTGCACCGAATGGCTATGCCGTCCGCCAGTGTTGCCTGCTACTTTTATGATTTAACTTCCTACTCTAAATCTTATTGACAACCCTGTTAACTACGTAGATGTGCATATCGACAGGAAATTACGATTCAATTTTTTTTCCAGGAGTTACGCCCCTTTGAACTTATTTGCCCAATATACTACTGCAACCTTTTGTCATCGCAACTCCTCTCAAACCACACAACAGAATTTCATGAAACCTTTTCAGATAATAAGGACATACTATGTAGATGTGCATATCGACAGGAAATTATGATTCAATTTTTTTTTCTTATACAATTTTTTTTTCTCATACTTATTTTATTTCTCCAATGACAATGTGGGGACATGGGGTATGTGAGCGCACTCACTAAGGTTCTTTAATTCAATGAGTCACTAGAACGGAAAAACGAAAAGATAGATTGACCAATTGGAAATACATCTGTGGAAAAGTTTTGTTGGGTTGGCAATAATTGATAATTAAAGAACCATCACCAAAATAAACTGAAGATTCAGATTTTATATTGAACCTTGAATCTATTATTAAGGATGTACTTAGGTGAAATTACATAAATCAAGAATCAAAAATTGAAACTGTAAGCCGGAAAAGCATTGGTTGAGAATCAAAATAAGCTTAAAATATTTATAGGTCATGGGGCACCTTTTTGAGATATTTGTTATTTAAAATATGGCAGGAAATGCTGACTCAGACTTTTACCTTACATTTGCATTGGTATTATTTGGGTCTCAAATCGAAAAAAAGAAAATCAACAGTCTGCTTTAATTTTGGAAAATGACCTTTTATGAGTTATTAAATCTTGTATGAAAAAATAAATGGGTGTTATGGGGCAAAATATTTTACCTATTATTGTATAGAAAAATACCAAGGATTTCGAACATTTGAATCAAATGCCAAAACCTCACCTAAGTACATCATTAAGATAGATTATCAGTGACAATATCAGTCCAATACAAATCAAACCAAGGGAGATAATGTAATAAGTTATCCTATAAGAGTTATCTTTATATTTACAGATGACAGCATTGAAGGAAAGACAAAGATCTTTGATAGCTCTGCAGAAAGATGCCGAAGCCAAACTTAATGAAGCTAGAGCGTATGAAGGTAGGAGAGAAGGTGAAGATAATTTTATTACTCTTGGTGAAACATAATTTTAAAGACCAAAAATTAAGTTTTTGGGAAAAGTAATGAGGAGGGGTGTCAAAAGATCAGCAGGTCAAGGTGTATTTGATAGATATTTTTCAGATTAATCAGACAATTCAATTTGGAGTTTTTATTATGAAACTTCTCTGTTTTCTGTTATTATTTTGTAAACAATTATAGAAAAAAAAACCCCAGGAAAAATGTCAGCAAAGTAAGATCTACTAATAAGTGTAAGGAGTTATTGCCCTTGAAAGAGGACTTGTATAAACAGGAAACATTTCAGCAAAGTAAGATCTACTAATAAGTGTAAAGAGTTATTGCCCTTGAAGGATGACTTGTATAACAAAAAGTTTGTACACAAACTATGATAGATATAGAGAGTAAATATTCATAAGTCTAATATGTTTAGCTAGTAGGACCTACATATAAGACAAATAACTAAACTTGTCTTTTCACCTATATCCTTTTAAAAAGAGTTATTGCCAATTATTTTACAAAAGATGATTTTACTCAATTTAAAAGTAGTGGCAGAAACCATGATGAATGGCACATCTATCTATCTATCTGTATATATCTTCTGCCAATTAAGGCACACCTCCTGGAACCCGGAGTACGGTATATAAGAAATGTTACACTGAATATCCTCCACCAATATTTACAGTAGATCCGTAAAAATTATTTACACTGATAAAAGTTCTTTATCCACACATAAAATACTTATGTATGATTTAAAATCTAAAATTTATATTGTAAAATTGAATTTTAGATATTTATAAATTGCATAGAGGTGATCTGACAGCACTATTAAAATGTCTTATATTTAATGCCGCCTTTTCTATTCTTTTTCTTAGGCATAATGTTCAATAATTCATATCGCTTATGGTGCAGTCTGTATATAAGATGTCTGCACAGCGGTTCTAAATGAATGTTAATGTCATTAGTAAGCTCTAAATGTGCCGAGGTGATACAGTAGGCATAAGGATTCACTACGACAGTGAGAAGATCTACTTCTACAGCCAGATTATATTTAGCAAATAGCAAGCTACAAGTGTTGGTGATCTTTTCAAAAATATCTTTACGTACATATTCAAACCGGGTACAGCCTAGCAGAAAATGAGCAAGTGTCTCTTCACTACATTTGCATAGCAAACAGACAACATCTATTTTGTTTTGATTAAAAGCGGCTCTATTTGTTTGGAGAATGTATGTGCCAGTTGCAATTTTTAATCAAACTGGTATCTTTGCAATATCTCTGATGTTTGCATCTACAGTTCTTGCTATAGGATGACATTGTCCTATCTTATAGCTCATTTCCAGATATGACAGTGTTGGATATAACTTAGAATCATCGTTAATGCCTTTTTCCCAATAGCTATTAACCTTTGTTGATATGAATTTTTTCCACAAAAATTTGGATAATGGAGTAATAATAAAACTGTAAGGATCATCAATGTCATATTTCAGGCAAAGCTTTTTTATCTCAATGAACCAACTATTACTATTCATATTTTTAATACTGAGCTGTCTCTCTGCAATTCTCCATTCCATTGATGTATTCCCTGATCTACATATATTGCCAAACAAAGTGAATGCCCTTTTATGAATTTCAGCCTCTGCTGGTAGTTGACCTGATATGATATATACAGCAGGATCTGCTACATTTGTAGTCAAAGATAGTATTTGCTTCAGCATCTTTTTGTATTGCTTATTGATTAGATCCAGATTTTTCCCATTAGGAAGTAATGTCTCCAATCCGTATAGCATAACTGGAATGATATATGTTTTAACTAAACTGATTGCTGTAACTGGATCTAATCCATTTTTGCCATGTAGGCCAGATGCCATTAAGCTATATAGAGATCTCCTTGCTTTTTAGCTCACCTGGCCCGAAGGGCCAAGTGAGCTTTTCTCACCACTTGGCGTCCGTCGTCCGTCGTCGTCGTCCGTCGTCCGTCGTCGTCGTCGTTAACAATTTACATTTTGAACTTCTTCTAGAGAACCACTGAATGGAATGAAACCAAACATGGCATGAATGTTCCTTATGAGGTGCTAACCAAGTGTTGTTACTTTGTTGCCGATCCATCATCCAAGATGGCCGCCAGCCGGGGACTTAGTTTAACATAGGACCCTATGGGAAATGCATAAAAATAACTTCTTTTAGAGAACCACTGAATGGAATAAAACCAAACATAGCATGAATGTTCCTTATGGGGTGCTGACCAAGTGTTGTTACTTTGTAGCCGATCCATCATCCAAGATGGCCACCAGCGGGGGACTTAGTTTAACATAGGACCCTATGGGAAATGCATACAAATGACTTCTTCTAGAGAACCACTAAATGGAATGAAACCAAACATAGCATGAATGTTCCTTATGGAGTGCTGACCAAGTGTTGTTACTTTGTAGCCGATCCATCATCCAAGATGGCCGCCAGCGGGGGACTTAGTTTAACATAGGACCCTATGGGAAATGCATACAAATGACTTCTTCTAGAGAACCACTAAATGGAATGAAACCAAACATAGCATGAATGTTCCTTATGGAGTGCTGACCAAGTGTTGTTACTTTGTAGCCGATCCATCATCCAAGATGGCCGCCAGCGGGGGACTTAGTTTAACATAGGACCCTATGGGAAATGCATACAAATGACTTCTTTTAGAGAACCACTGAATGGAATGAAACCAAACATGGCATGAATGTTCCTTATGAGGTGCTGACCAAGTGTTGTTACTTTGTTGCTGATCCATTATCCAAGATGGCTGCCAGCCGGGGACTTAGTTTAACATAGGACCCTTTGGGAAATGCATACAAATGACTTCTTTTAGAGAACCACTGAATGGAATAAAACCAAACATAGCATGAATGTTCCTTATAGGGTGCTGACCAAGTGTTGTTACTTTGTAGCCGATCCATCATCCAAGATGGCCGCCAGCATGGGACTTAGTTTAACATAGGACCCTATGGGAAATGCATACAAATGACTTCTTTTAGAGAACCACTGAATGGAATGAAATCAAACATGGCATGAATGTTCCTAATGTGGTGCTGACCAAGTGTTGTTACTTTGTAGCCGATCCATTATCCAAGATGGCCGCCAGCGGGGGACTTAGTTTAACATAGGACCCTATGGGAAATGCATACAAATGACTTCTTCTAGAGAACCACTGAATGGAATAAAACCAAACATTGCATGAATGTTCCTTATGAGTGCTGACCAAGTGTTGTTACTTTGTAGCGGATCCATCATCCAAGATGGCCACCAGCAGGGGACTCAGTTTAACATAGGACCCTATGGGAAATGCATACAAATGACTTCTTTTAGAGAACCACTGAATGGAATGAAACCAAACATAGCATGAATGTTCCTTATGGAGTGCTGACCAAGTGTTGTTACTTTGTAGCCGATCCATCATCCAAGATGGCCGCCAGCGGGGGACTTAGTTTAACATAGGACCCTATGGGAAATGCATACAAATGACTTCTTTTAGAGAACCACTGAATGGAATGAAACCAAACATGGCATGAATGTTCCTTATGAGGTTGCTGACCAAGTGTTGTTACTTTGTTGCTGATCCATCATCCAAGATGGCTGCCAGCCGGGGACTTAGTTTAACATAGGACCCTATGGGAAATGCATACAAATGACTTCTTTTAGAGAACCACTGAATGGAATAAAACCAAACATAGCATGAATGTTCCTTATAGGGTGCTGACCAAGTGTTGTTACTTTGTAGCCGATCCATCATCCAAGATGGCCGCCAGCATTGGACTTAGTTTAACATAGGACCCTATGGGAAATGCATACAAATGACTTCTTTTAGAGAACCACTGAATGGAATGAAATCAAACATGGCATGAATGTTCCTAATGTGGTGCTGACCAAGTGTTGTTACTTTGTAGCCGATCCATTATCCAAGATGGCCGCCAGCGGGGGACTTAGTTTAACATAGGACCCTATGGGAAATGCATACAAATGACTTCTTCTAGAGAACCACTGAATGGAATAAAACCAAACATGGCATGAATGTTCCTTATGAGTGCTGACCAAGTGTTGTTACTTTGTAGCCGATCCATCATCCAAGATGGCCGCCAGCGGGGGACTCAGTTTAACATAGGACCCTATGGGAAATGCATACAAATGACTTCTTTTAGAGAACCACTGAATGGAATAAAACCAAACATGGCATGAATGTTCCTTATGAGGTGCTGACCAAGTGTTGTTACTTTGTAGCCGATCCGTCATCCAAGATGGCCGCCAGTGGGGGACTTTTGAATGAAATTAAAGATGTTCCTTTCCTTATAAATGAGGTTGTGTTGTCACTTTTAGCCAAATTTTATATTTTTTTATATGATTTCAAAAACCCAAGTAGAATCAGGTGAGCGATACAGGCTCTTAAGAGCCTCTAGTTTAAGATTTTCCTCAATTGTGGCAGATGCAGAATCTTTAAAAGCTCTCTGAATGCCAATATGTGGGGTTTTGTCAACTACTGGCATCAGCTCACCATTCAAATCGAGATCCATATCGTCAAATAATCTGTTTGATGTTTTAACAGGGAGGATGACACTCTTTGTTGGTTGTAAATGGTATCCTTCACGACCAACAAAGAGTGTCATCCTCCCTGTTAAAACATCAAACAGATTATTTGACGATATGGATCTCACATATAAACATGCATTAATATACATTAAACAGCAAAAAAATCATTGATTCAAGATCTGTGCAAATTCCAGGTGAGCAATCCAGGCTCTCAGGAACAGCTTGTTTGCTTTGTTTTCTTGCTGCTTGCAAAGATAAAGTAATTTCTGAATAATCTCTAACCCTTTATTAACAGCCTCCATGAACAGTCTAGGAGGACAGCAGCCTCAACGTCAGAATCGGCCAGCTGCTGACAACATTTTTGCCAACATGGAGTCTGATGGTACACCTAGTTCCCTACAAGACATTAGACAACATTTTAACCTACTGAGGAACGAACTGAAGGAGACAGTCAGTGCTGGTTCTAGAAAAGTGGAAGTATGAATAATATATTAATTTTTAGCGGTTTTGGTTTACATATATTTTAAGCAATCAACAAAAAAGAGGGCATACAGTATAACCAGTGTTCAATATCAATATAGACAATGTAAATGGTAACAGTTAACACTTAGGGCTGTTCCATTATTGAATATGTGTGGTCAGGATTCTGCAAGAAGCATTTTATGAAATTTAATGGGTGTCAGTGAGGTAGAAACAACAGATTAAAGATTGAATTCAGGTGGTAGATAACACTACAGGGAGATAACTCTGTCAGGTGGTAGATAACGCTACAGGGAGATAACTCTGTCAGGTGGTAGATAACACTACAGGGAGATAACTCTGTCAGGTGGTAGATAACACTACAGGGAGATAACTCTGTCAGGTGGTAGATAACACTACAGGGAGATAACTCTGTCAGGTGGTAGATAATATACAGGGAGATAACTCTGTCAGGTGGTAGATAACACTACAGGGAGATAACTCTGTAAAAATCAGCTGAACCTCTTAATAACATTCTATTGTTTTGGAAATATTAAGCTTCTCAAAATTGGTGTTGGTCAAACTGCTATTTGTCCAACGAAAATTTACGGATAACGGATAAAGTTTTTTGAAATTCTTATATATTTTTGTCATATAGTCAAAGTGAACATTTTGTCAAAATTTTGTGAAAATTAAACGAGCCAAATTAATTTATGCGAAGGTTTTTGGTACCACCTTAAATCATAAGTTTTGTAGACAATAACGTTCAATAAAATTTAATGGGTATTAACATACAAGAAAAATTCACTCTTGCAAATTTAAGAAAAATTATATAAGACTGCAGTACTGATGATTGTTTATTTAGTCTTAACATTGAAGAAAATGTACATTCTTGTAACTCAATGAATATTTAAGCCATTAATATTTAACCAATTATATAAATTTAAGTGATTTTTTTTTTAGAAAAAAGACGACAGGACTCGACAGAGTAATCCCGCTGTAGAAGCTGCGGCAAATGAAGCTGCAGCTGCATTAGATGACAATCGTTCACAGTTACAGAACAAACTAGAGGAGTTACACGAGAAAAAACAGAAGATGGATCAATTACTACAGGAGTTACAAATCCTACGATCGGAAAGGGTAGAAGATATCATGAACAATGGACTACAGGATAATAATAGTAAGTACTTAGATTGAGGGCAGCTGATTTAGATTGTTATACTGTATATATGGCCATATGGGTTGTTTTTGCATTAATTTTTGTTAAATTATTTTCCTTTTGGATAGTTTTAACTTTGGCTGTGTTTGAAATTCATGTTTTATGGTATTTTTCAATGTATTGAAACAGTGAAATGTTCACATAGAATAAATTTATCTGAAACAAGAAAATTCACTAATACTTGTGTATGGAATGTTTCTGTTGTATTCTGTATCTAAGACAGAAAATTGCTAAAAAGTATTTGTATATTTTTAATGAGGGCTATTCCAGAAAAAAATGTATGAGGGGGTTGGAAGGCAGTTTTTGTCAGCACCCGCCACCCAGACAATTGTAATTGAGAATTATAGTGCATTATAGTGTGAAAAGTTGCTCTGATACCCATCACCCATGTATTATTAATACAATGTGCCTTCCAATCCCCCCCCCCATACATTTTTTTCTGGAATAGCCCTAAAGTATTATTATTATCTTATCTGAACTTATTTGAATATTCCTTTGATATTTTTTATTTGTTCTTGTAATTTCTAAAACTGTTAGAAATGTGTTTTGATTTATTTTTTGGGTCACAATCTTGAAAATATCATGTTTTCACTGAGTCTGGTTCTGGATTACTATAGATATTACTTTACCTGAAATTTGGCATCTACAATTCGTCATTTAACAAGTTCTTTGACACTTATTTTGATGAAATAAATAAGTAAGCAGTGACATTAGCTTATATATTTGAATACATTTTGTTTTGATTTTGCTGACCAGGGAACTAGTCATAAGCTGTGCAATTTCCATATAATGGCCCAGATATGCCATTGGATGATTGTTTATATTAGACCCTGTTTTAAGTTTTGATTTCCTATTTAAGGTACCAGTGCAGCTGTACCTAGAACAAACTCCCAGATGAAAATATCTTCCTCTGAAGCTGCATCACAACATGCTGAAGCCACTGAACATGATGCTGAAGATGTCCTCAAAATGTTGGAGGCTGAAGAAAAATTTAGGTAAGAACACATCAAATTAAATTGAAAATAAAGGTTTAAGGATTTCAGACCTATTCTGGTCTTGTTTTTTATCATTTTTTTTCTTTCAAAATCTGGATCATGTAGACTGTAATTTGCATTTCAAAATTTCAATTAAATAATGTGGGGACAATGTACTTTCAAAAAGAATACAATATTTTGCTAATCTTAAGTAATAAGGGGCAGCAATTCCATCTTTAAACTTTTAGTTTGAAGTTCTTGTGGAGATTGTGGAAGTACTACAGTACAGCAATTTGTGTTTATATTAATCTAAGAAACGAAACAAAAATACATGAATTTGTAGCTATAGTCTCCTAGATATGTGTTGTTATTATGGAAAGTGACAATATTTCTTCATAAGGTAGGAGTGAAGTATTAGATTGTGGATGTTAATCAATTGCTATAAATAAAGTTTTACACAGATTTGAATAAGAATTTGTCTTTTTTTTTTTATCTATATCTATATCATATTGATCATTTTTGAGTATCAACACTAAAATAATGATATTGTAACTTGACTTTTCTTCAGGAAATTGAAAGAGGTGAAAGAGAGACTGAATCAGTTGAAATCATTGATGTCGTACTACCAGACAGCTGAGGAGGATGGTAATGAAAATGATGAGAGAGCGGCTTATCAAGGTCGTCTAGAGCAAGGGTCAATACCTGTCAACAATGAACAGTTAACGTGAGTTTAGAAATTAAAATATACTAAGGTTTTCAAAATCATGGATAGCTGTTGTCAGTACAATTTTACAGTTCCCAGATGATAGGTATAGGAAGATGTGGTATGAGTGCCAATGAGACAACTCGCCATCCAAGTCACAATATATATATTGTTTTTACATTTCACAACAACATCATGAATGACTTGATTTTTTCCAATTAAGTCAAATTACACTTATTTTTTCGTACATTTCCTTTTAATATCTAAATAATTTTTATGCCCCATTTATTTGATGTTTGTATCCCAGCTTCTTACACCCATTAAAGCAGTTTAATATAATGATGCCATGTGCAGGAGTGGTTATAATGATGCCATGTGCAGGAGTGGTTATAATGATGCCATGTGCAGGAGTGGTTATATATAGATTCTACCACTGCATCGAGTGTAATACGATATTTATCCACTCGAGACAGTTAAATTTTCAAATTTAAAACGCGAGGCATGTCCGAGCGTTTTAAATATTTAAAATTTAACTGTAGAGAGTGGATAAATATCGTATTACACAAGATTTGGTGGTGGAATCTGTTTCTCTAATGATTTTCTAACATTATGCAGGCAAACTTATTCCTTCTTTTCTAATAATCTGCAAAAAGATGTGTTCTTTCTATGTGACGTCATCAGGCATGGTCGCCTTTTTCCATGCCGTCACAATAGGAAATTCAGAGGAAAGCAAGAAAATTCGACGTCATAATCGGATTTTAACCAATGAAGTACTGAGATCAAACAAAACACATGTTGATTAAATATTTTTTATACAATGGGTGCAGAAAGGGATAAATTGACGAAGAATTAGAGAAAATAGTATTAAACACCAGCAATCAATCAATCAAAGGACACATATATTAATTTATAAAGGTAAAGTTATTACAGTGAGGTACTAGTAGAAAAAGTTCGCTCTGGAGATGATGTGGAGATGAGATCTGTTATTTACTGTATTCTTATATTTCAGTGAGGTACCAGTAGAAATAATTCGTGCTGGACGTGCTGTGGAGACAAGATCTGATGATGATAATGAATCTGAAAGTAGCTCTGCTGAGGAGGGGACAGAATCTCATCTCTCTAGTCTTGGTCCCTGGGGTGATGACCCAGAAATACAAGAAAAAGTCAAGTACGTAAAGATTTAATGGAGGACACCCTTGAAATATTCATTGTTGATAATAAGATTATGATATGTATATGTCAAGGACAAAGCAATCCAAGAACCCCTAAAAACAAACTTCTACAGGTCAACATATAGTCTACAAAATCAATAAGACAGCAACAAAAATGCTTTAAAAATCAAATAGATATATAAATACTTTAAAACTTAATGTATAATGTATATTAGCCATTTGACAGTTTATGGCTGTTTCATAAATAAACAGATGAGGGGATTGGGAGGCACCCTTATTATTACTCCAACCACCCTTGAAATAAACAAAATCATCTTACTTACCGTCTTCTGGTGTGTATAGTGTGCATTTGTGTATAGTGCGCACCCCCTTTGTGGTCCAAGAAACGAGAGAAAAAAAGTTTATTGGTCTGACATATAATACTAGACATTTTTGGAAAAGTTACAGCTCCAAAATCGGCAAACAGGAAGTTTATCGGTAAACAGGAAGTTTTTTAAATGGACACCAATGTCGTAGAATTCCGTACGGAATACGTAATTAATATGAAATTGAAAATATTCTAACAAATGAATAAGAATTCTATTAGCTTGAAATAAATATTTTAATCCAAATTTAATAAATGGTTTGAGTATCAAGGACAAGATTAAATGTCCAAATTATTGTCCTGATTCAAACAATAAAATAATTATTAATCAGTCTAATAATTATAATTAATGTCATTAGTGCTGTAATAAATTGTTAAAATCTCATTGTTTTTATTTTTTGTTTGATGATTCTAGCTGTTAATCCGGATTATCACACCTCAATCAACGGATCTATTCGATGTCAAAACAAATCAGTGACAGGTTGACCTTGTTCCTAATTAAATTCGTTCAGGTTACAATTATGGGATTATGTTTTCAATCATAATTTCTTGAATAGTTTTAAACAGTTGTTTAAAAGTTGAAAAGTTACAAAGTAAAAACATATTTTTCCTAATAAATTTTTCATAGAGTAACTGTAAATCATCACTTTACACATGACTGACCCACATGACTTGCGATCACCTGATCAATACATTAGAAAAAATGGCGGTTCATCTTTTCAAAACGAGCGTGGTTTATTCAATTTTCATACACTTTTCCTCAACTCTCTATGATGAACACATACAAAAACAGTAAGTTATGACAGCAAGGAACACAGAGGCAAATTTAATCGACAGCAAAAGCTTTATTGTGTCTTATTAAGACTTGGCAAATTTCCGGATTGCAAAACAGATGGACAAATTTACACAATAAACGTAACAACAAAGATATGAAATGTACTTTATTTGAATAAAACATGACAAATCAAGAACAATACAATACACATTGTAATTATAACATGTAAAACATAAAAACAATCGAGCTTTTAGCAAAAATATTCCGTACTCTTCACTTCACTTGGAAATTTCTTTGTCGGAGTTTGGACCTGAAAAAAAGACTAAGAAATTGTTTGTAGTCATGTATTTCACGCACCCCTCTTACAAGAAACACTACCTAGGGTATAAATGTGCGCGTTATACATACCAAAAGACGGTAATTATGATGAAAATGCAACCACCCTTATATGTTTAATTTGGTTTAATTTGAGCAACTCCAAGCCTTTCCTCCTGGTTGGACAGCCTTTATTATATACATTGTATTGTCTGTGTATTGTAGGAAACTAAAGGCAGCAAAGGACAAACTAAAACAGTTACAAGATCTGGTGTCCATGGTACAACATTCACCTGACGCTGCCCAGCTGTCGTTACCAGAAAACCTAATGGAGCTGGCAGGAAGTTTAGATGATGGGGAGTATGCAGAGGTGATGGACAAAGGGCCAGAACTCAGTGAGGGAGAAATAGCAAACGACCAGGAGGAAGAAAGGTAATGGCAAATAGTGTAACATATTATAGTTGACCTAATAAATCAGTCCAATGGCGGGATAGACTATCCCACACACAAGGGACAGAACTCAGTGAGGGAGAAATAGCAAATGACCAGGAGGAAGAAAGGTAATGGCAAATAGTGTAACATATTATGGTAGCCTTGAAAAGTTCAGATTCAGTCCCTTTTAATTATTAATTGCCCCTCTACCAAGGGCCTGAATTCTTTATAGAGTAGAAATGTTTCATGGCTCCAAGAATTTGTTTTGAGCTCTAAGCATGCAAGAGCTAATCAGGTGATCAATTTGTGTAATCTAGATAGGTAAATTGTGAGCTAATCTGAATGATCAATTGACAATTTTTAAGGCGTTCATGAAGCTTACGTAGAGCAACATTATACATGTATGACCACTCAATTACTCAGGTCTATATCATGGATGTTCACTATTTTAATTTTTATGCCTCCGCCAGCCAAATAGTATTTAAGAATTAATATTATACACTTTTAAGTTTAGACAGTCAGGATCAACAATTATTACATTCATATATTCTCTTCATACCTGTAAAATGGAATATCATTGCCATGGAGTGGAGTGGAGTGATTGAATTTATATTAGATATGCTTAGTTTAATCAAATATATAACATTTCAGAGATACATTTTATGCAGCTAAGATGCAGGAACAGATGGATGAGTTAGATGAACTGAAATCTGAACGTCAGAGGTTACTGAACATACAACAAGAATTACAGACTTTAAATGCTAGATTTCCTGTAAGCTTGATGTTATATCTGTCTAAACTAGAATTATTTTTTTTTTAAAAACAAAACGTTTCTTCACCATTTCAAATTTGAAAAAAGTAAGAAGTATATATATCACAAAAAAGTATTTTCAAATAAATTAAAAAAATAATTTTGAAATTTGTAAGAAGAAAATTAAATAATTTAGATTGCAAAAGCATCTTATCTTTTAAAATTGATGAGCACCAGCAGTATTCCAAAGTACTTATTGAGTACATAATCTTTTACAGTCAGAGGTTGCAGAACCAGACCAGGAAAGAGATGCAGAACCAACTCATAAAAGACACAAACAATCTAAACAGATACCTGATGAACCAGAGGTTGAGGGTAGTGATCGAGCACCTGTTGTCACATGTAAGTTGAGTACCTGCGATAGGGGCATCTTATTTTATTTAGTAATTGTATTCCACCAAATTTTTTTCTGAAGGCATCAGTTTGTTGCATGTAAGCTTTATCCAAATTAGTGGTATATAAGGCATTTTTATGCTCCATTCGTCTGTCAATTCGTACGTCTTTCTCATTTCAGGTTAAAGTTTTTGGTCAAGTAATAATTGATGAAGTTGAACTCTAATCAACTTGAAACTTGGTTCACATTTTCCCTATGATATGATCTTTTTGATTTTAATGCTAAACTAGAGCCTGATTTCACAGTCCACTGAACATAGAAAATGTAAGAGTGAGTGGGACATTCGTGTATTAAGGACATATTCTTGTTTTGTACTATCCAGTTGTTACATGTCAAAAGATTGCCCTTGTTACTTGTGGGGCTCCTCTGACTTTTATTGGGGATATCTCCTCACAAGAAATTTATTTGCTAATTTTGTTTGAGAAAAGGGATAATACAACAAATATCACATTGGGAGTAGAATCACACAATTATAGAGGGGGTATAGGACCTTTATCGGGACATCGGGATCGGGTGTTTTTAAGCCCGGGATTTCCGGATCATGACCCCTCCTATTCCCCCTCATTATATTATTTAAGATACCATTTATAAAGCACCTGTTGTGTATCTCGTTCCTTTCGTATTGATAGCAACTGCAAAATTAAAAAAAAAAGTAGAGGTATGACTGCCAATGAGACAACTTTCAATCACAGACCAAATGATATAGAATTTTGAAGCTTTAAAGTATATTTTACAAAAATATGAACTATCTATATGACTGTGTTAAAATCATTTTATAATTCTCAATATATTTTCAGTTTCCTCCAATGATGAAGTTTATGACAAGATGAGAAGACAGAGGATGCTGAGAGAGGAACTACGACAGAAAAAGAGAGAAGTGGAAGCTATAATGAAGAAAGATGGCTCGAGGAAAAATTATGGAAAAAATCAAGATGCTCAGAGTGACACAGTGTCTTTCTCAACTGATGCATTTGGGTAAATACTGTCATACTTTGGATTTATTCATTTTCGTTGGAGTCAATTTTCGTGAATCATGGAAATGTGATAAATTTCGTGGCTATTTTATTTCATAGATCAGCCAAAGTCGCATACAACCTTACAGTTCTTCTATTAAAGCATGCAAAACAAACAATTGATTAACTTGCTTGCTATATTTGTTTGGATGTTTGTAAACAAAAGGTAGGTAGTTTATTTCAGTCCGTTTACTATTTACTTGAATTTGATTGGACAATAAACATTAAATTCATTTCATGTCAATTCTTAATGTCCAATCAAATTCAATAATTAATAAAAACAGACAGAAACTCCGCCTACCTATTGTTTGCAAACAACCAAGCAAACATAGCAAGCAAGTTGATCAATGTTTTGTTTTGCATGCTTTTATAGAAAAACTGTAAACAAAATGTGTCTTTCAATGAACATTAATTTACGTTACATATTCCTGGATATTTAGTTTCATGGCAATTTTTTTAACATTAAAATTCAAGGTTTGCCAGTACCGAAGAAATCCACGAAAAATTGGTATCCAACGAATAATAATAATTCCACAGTACGCTGATTGATCTTGTTTTCCCTTCTTCAGATTCAGAGTTGAATAGTTATAAATGACTTGGAAATTCCAATTAGATTTTGTAAAATAGGACATTTTGAATGATCTTTGCAAGGAATATTTGTTTGAATTAAGGAGATCTAGATGTAGGGCAGATGTTCATGAGGTAAAATTCATTTGTGAAAGAATTTTATATTTGTATAAATATAAATGGAAATGTCTAGCAAAAGTACATGATGAAAATTCCTGACAACAATAAAAATAAAATCAAGTGCAGAGAAATATCTTGATCTCCCTTGATGCAGTGGTATAATCTATATGCATTTCATTTACTGGACTATATACCAAGAAAAGTAAAGCATACATCTTAATGTACTTACAGAGGAGCAGCCAGTGCTGATGCTACCATGGCAACTTGGGGAGGTTCCACTGTAGACAACATGGAGAGCATCACAGAGGATGGAGTAGATGGGAACCAGGCTAGTGATAATGATGAAGTGGATGATGGTGAGTAGATTAGGGGACCAGGTAAAAAGGTTTCAGTAGATATGGGTAGTGAGGATGAGGAGTTGAGGAGATCTAGGGTAGAAATTATGAAGTTAGATTGAATATAACACAAGCAATTATTAACACATAAAAAACACTTAAAAACAAGAAATAAACAGTTCATTCAAATTTTCAGTTAGCCTTAATTAAGGAAATATTTTGAGAACACAGCAACACAAGACTATTAGTCAGATAGATTAAACTTATGATATATGGAAATTTCTCGCAAGGTTTTAATAATTGAATATATTATTTCCTCCATGGCGGGTATTGAAGTTGAGCTGAAAATGTTAAACTTTGAAGAAAGAAAATACATAGAATAACAGATTTTTGTCAGAACTATGTAAAGCATGGGATGACTGACATATTTCAGTTTATTTGTAGGATATCCCAGTGATGGTATTGTACAGGTTGAAGAAGAAGAGGAGGAATTTGACAATGAAACTTACACAATTGAAAATGATGTACGTCAGCGAAGAATGGCTAGAGCAGGAAAAACCAAACAAAGGACTTATCCTCGATCTCGTACTGAACCTAAAGGTAGGTTTTTAGCTTGCATAGGGTATAAAATGTAGATCAAGGACATATGAAGGTTGTGAGAGAATCTAAATTACAGCTGAATGATTTTTGTCAAATTCACCTTTCCATGGTTAAGAGTGAACGTTGAAAGAGCAAAAAAAACGGGTCTGGACACTTTTCCTTTAAAGTAGACTTGCCATTAATATTTCTTTACTTTTAAAAATTCCAATTGGGAACATATTTCTATTATTTAAATATTTCTATTCTACAAAAATCCAAGCATAAAGTATCTCTTAAAAAAGAGCTCAATTTTTAAAATCATCAAGTTTTTATAAACCAAATCTGAAGTTCAGTTTATCTTGGCAGAATTGTGCCTCTCATGCAGGAAGTAGTTTTCAATGTGTCAACATTTTGTCTGTTAATTGCATTGAATGTCAGTCAAATATCAGAGTTCCTGAAATCAGGAGCAACTTGACTAAGATTAATTCGGCCCATTTCATTTTCATAAAATTTTGAAAAATATTGACCCTGACCCTTTGACCAAAATATCAAAATTTCAAAAAACTTGAACCAGACACATTGGATAAAAAAGCAGTTTGACAAATACTCATTTGATTATTGAGAAACTTAATATTTTCTTAACAATAGAATTTTGTTAAAACATTCAGCTGGTTTTACAGAGTTATCTCCCTGTAGTGTTATGTACTAACTAATTTCCAGAAAAAAATGAAACCACAGCATACTTTAGTTAAACATCAAGATTAACACTGCACTCCAAATTGGTGATCCTGCTTGTTTGTTTTTGCCCAGAACCAACAGGACTGCTTGTTTTCAAGAAAATTCAGATTCTTGTAATTGCTAACAAAATTTATTTTCTATATTTCAGGTGGGGCTCGTCCAAAGCAAAGAAGCTTTTCAAAGAAACAAAAGAAAAGCAGACAAAGACAAGAGGTTTGTAGTGTGAGATCGATGTTGAATTACTTTTTTTTAGGAATTGACTTTAACAGACTTTTAGTCTATAAAGGGATTTTTTGATCAATTTTGTAAAATGCAGTTGACAGAATTCTAATTGAAATGACCTGTTGTCAGAAAATAGACATGATGAAGTGTTTTTTTCATAAGAGCCTATATGCCCATAACATGTAGTTCAAGTACACAAAGTTACCCAGAATAATGGAAAAGAAAGGTTGGTGTTAATAGTTCAAAACACAAAATGAGAGCACTGAACATGCATGTAAAAACCAAAGGGCAGGAACAAAAAAAGTAAAAAAAAAATAATTCAAACTAAAATTTTATAACAACTTATGATTTATGATTTTGATATAAAAAGAAACGATGTTCCCATTTAATTTCAGAATTTCCGATCAGCAGAGGATATTATTCAGGATGATGAGCCAGCATCATTACAACAACAGATTGACAGACTAACAAACTTGTGTCAATCTTTGTTACAGAGAGACACACCTGGTTCTATAATGCAACAGTCTCCTGCAGGTAAGTTACTGAACTATTAAAATAGAATAACTTACCAATAAATGTCTTTAGGATGAGAGAGGTATATGTCAACAAAACACAAAAAATTAACAAACATTGATTCAGCAGAGATCACTAAAAATTGGTTCAAGTGAAAACCAGACCTACACCATCTCATGATATTCAGCCGAACTCCAGCCTATGACACTGCAATGATGCACTCTGTGTTATATTATCAGGCTATGGGTACCAGCAGAACACAGACATTCTTATTTTTATGTTCTCTATACTGTGGATTCATTTATTTTCGTGGATATCAAATTTTGTGGATTGCTGAAAACTTGCATTTTCGTGGATATTGTGTTTTTGGTGGTTTTGCCAATCTCTGTATACAGAGCCTATTGAAAATATGTTATTCGTTAGTCATTTGAATTGGTGGTTCACCTCTTACCGTGAAACCAACGAAAATTGGTATCCAACAAATAATAATGAATCCACAGTCAATCATGTAGAAAGTCCCCTTGCTTTTTTTCAGGCTATGGGTACAAGCAGAATCAACACCTATCTTGTAGTATCTCATGTAGTATAGCTCTCTTGTTTTTTTTCAGGCTATGGGTACAAGCAGAATCAAGACCTATCTTGTAGCATCTCATGAAGTATAGCTCTCTTGGTTTTTTTTCAGGTTATGGGTACAAGCAGAATCAAGACCTATCTTGTAGTATCTCATGTAGTATAGCTCTCTTGGTTTTTTTTTTCAGGCTATGGGTACAAGCAGAATAAAGACCTATCTTGTAGTATCTCATGTAGTATAGCTCTCTTGTTTTTTTTCAGGCTATGGGTACCAGTAGAATCAAGACTTTGATCTTGTAATCAGCTGGTCTTTGTTATATTTTCAGGCTATGGGTACCAGCAGAATCAGGACTTTGATTTTGTAATGAGATGCTCTTTGTTATATTTTCAGGCTATTGGTACCAGTAGAATCAAGACTTTGATCTTGTAATGAGCTGCTCTTTGTTATATTTTCAGGCTATGGGTACCAGTAGAATCAGGATTTTGATTTTGTAATGAGATGCTCTTTGTTTTCAGGCTATGGGTACCAGTAGAATCAAGGCTTTGATCTTGTAATGAGCTGCTCTTTGTTACATTTTCAGGTTATGGGTACCAGCAGAACCCTGACATACAACAACAATTCCAACAGCAGCAAAGTTTGATGATGAATCAGTGTCTACAACAAATGTGTATGCAACAGATGGAATTACAGAATCTCCAACGGCAACTCAACATCTTCACCGACCCCTACGGTGGCGACATGCGGCTACGATCTCTACAGTCTCTTCCTACAGACAGTCGTAACATGTCGCCTAATCTTGAATCTCGACAGCAACCTTTTAGTGTTCAAGTTCCTCAATTCCCCAGTAGTTACTATGGCAATAGGCAAAGTAATGATAGCTCTCCTCAAATGAACAATGAAGGCTTGTTGGTGAATCGGTCAACGTATGGTCAGGGTAGTGGGAAGAAAGCATCTAGTGGTGGTAGGAGTAAGAACAATTATGAACAATATTATTCTTCTGAGAAAAAGGAAAAGTCACAGAAAAATGTACAAGAAAGAAGTCAAGAATTCCAAGATACACCAATGCCATTGTTAAATTTTGATGAACAAAGAAATAGGAGAAAGTAAGTGGTGTTGTCTGATAGGAAATCTTGAAATCGGTAAATTTTTCTGAATTTGGCAACTCAATATGCAAATGATACATATACTACATCTACATGAATTTATTTGTTTTTGTGGGTACTAATTTCGTGGATTAAAGAAAACTTAAATGTTTGTGGTTTTGTTGAAGTCTGCATTAAACTCTAAAGAGAATGTGTTATTCGTTTAAACTTTAATTTTGTGGTGTATCTGTACCCACAAAATCCACAAAAAGTCAGAAACCAATGAATAATAAGGAATCCACAGTATTATAGATTTAAAAAAGATCTTTTTAACATTAGAGTAAAAAGAAAATTCTGGTTCACTGAGGCCACACTTAAAAATATTTTGGTTTGCCTAAACCCTACCCAAAGGTTGAGACAGTGGGTAGGTAGGTAGGCATTTTCTTTTTTTTTTTTTCAAAAAAATAAATTGAAGTATCAGATGTTTATTAGTCTTCATGCCTATTTGATTAAAAAAAAACTTCTTCAAATCAGGACAATAAAAGAATTTGAGTAGGCAGCTTTTATCTGGATAGGTAGCGTTTGGGCAAACAAACCTATTATTTATTATGGCCTGATCTAGCCATTTATCTATCATGTCTATCTGTTTGTTCATTTGTACTGAGTATCATATAAAATTTTGGTTTGCAAACCATGTCATCAGGTACTGTTCACTTTTCAAAGGACATTATAAATTTTAGAGCGGAAAAGGGAAATGTGTCGAAGGCCACTAATGGGACTTCAACACAGCGAGAAAATCCTGCACCTGGAGGCAGGCCTCCTAAACAAACATATATTAGTTCAGTGAAAATTAATGTCATAATTAACTCCTAAATGTACCTTATAGTCATGATAGTGGGTTATTTTTGCAGGTGTAAAATTTCAAGATTTTCATTGAACAAAGTGTATGAAATATTTGGACGGTCATTATTTTGGTGGATTCAAAACTTTTTACTTGATTCCTTTGCAAGTGCAGTTTTAAATTTGCAGAAATTATTTTTGGCCATTTCGTTCTATCGGAGAAAATATGTGAAAATTTACACCCCGCGGAAAAATGACCCGCTGTACGGTTTAAATGAACTAAAATTAGAAAAAAATACAAGACTTACAAGACCAGAGGCTCCTGACATGGACAGGAGTAAATATGTCACGTGGGTTAAACTTGTTTTGTGAGATCTCGGCCCTCCCCATTACCTCTAGCCAATGAAGAATAAACAAACACATAGCAATACTCAGTTTTATAAAAGTCTGAGACATTTATGATCTGATGAAATATAACTGTGTGACACATGTTTTATCCTTTGTTACAGTATTTTTTGTTATTTTCAGGATGAATGCAGGAAAAGATTGGTCAACAGCCTCATTAGCATCTGATAGTAAACACGGATCAGGTCAGTTGATTTTTAGCTCACCACCAAAATGGTCAGTTGACCCCTTAAGGAGTTACTGTCCTTTATAGTCAATTTTTAACAACTTTTATTAATTTGGTAAATTTTAAAAAAAATTTACAAAATAATTTCCTCTGTAGCTAAAGGGCCAAGTTCATTATAGATAGAGAAAACTGTAAGTAGCAAAAGAATGTTCAGTAAAGTAAGATGTACAAACACATCACCATCACCAAAACAAAATTTTGTCATGAACCCATCTGTGTCTTTTGTTTAATATGCACATTCTGTTCATCACACTTTTGGCTGCCAGATGAAAAATAGTGAACTGCTTTTTGAAATTAATTGAAATTTTAATGTATATTTTGGACAACTAAAGACAATTACATTTAATTTTCTTGTTTTCACTTTTACTGTTCTAGAGTTATGGTACTTTTTTCTTGAAAAAATTGAAATGGGAAAAGTAAAATGGAGGAAATTTCTAGAGTAGATAAACAAATCATAGCTACCAGGATTGAAATTTTGTATTTGTGCAAGACACACTTTTGTCTACAAAAAATCATCAGTGAAACTTGAATAAAAGTCATTTTTTATTTTGTAGAGAGACCAGATAGAGAAGAAGAAGCCAGAAGACAAGGTCTGTCCTTGAGAGCTCGGCAGCTGCTAGAAGATATGTATAGACCAGGCCTTAGTGCTGGAATCAGTGGGGCAGGCTTCAGGGAAAATATCAGCATTGCTAGTACTATGTCACAAGCACAGGAGAGTCCTGGTAAAGATACTAGGTAAGAACTAAGTGCTGGCATAAGTGAGACATGTTTCAGATCTAGAGAAAATAGGATATCTGTATTTAGTTAAATATCTCCATTCATAGTTCATCTTTACCCAATTTATTCTCTTGTGAAAACCCTATTATCTCACAAATAGAATTGAAACAAAAATGCCTTTGAATTCAAACTTACTTTTCTTCAATTGACTTTTTAACAGAGTTCTCTAAATCTTTCTTTTTGAGGTGGTCTGGAAGAAAATGTGCTGGTCTTCACTGTAATTTTCTCTTGTAAAATACCAAAAATGTGTTGGTCCTTTGAAAAACAAAGGTTTGGACCTCCACTTTTTGAGAACTCTGTTTTTAGTCATGACCATAGCTGTGGTTGATCAGAACTAGAATGAAAGAGGTTTACTCAATACAACTTCATAAATAACTTTATTTAATCATCAAACGCAGTTTAAAAAATTTCTTAAAAGTTTGAGTTTGATGGTTTTGGCATTTCCCCTCATGTATACTTAGCAAAACAACATAAACTTTTGTTTATTTATTTCTGATAAATCAATAGAAAACACTTTTCTTCTTTATTACATAAAATCAGACGATTGAGTAGACTTGTTCTAGTTTTGCATATTTTATTCAATATGAGTCAATGATAAAAAAAAAATCTTCTTTATTTATTTCAGAGATTCAGAAGATGGAGTAGATTTATCCTTATTTGAAGCACTGAGAGAGGGTATATATGCTGAAGTAGCTACTTTGATATCACAGAATGAAAACCGACCACATTTCCTCATAGAATTGTTTCGAGAATTACAGAAATTAAACACAGATTATCTAAGACAAAGAGCGTTGTATGCCATCAGAGATGTGGGATCAAAGTTCCTCACAGAACAAAATAATGATACATCGGTTACTGCAGTAAGTTAATTAAAGGAGTAATTTACCTTCTATGAATAGGAACATTTAGAATAAAGTTGGATAAATGAGAGAAAATGCATGTGAAGGTTGAGACTGTCAATTATATATACCTTTTTCATGAAAATATGATCAGTTCAATGAAGAGTTAACATTTATAATCTGTTTAGAATGCTGCAACAAGATCTATGATTGCATTATCATTTGACCATGAAGTTTCAGGTGTAGATCATCAATTTATACTTTTTCCATGTAAAATTTATCTATTTCTGTGGACTGTGTACCAATACTGCATGTTTTCTAGTTTGATGAATAGTCTTAAGATTTGTTTTTACATTTAATTGTTGTATATTTTAATTACAGCCAGCTCCAGCCTGGATAAACACAGATGCTATCAATCAAGGATCTGATACAGACGACTCTACACCCAGTGAAAGTATCGTTACTACAGATATGGATGAAATTGCGGTAAATTAAATACTATACAATTACTGTCTTTTGATGAGGTAAATATGCGGTTTTATTGACTTTTGAAAAATGATATTCACTAAGGCCGACGGCCTAAGTGAATATCAGTTATTCAAAAGTCAATTAAACCCCATATTTACCGAAACAAAAGACAGTAATTGTTTTATTCCATATTCCGAGAGAAGAACATGTATTTAATGAATAACATATACCAAAACAAATTTTACATGGAACATTTAACCGTAACGTTGCATGTAAAAGCGAGTGAAGTTTAGCGCAGTGAATAACACTTTCTCAGGTGAATATGCTTTTTTATTCAAAATCCAATTCATATAGAGAAACCTACTAATATAATACCAATATGGAATAATCTTATTTATTTTTTTCTTTGACTGATTTATTACATTGTGCAGAAAATTCTGTTTTGATCACTAAATAGTGATTATCAACTGAACCAAGTGTTATTTAGACCATCCAGTATTTCTGAAAATTCTGCCAATGGGAGATAACTCTGGTTCTATTTGATTGAAACAAAATTTAGTGATTGTATTTTCCTTTAATATATGTAATAATTATTATTAAAACGAATATTTTACATTATTAGTAGTTGTCAACTGAACCAAGTGTTATTTAGATCATACAGTATTTTCAAAATTCTGCCAATGGGAGATAACTCTTGTTCTATTTGATTAAAAAATAATTTGAGAGATTGCATTTTCCTTAGAAATATGTATTAATTATTATTAAAATGAACATTTTACATTATTATTAGTTGTCAACTAAACCAAGTGTTCTTTAGACCATCCAGTATTTTTGAAAATTCTGCCAATGGGAGATAACTCTTGTTATATTTGATTGCAAAAAAATTGAGTGATTGCATTTTCCTTAGAAATATGTATTTATTATTATTAAAACGAACATTTTACATTATTATTAGTTGTCAACTGAACCAAGTGTTATTTAGACCATCCAGTATTTTCAAAATTCTGCCAACGGGAGATAACTCTTGTTCTATTTGATTAAAAAATAATTTGAGAGATTGCATTTTCCTTAGAAATATGTATTAGTTATTATTAAAATGAACATTTTACATTATTATTAGTTGTCAACTAAACCAAGTGTTATTTAGATCATACAGTATTTTTGAAAATTCTGCCAATGGGAGATAACTCTGGTTCTATTTGATTAAAAAATAATTTGAGAGATTGCATTTTCCTTAGAAATATGTATTAGTTATTATTAAAATGAACATTTTACATTATTATTAGTTGTCAACTAAACCAAGTGTTCTTTAGACCATCCAGTATTTTTGAAAATTCTGCCAATGGGAGATAACTCTTGTTTTATTTGATTGAAAAAAAATTGAGTGATTGCATTTTCCTTAGAAATATGTATTTATTCTAATTAAAATGAACATTTTACATTGTAAGTGGAGTCTAAATATTGTGCATCCAATGCCCCAAAAGTTAATTCTTGAATAGCACTCATCTTCACAGTTTTTAATCCAATAAAGGAGAATAACTCATGGTCAGTTGAAAATTTTTAGCATTTATCAAGAAATGAATGATTGTCTCAGAATAATTTTGGCTTTAATGTAGATAATACTTTAAATCATTTACATGTATCCCTGTGACAGGATGTTCCCCAGGGACGACGAACACAGTTACAGAATAACATGTTATTACGGGGAGGATCTATAGCCAATGATGCCTTTGATTACATAGAGAACGCTGACAATGACAGCTCCCTGTCAACACCTTCTAACAGTTACTGGGAGAACCCATTTGCACAGGATTCCCTTGGTGATACTGCTATTAACTTAAATAAAGTAAGTCAATTGAATAAAGGTTATTCATATTTCTGTCTATCTGCAAATTCATTCCTAAAATTATAAATAACTAATTGTTTTACTAACAGTAATAATAAGTGACTAGTTAAGACTTATCTGATATATTTTTTCTGAGGAAAGGGTTGCTGTACAGAAAAATAAAGTAGTAAAAGCGTTCTTCTGGAAAAAAAAGAAAAAAAAAAGTTAATAATTTAAATGAAAAAACAAGAACACTCACAGTTACTGAAATCTAGTTCAAAGCCATTACATCTATTAAACAACTTGTGTTTCCCCATATAACAAATTTAGAGTAAAGATGTTGTAGACAGTCTTAGAAATGCATGAACTTTTGCAGTGCTTAATACAATAAAAATCAACAGTTGGATGTTTGGCATTGGCACTCGTACCACATCTTCTTATATCTAGTTGACAAAATGTAGAATCATGAGTTTGCAATATATATTCAGTTATGTTTTACTTTCCATATGTACATGTATGTATTTTATCACATCATATTAAATTAATATATTTTCAATCTACAGGCATTACAGAAAATGAGAGAATGTGAAAAGAAGATGGCATCAGAAGAGGCCAAGGTGAAGAGTTTAGAGAGTGCACGACAGAATCGTGAGCTGTCAGAACAATACAGTAGTTCTGCTGTCGACCAGGGAAGTGATAAAGAAAGTTCTGTATCATCACTATCAGTAAGTCAACAGGTAACAAGGGTTAATATTCTAGGCATGTTGCACTCTCACTGTTACTCACCAGTTTGAAGTTAACAGACAACATGCACAGCTTTTTACTCTGTCACCTTAATGATTTTAACAGGTAATCAGGTAGTATTAAGCATGTGTCTCTCGCTCCCTATAGCTAATTGTTTCCTTTAATACATTGCTTCTTTATAATTGATTGAGCCTTGCGATAAAATTTATTTATTTATTTAGATAAATCTGATAATACATAATCTCTAACTGCTTGAACATAAGAATCTGTTTCTCTGATGATTAAAAAATACTTTTAATTTTTTGTTAAACGAAAATCTGTATGAGTGCCTTCAATTTCACAAAGTTGTCAATTTTATTAATACCTGTTAGAATATTTCAATCATCCAGTAAGTTGATAAAGGTTATGACCCGTAACTAATCCAATCATCTTCTGAGATCATAGACAACCACACGTTGATTAAATTTTTCTATACAATGGGTTTGGAAAGGTTTTAATTGCCAAAGACTGAATTGGTTGAATGAATGAATGAATATATTTTTATTGCAGAAGCAAACATAATGCTATAGCAAAATAACATAACATACAATTACAATAATGACAGTAAACAAACAGAAAACAACACAATATGGTCATAATAAGTACATAATTGCAACTGCTATGCAGTGATTATTTGTGATCTTAACTTCCATGCTGCATTAAGAAATTTACACAATTGTTTAGTTAGACTCTTTGAGCTAGCCTGTAAAAGAAATACCAGCTGGTTGTACATGTATATGAAGAACTTGAATATTTGTCATTAATAATCTTCATGCAAAAGATAAGATATTTTATTCTAAAGAACAATCTGTTCTACAACATATGAAGCTTTTCTCAGTTTGCACGTTTAAAAATGTTGATATCTATATTTTTTCATTACAAATACTGCTGCTCGGTCAAAAACTTGCATGTTTTGCATGATGTTTTACACACTCTTAACCTAGACCTGCACTAATTCACTCAAGATAATACGCCCAGTCTGTGCATTTTTGATTTTTTCTAGAATTAATAGAGGGAACAGGAATCTAGTTATGTGATATAAGATCAAATAGGACCTCAAATATTTAGTTCAGATAATGATATATATTTGTAAAGCCTTAGAAAGACATTTGTCATGAAATTTTTATGAAAAAAGATAAGAATGATGAGAAGAATTTCACAAGGATAAAGATGATAAAAAGCACATGCACCCACCCTCAAAGTACAGGATTTTCTTGTTGAAGACCATCAGTGGCATTTGGCTGTGTTATTCTCTTTGGTCAGGGTGTTGTCTCATTGACCATGTTGACACATTCCCCATTTCCATTCTTAATTCTACAATTTTGTAAGCTTTTGATATTTTAAAAATTGAATTTTTGATTGAAACTTTAAATGTACAGGAAAAACACTTCTTTGTATTGCAATATCAGTAGATATGGACAATTTATTCATTCTCAATATGTAATATATTAATGAAATCAACAGAAAGATGTAAAATTGCAGGAAATAGTTATCATTCTAATTTTTGAACTCTTGCATATATCATTACAGCCCAAGATAGACACACAGCAGGTCGATAGACAGATTAAAAGCATTATGACAGAAATCATACCAGTGATCAAACAACACATGGATAACGTGTGCTCCTCAGAACTACTGACGTACATCAAGAGATTAGTGCTATCATTGACACGACAACGTGATGGGAGTCAGTACTCCAGGTTCTACCATACCCAGTTGGGATCATCACTGCAGGATACTCTGTCAAAGTTTGAAGGCAGGAAGTAAGTTACTTTTTATGCCCCACCTACGATAGTAGAGGGGCATTATGTTTTCTGGTCTGTGCATCCGTCCGTCCGTTCGTCCGTTCGTCCGTCTGTCCCGCTTCAGGTTAAAGTTTTTGGTCGAGGTAGTTTTTGATGAAGTTGAAGTCCAATCAACTTCAAACTTGGTACACATGTTCCCTATGATATGATCTTTCTAATTTTAATGCCAAATTAGAGATTTTACCCCAATTTCACGGTCCACTGAACATAGAAAATGATAGTGCGAGTGGGGCATTCGTGTACTGAGGACACATTCTTGTTTATTGATAGAATTGACATGATTTTTAAGTACATTGTAAGTTGTTGATTTGTAGATGTTAGATTACTTTATATCATTTTCGCATAAATGTTGATAAACGCAATCTGATTTGTTCGACCTTTATATCTTTATTGTAGTAACATGAATTATTCAACCAATGGAATCAGGCTTAAATTAAAATATTGTTTGTTTGCCCTTTACCGACCGACCCTATCAATTCGTTCCGCCTGAAAATCTTTTATTTGTATTTACCAGCAAGATTTTATTTTATTTTATTTTTTCGTTCCTACCAAAAATCTTATATTTGTATTTCCCGCTCAAAACTTTTTTACCGGAATCCTCGGGTTTTATCTTTACGTATAAGGTCCAGTCCGTTTGGTATCACCTGAGCGTTTGACATGAACACTTGCATTTGAAGTTTCAAAGCATTTGTTTGAAAATGATGTTGAACGCTTTTTGAAATCATGATATGAAGTACGTTACTCTGTACCTTTAAACTAAAAGAGCAGGGTTCATTTACAAAAAAGTTCGTTTGATACAAAAGTATTTACGTGTGTGCGGCATATTTTCAACGTTTATATGCCCTGAACTTCTAAGAGTTTAAACTTACACTAATTTTCTTAACTACCCCTACCTCGAATGAAAGGTTACCACAGATTTCAATGTAAACAATATGCACGTGTTTATTTACTGGTAACATTCTTAAGTTCTGTCTCTGCGATATCGAACACAGAGAGCATAACTGTGAACCAGTATGTAAACAAAATCAATTTCTATGAATATTCAATTACTCCCCAAAAGAGGCGTGTTTTGAGAAACAGCTGTATTAACTATTTACAAAGTGCAACCTATACAGACATTAATTCAAATAGAAAACTCTCTAAAATCAGTTTTTCTCGCATTAATACTCATTTATCAGAATTAAAGTCTTAAAGAAATCACTGTGTATACTCTAAGTTTTTCTTTACTATACATTGTATACCCCCTCCCCTGTTTCAATTTTTTAAAGAATTTGAAAACCAGACTTTAATTATTGCAAGCTTACCCTATTTGCATATTTCTGATAAAAAATGCCTAGAACCTGTTAAAAACTGTTCTTATAACATATTGAAAGCATATCAGAATATCATAAATGTAATGTTTAGCAGTCAATCATTACAACATTCAAGGTTATATAAAGTATCCAATCCAGCCTCTATCTCCAGTCCACATCTTACTGTATGCCTATTTGTCAATTAAAGAACACATTTTCTGCCTCAAATGGTCAATTTAGAATTCTTGTCACAACAGTATCATCTGTAACCATATATCTGACACAATTTAGCTACTATATATACTGGAAGTGTTCAAACAAAGCCATATTTGCAATAGTTGTATGTATGCAGATACCAGTCCGAGATATAAATTCACTTAAAATGTTGTAGAGATGACTGCTAACATCTGATTTTTGCATAACTTCCAAGCATAGTTATTGTTTTCTATATCAAGAACTTTAAAATCATAAAATCATAGCATTTACAAGTTAAATTATTTGTTTCATGACCTGGGGGGTAGACAATTTTCTATGTTTTTTGCCCCTGGGGCCTCAAATTTCCTAAATCATTCTGCTGTTTCTAGCAATTTGGAATATTTAGTACATATTCAGGATAGAACACACTATTGTAAGTTTTCTTGAGATATTTTTGTTTTTCTAACTTGTATTTATTATGCCGTGGTGACAAAAAAGCAGACTTAGGTGTTGCGGCTTCCTTTTGGTTATCGAAAGGACACAAATACCCCATAAATAATATTCAGGAAGGATCTATGAGTTTCAATGACTGCGAAGAGTAAATATAAGCACTTAACAATTTAATTTACAAATATGCAAATATTATGATTTAATTTTGTATCCAGGACTTTAAGTAAACTATGCATACTGTAAACTGTGAATTTATGCTGAGTCATCATATTTAAGGCCCAGGATTCTATCAATCTTCATTAAATATTTATTAAACTTCTTATTTCAGTTAATTTCTTTAAAATCTGTGAAATAAAGCAAATTTGGTTAAATTCTGAATGTTCCCCTTTTTCACCCTATATAGGTTGCATTTCTGTAAATATTGACAATGCAATTTCCCAAAGGAACTCCTTTTACGGCTAAAACTGTACCACTTTTACTATGAAGTTTTGAAAAAAATCTTATCCTAGAATGGAAAGTTCATATGCACCACAATTTTTTTCAAAGGTCAAAATATAGGGCTGTGCGGCATATTTTCAACGTTTATATGCCCTGAACTTCTAAGAGTTTAAACTTACACTAATTTTCTTAACTACCCCTACCTCGAATGAAAGGTTACCACAGATTTCAATGTAAACAATATGCACGTGTTTATTTACTGGTAACATTCTTAAGTTCTGTCTCTGCGATATCGAACACAGAGAGCATAACTGTGAACCAGTATGTAAACAAAATCAATTTCTATGAATATTCAATTACTCCCCAAAAGAGGCGTGTTTTGAGAAACAGCTGTATTTACAAAGTGCAACCTCTAGGGACTTTTTCTACTAGTAATTTATGTCTGCCCGGACATTATCTTACCAGTACAAAGTTATCTCTTATATATTTTTTTTTCAAAACTAATAGTCCCAGCGGAAAACTTATTTGCAAAAACAAACAGACAAAAAAATGACATTATGCAGATTTTGTATCTATAAAATAAAATATTTTACCTACCTGCCTACCCATGACAAATAATATACCGAGCCAAGTTATTTTTTTTGGGGGAAAAAAAAAATATTTTACCTACCTACCTGCCCTGTTTCAAAACATAGGGTCGGAAAAGGGCAAACAAACAATATTTTAATTTAGGCCTCACCCATAGGAAAAAAATAAACATTTAATCTTGTCATTATTATATAAGGTTTGTGTTTGCATGAGAATAGTTTTAACAAATTGTTGTTTTTGCCATGGATTCTGTATTCTTGAAAATTTTATACTATTGAATGGTATTCTTAAATATTCTGCATGACTTTGTCAGAATTTTTATTCAATGAATTAGCTTCTTGCATTTTGATTCAAATGACATTTGTGTGTGTATACCTTTTAATCATTTGAACATATATTACAGAATGAGAGATTGCGGTGAAGATTTGTTAGTAGACATGTCAGAAGTTTTATTTAATGAGTTGGCTTTCTTCAAATTGATGCAAGGAATTGTGGATGTTCCCTCAACATCTGACCAATCACAGCAGACTTCTCCATTCAAATCATCAGGGACACAGGTATATTTTGTTCTCAAATCCTTCAGTGTGTTTTTATCAGTCACTACTGTTTCAGACCTGTAAAATTCCTGATTTGTAGAAGATTTTTTCTCTAGAGAGTTATTTGATCTGATACCTGAATACTCAATTTTGTACACTAAATATCTCAAGACAGGCAATTTGAGGAGTAAAACATACAGCACATATACTTAACTCAATTGAATGCAAAATAGAGGCGAAAATACCAGGTATATTCAAACTCATATTAGTTGAAAAATAAACTGATAACAAACACCATGGATAAAAAAGAGACCAACAGACACATCAAAGCACACACTACAACAAAGAAAAATAAACTGATAACAAACACCATGGATAAAAAAGAGACCAACAGACACATCAAAGCACACACTACAACAAAGAAAAATAAACTGATAACAAACACCATGGATAAAAAAGAGACCAACAGACACATCAAAGCACACACTACAACAAAGAAAAATAAACTGATAACAAACACCATGGATAAAAAAGAGACCAACAGACACATCAAAGCACACACTACAACAAAGAAAAATAAACTGATAACAAACACCATGGATAAAAAAGAGACCAACAGACACATCAAAGCACACACTACAACAAAGAAAAATAAACTGATAACAAACACCATGGATAAAAAAGAGACCAACAGACACATCAAAGCACACACTACAACAAAGAAAAATAAACTGATAACAAACACCATGGATAAAAAAGAGACCAACAGACACATCAAAGCACACACTACAACAAAGAAAAATAAACTGATAACAAACACCATGGATAAAAAAGAGACCAACAGACACATCAAAGCACACACTACAACAAAGAAAAATAAACTGATAACAAACACCATGGATAAAAAAGAGACCAACAGACACATCAAAGCACACACTACAACAAAGAAAAATAAACTGATAACAAACACCATGGATAAAAAAGAGACCAACAGACACATCAAAGCACACACTACAACAAAGAAAAATAAAAACTGAGCAATAAGAACCACACTAAAAACTTGGGGGTATCTCAAGTTCTCCCGATGCTTGAGTGGAACCTGCTCCCTATGTGGCACCCATGCAAGCACATCATGATTCCCCATGAATGTAAAATATTTAAATATCTCGGCATTGCATTTCTGCAGTTTTCCCACATTAAGGTGGTACCCAACTCCTTCACTAAAATTAGTTTGGCTCGTTTAATTTTCATAAAAATTTGAAAAAGTATTTACTTTGAACCTTTGACAAAAATATAAAAAATTCCTGAAATTTGAACCAAGCAATTTATCAGAAAAAATACACTGGTTATTTAGCAGGTTGACAAACACTAATTTTAATCATTGAGCAGCTTAATATTCCCTTAACAACACAACGTTATTAGAATGTTTAGCTGATTTTACCGAGTTATCTCCCTGTAGTGTTAGGTACCACCTTAACTCTTCAGACTTTTAAAATGCCCTGTTACAAAACAGTGGAAAACATTTCGCTATTGACCAAATTCATTGCATGTTTGATAATAGTATTACCAAACAAGTAAGAATTTATTTTGTATCAAGTCATATTTTTCTATTTTTAGACACAAGAAGTTGAACAGGATGATGATGAGGAGGATGATGAAGAAGAAGAAACAGATCAGACTCAGGAATCAGATACAGAAACTACTTCCTCTACTGCTGAAGAACAAGCCATCAATACCTCTATCAAGATGGTCGAAAATGAGGAGGAGGAGTTAGGCAAGGTCAGACTTCAAGTTATCTCAGATTTACAAAGTTTTAAATCATAACCTGATTGAGATTCAATGACTTGGGCTTTGTCATTTTCTTAGATGAGATTACTTCCCTTTGACTAATTTTTATACGACCGCAAATTTTGAAAAAATTTTCGTCGTATATTGCTATCACGTTGGCGTCGTCGTCGTCGTCGTCCGAATACTTTTAGTTTTCGCACTCTAACTTTAGTAAAAGTGAATAGAAATCTATGAAATTTTATCACAAGGTTTATGACCATAAAAGGAAGGTTGGTATTGATTTTGTGAGTTTTGGTCCCAACATTTTAGGAATTAGGGGCCAAAAAGGGCCCAAATAAGCATTTTCTTGGTTTTCGCACTATAACTTTAGTTTAAGTTAATAGAAATCTATGAAATTTTGACACAAGGTTGATGACCACAAAAGAAAGGTTGGGATTGATTTTTGGGAGTTTTGGTTTTAACAGTTTAGGAATTAGGGGCCAAAAAAGGGCCCAAATAAGCATTATTCTGGGTTTTCACACAATAACTTTAGTTTAAGTAAATAGAAATCAATGAAATTTAAACATAATGTTTATGACCACAAAAGGAAGATTGGTATTGATTTTGGGAGTTTAGGTCCCAACAGTTTAGGAAAGAGGGGCCCAAAGGGTCCAAAATTAAATTTGTTTGATTTCATCAAAATTGAATAATTGGGGTTCTTTGATATGCCGAATCTAACTGTGTATGTAGATTCTTAACTTTTGGTCCCGTTTTCAAATTGGTCTACATTAAGGTCCAAAGGGTCCAAAATTAAACTTAGTTTGATTTTATCAAAAATTGAATCCTTGGGGTTCTTTGATATGCTGAATCTAAAAATGAACTTAGATTTTTTATTATTGGCCCAGTTTTCAAGTTGGCCCAAATCGGGGTCCAAAATTAAACTTTTTTGATTTCATCAAAAATTGAATAAATGGGGTTCTTTGATATGCCAAATCTAACTGTGTATGTAGATTCTTCATTTTTGGTCCCGTTTTCAAATTGGCCTACATTAAGGTCCAAAGAGTCCAAAATTAAACTAAGTTTGATTTTAACAAAAATTAAATTCTTGGGCCTCTTTGATATGCTGAATCTAAACATGTACTTAGATTTTTGATTATGGGCCCAGTTTTCAAGTTGGTCGAAATCAGAATCTAAAATTATTATATTAAGTATTGTGGAATAGCAAGTCTTTTCAATTGCACAGTATTGTGCAATGGCAAGAAATATCTAATTTCACAATATTGTGAAATAGCAAATTTTTTTTTAATTAGAGTTATCTTTCTTTGTCCAAAATAGTAAGCAAGAAATATCTTATTGCAAGAATTTTTTTTAATTGGAGTTATCTTTCTTTGTCCAGAATCAACTTAAATCTTTGTTATATACAATATACAATGTATATTCACTTTTTACTACCAACTGATAAATTTAAATAATCTTTACCATTCAGTGATAACAAGCAGGTTTTTTACATTTTATTTACAGTTTATTTTATGATGTATTTAAATGAGTAGTTATTGTTGCAAACTCCATTAGAATATTTTAATTGAGATTAGTTTTGGAATAAGGGAAAGGGGGATGTGATTTAAAAATTGGGTTCAATTTTTCTCATTTGAAATTTCATAAATAAAAAGAAAATTTCTTCAAACATTATTTTGAGAGGATTAATATTGAACAGCATAGTGAATTGCTCTAAGAGAAAACAAAAATTTTAAGTTCATTAGAACACATTCATTCTGTGTCAGAAACCTATGCTGTGTCAACTATTTAACCACAATCCAAATTTAGAGCTGAATCCAGCTTGAATGTTGTGTCCATACTTGCCCCAACCGTTCAGGGTTCAACCTCTGCGGTCGTATAAAGCTACGCCCTGCGAAGCATCTGGTTAATAGCTGTTCTAGTTAATTTGTCACAGAGGACAATGAATTGAAGTTTAATTGTTGACATGTTTGAATTAAAGATTTAACCACACCATTGTGTTGTTTAACATGTTCGATATACATGTAACAGGTAGCTTTATTCCAAGCTTAAGTAGTTGCAAAAGTAAGTGAGCATACAAATGTAAATTATCAATTGTCACCTTTGTTGTTTTAATGATTATCAAATACAGATTTTTATGCCCCACCTACGATAGTAGAGGGGCATTATGTTTTCTGGTCTGTGCGTCCGTTCGTCCGTCCATCTGTCCCGCTTCAGGTTAAAGTTTTTGGTCAAGGTAGTTTTTGATGAAGTTGAAGTCCAATCAACTTCAAACTTAGTATACATGTTCCCTATGATATGATCTTTTTAATTTTAATGCCAAATTAGAGGGTTTACCCCAATTTCATGGTCCACTGAACATAGAAAATGATAGTGCGAGTGGGGCATTCGTGTACTGGGGACACATTCTTGTTTTACACTAATGAGAAAGCATTCCAAAGACAAAATCATTTGATTTACTGTCCAACATGTTTGCCAATCACTGTTTAATTCACAATCAGTGTCTTTACAATATGTCAAACTTTAAATTGTGTTTTATATACAGAGCCGAGATGATGACTTTGCTAATGAGGTACAAGTAAAAGATTCTGAAGACAAAGATGAAGACACTGAATCTCCATATAAAAGATCTCCAGTACAGATACAGTTGGCTGTGTCAGAAACTAAACCATTCACAAGGTACTGTATTCCTGTTAACATAGAGCTAGCTGTGTCAGAAACTAAATCATTCACAAGGTACTGTATTCCTGTTAACATAGAGCTGGCTGTGTCAGAAACTAAACCATTCACAAGGTACTGTATTCTTGTTAACATAGAGCTGGCTGTGTCAGAAACTAAACCATTCACAAGGTACTGTATTCCTGTTAACATAGAGCTGGCTGTGTCAGAAACTAAACCATTCACAAGGTACTGGGTCCCTGTTAATAGAGATCACTATGTCAGTAACAAAACAAATCATAAGGTATTTTATCCCTGACAAAATAGAGCTGGTTGCCTCAAGTCGAACCATTTCCAATGTACTGTTATTGTCAGGGTTTCGACCCTTCTTTTCAAAGCAGGAAAAAAAAAAAATTTGGACATGAGATAACACAAAACAACAAGAAGTGAGACGTTAGGAAAATCTAGAATTTTGACAATTGTTTTTCTAACATCAAGAAAGGTTCAGTTAGGTTGGTGAGAGATAGCATTTCAAGATGTTTTGCATTGAGTCATATCAGGTACTGGCTGGAAAGTTGAACATTCTAAAATGAACAGCACAGGAAGAAAAGACATGAATACACACACTCAACATGCTCAAGCCTATGCTGTTATTGTATTGCAACAATTGAAAAAATAAATGGGGAATTTGAAGACTGTTTTGATACAACATTCTATTTCTGTTCATCAGGACGGTAAAAAACCCACAAAAGTTACATCAACAGAAAATAGATTTTTCTGCACTATTTAAGTTTGAAAGTAAAAGAAGTGAATGTGTAAAATGCTTTCCTTTGTTAGGGTAATGTGATTAAATTTGAATGTTGTTCATAAAAATCTTTATCAAATCTATTTTTAGAATCGGCAGTGATGAAGATGACGAGGATGCATCAGAATCCCAGAGTGCTGATGATCCATCAGAGACAGCTGTGTCGAGGGACGCCATGATGGAAAGGTCACTTGACAATGATGACGGGACCACTGACGGAATGCCTGATGAAGATTCGTTTGTCAAGATCAGTAAGGAAGATGCAGACCAAGGAGCCAATACATCAAAAGACAGCAAGTCATCAGAGACGCAGTGTAATGGAGAGGTTAGTTATTTTAAATGATACTTGCTCAAAACAAAAAGGAGATGTACAGTCTTCGCAATAAACTTTTAAATTGTTAGGTCCAAAACTCAATTTTTGGAAAATTTAAGTTAGATTCTGTTGGCCTGTAGAGATGATTTTTACAGGCCTGAGAGCAAATTAACAAGCCTGGACTGTTGGGCATGTGGTTCAGAGTGATTACTGGATGTAGGGTTCATGTCAAACAAGGAGGACAAATACTGTGAATGGATTATTTTATTGGGATTGACGAAAAATGGTATTGCCATTGATACTTAATTTCATAGTTTTGACATCTAATTGGAAATCTGTTACTTTTGTGGCTATCAAGCTGAAAATTTAATATTACCAACTAATGGTTTAGTCTGTTATTAAAAAAACATGTTCAAACTTCATTCAGCATAAATGTACTTCCCATAAAATATGACAATGCTCAAATTTCATTTTTATTTCAGGTTTTAATGAATGGAGAAATCTCTATTGATGACCTTCCACCATCACTAGATATCTGTCAGGTACTATACTTTAGTTAATTACTTTAGATAAAAAAAAAAGTATAACAAAAAGAAACTCAATTATCCTTATCAGTCTGTTAGTTAGCTTGATTTAGTGTTAATATAACACCTTCATGATAGTGAAATCTATAAAAGATTTAGATGACCATAGAAATATCACTTTAAATTTAATGATTTTGACCTAGATAAATGACTTTGTTCACTCAAACATTAACATTTGTTTTCCAGATTGTTAAAAGAACAAGTTGTATTATTTCCCAATAAACTGTGGATTCATTTATTTCCCGGATTACCAATTTTCTAGGATGAAGGAATTGTATTTTATTGAATATTTGATGTTGTGGTTGGCATACAAACAGTCATATTTGATCATTGGCACTTCTTTGAACATCTTAATTCGTAGTTTATGTAGAAATTGGTGACTAAATATAAAGAAAATATAGATGGACAAAAGGTATAAAAAATAAAATTCAAATGTAAAAATTTAAAGTCAGGCAGGGGTCATATCAGTGTTAAACAAACAACAGCACACACCATGACAACCAAAGAAAATACAACTTTGAGTTAAAAGTCATTATTTTTTTTTCAGGGTGGTATTCAACAATTAGTTCAACAAGAACAGGTAAACAACTCTGGTACTGCTGCTGTTCTGGCTACCATGGAAACAGAACAGGAACTGGCAGGGGATGGACTGTTTCTCAAAGAACCAGGTACATAATTTTCAAGGTAAAACACTCAAAATGCTCTACCAGGAAGGTTTGTTTGAAACCGTCCAGAAAATTTCAAGGTCTTTTAGACATCAGGCTACATTTCCATTCTCAAATATAAAAAAGCATGAATAGGCAAACTTTAGCCTTATTAAAACGTGTTTAAATTAAATGAAGTTATATACTGTGGATTCTGTATTAATTGTTTGTGGGTAAAGGTTTGATTTTTTTGTCGAGCCTGCAACTTTTGTTGCAGAAAGCTCGACATAGGGATAGTGATCCGGCGGCGGCGGCGGTGTTAGCTAACTTCTTAAAAGCTTTATATTTTAGAAGGTGGAAGACCTGGATGCTTCATACTTTGTATATAGATACCTCATGTTACGAAGTTTCCGTCAGTCACATGTCCAATGTCCTTGACCTCATTTTCATGGTTCAGTGACCACTTGAAAAAAAAGTTATGATTTTTTGTAATGTTGAATTCTCTCTTATTATAAGTAATAGGATAACTATATTTGATATGTGCGTACCTTGAAAGGTCCTCATGTCTGTCAGACAGTTTTCACTTGACCTCGACCTCATTTCATGGATCAGTGAACAAGGTTAAGTTTTGGTGGTCAAGTCCATATCTCAGATACTACAAGCAATAGGGCTAGTATATTCGGTGTATGGAAGGACTGTAAGGTGTACATGTCCAACTGGCAGGTGTCATCTGACCTTGACCTCATTTTCATGGTTCAGTGGTTATAGTTAAATTTTTGTGTTTTGGTCTGTTTTTCTCATACTATATGCAATAGGTCTACTATATTTGTTGTATGGAATGATTGTAAGGTGTACCTATCTAGCGGGCAGATGTCATGTGACCTTGACCTCATTTTCATGGTTCAGTGGTCAAAGTTAAGTTTTTGAGTTTTGGTCTTTTTATCTAATACTATATGCCGTAGGTCATCTATATTTGGTGTATGGAAATATTTTATGATCTTTATGTCAGTCGCGCAGGTTTTATTTGACCGTGACCTTATTTTCACGGTTCATTGCACAGTGTTAAGTTTCTGTGTTTTGGTCTATTTTTCTTAAACTATAAGTAATAGGTCAACTATATATGTTGTATAGAAGCATTGTTAGCTGTACATGTCTGCCTGGCATGGTTCATCTGACCTTGACCTCATTTTCAAGGTTCATTGGTCTTTGTTTAGTTATCTTGGTTAATGTTAAGTTTATGTGACAGTTGTATTAAAGCTTAGCTTTATACTTAGGACTATCAACATAATATCAATGATTAGTATAGAAGGCGAGACATTTCAGCGTGTGCACTCTTGTTTTTTATTTAGAACACATTATTTTCTATGCATACTATGGCAAAACCATGAAATCAAATATCCAAGAAGATACAAAATTGATTTTATACAAAAATAAATGAATTAACAGTAGCATAAATTTGGCTTTCAGAAATTTTTATCCACCAGGAATTTTTATAAACTTGCCCCCAAACACAGATGAAGTTCAAAGTTGGGTTTCACCATTCTTGAGCTATGTAAAAATGAAGAAAAAATCATTGCTTATATTTTAATGTTTTTACACTAAAACTTTAGTCTAAGTCAAATGTAATGAAACTCTTACGAAAGCTTATGACCACCAAAGACAAATAAAGTATGAATTTGTGTGCCTTATTACACAGTTCTAAAGTTATGTTACTTATTATTAAATGGAATAATTGCTAAATTTTCTATTTCTGCACTTTCCCTTTTCCTTTCAATTTCTGATTAAATAATGTGTTTTGCAGATGAGTTGAAGATGGAATAACACAGAGAAACAGATGATATATATATTTATACTTAGAATGTGTGATATAGACCAGGAAAACAAACCATATCAAACAGCTGTTAAATTATGTTAATTATATAGTTACAGAATTCAATATTGATATGTACAATTAAAGTCATGCGATAGGTTTATACATGTACAAGTCGATTTGTTAGGAATAACATATCTAAGAGGATTTGCTCTAAGAATGAATCTTGGTAGTGATCTTTGTGAAGGTTTCGTGTGAATCTGTACAAATATTTCATGCATCCCATTTGATTTGTTTTAAAATCTTTCTTGGAAGCGATTCTTCCAAATGGATGTTATTGGATTTACCAGAGAAATCTATATTTAGATTTAGTAAATATTATAATCAGGGCTATTCCAGAAAAAGAAAAACAATAAGTGGGGAGGGGGAGGGTGTGGAAGGTACCTTTTTATGGTGATCATCTCTACAAATGCATTTCACTTTGCTTACAATTTGTAATTTTAACCTTCCTCTACCCATTTATACATCTTGATTGCCATGCATATACTTTTTTCAGGGAATAGCCCTAATTCATTGGTTGTTGTCCAGGACAGACACTTACAGCTGAACCAATTAAGTGTGAACTTAAAACATTAAAATTAAGTGTACTTGACGTTTGTAAGGTGAACTACAATTTCTTAAAAGTTTGCTATTGTACATATAGAGGCAGATTTCTTGGTCATTCTGTTGTAACATATTCTGTGATTTGAACGACTTGTAAAAACTATTGTTACTCATAAAAGCAAGTTAAAAAAATTAATTTATTTTATGGTTTATCTTGCAAATAGGTCACTTTAACCTTATTGTTTTATATACACACTGAATTCAATTAGCTGTAATGATGAAAAATCAAAATATGTCCTATTATGTATTTATTTCATGACTTTGATTGTATATGGTATACTAGTACGTAAGTGCTTTATAGAATTAAAGAGGTAGGGCTTCTGAGTGCTCCATAGAAACGAATAGATTGTGATAAGGAATTCTTGCTGTTAAAAGACATAGACATATTATAATGACATCTATTGTACATCTTATACATAAGTGCTTTGTAAGTTTATACAGTGTTCATTTTCTTATGACATCTAAGATGTTAGAATTGATGTAGATTTTTTACTTGAAAGAATGGTTGTATGGGAACAAATTTGTTAAAATTGTTGCCCATTTATGTATGTGCAAGAGGAGCCTTTCTTGTCTTTATCATTGCATTTAGTGATATTTGGCAAGAAAAGTGTTTAAATATATATTTTAGGCTATGGAATATTTTTTTTTAATTTAAAGAATAGTGATTTGTTCGAAACAAATAAAATCAAAATTGTCAAGTTAATAAAAGTTACTAGAAATATTAAAACATTTAAAAAGTATAGTGAAAAATTTATCTACATTCTTTCAAAAAGATTTTTTTAAACTAAATTCAATCACATTAAAAAATATTGACATTATCTAATATAATATTAAGACATGTGCCAAAAAAACGTATACTGTGGATTCATTATTATTCGTTGGATACCAATTTTCGTGGATTTCGTGGGTACCGGGAAACCACGAATTTAAATATTCAACGAATTGCAAATTTTCTAAAGGAATATATGCATATTTTGGCAAAACCACGAAATTAAATATCCACGAATATGCAAGTTTTCCTCAAACCACGAAAATTGGTACCCACGAAAATAAATGAATCCACAGTATATCAAATGCTGTTCTGAGAAATTGAATGAGTAAACTTTTGCTGACTACGAAATGTTTGTGGATACTGTTAATGTCATAGTGAAAAACAAATTTGAGAAATGTTGTATTGAATAAGAAATGATGTTAGAATATATTTTTGTCCATTGCTGTGATGTCAGATCTACAATATTGAAAGCCTTGTCCATTCTGAGCTTCAGCATGAGATGTCAAGTAACTGTCAGATCAATTGAAAATGATTTCATGTCGATAATGTAAATCTAAAACCATATTTTCAGTACCTTGATAGACGATTGATATTTTTTGGTATGTTGTGAAGTTGGACCTTATTATTTTATTTTGTTAACAAGAAACATTGTATTTGTTGAGATTTGGTCTTGCTTCAATTACTGACTAAACAGAAATATGGTGGTATTATTTGGAAAATGAGGAAAATAAAGAATCAACAAAAATAATTGGGCAGTACCACCACCCCTTGCCCAACCTCCCACCAATTAAAACAGATAAATAAAACCAAACTTTCCAGACAACCTCTCTAGGTACAAACATAAAATGTGAGTGGGTCAAAAATTGAAATTTGTGTTTCTGGACTGCAAAACACAGTAAAAAATGTCCTTTAATTCTTCTACATGTATGAAATCATATATTGCCTTGAAATATTATAAAGTTTTGTTTAAGTTGTTTTCATTGTATCATTTCACTTGAAGAGAGTGCATATGTTCAGAATTTTTCTTTCAACCTCTTGAAACTGATATGGGAAATGTTTTACATTAAGGAAAGGGTGATTATTGACATTGTTAATCTCATAAATCAATGATTAATCAAACTTTATCAAATTGTTGTAAACACAAATTGTTATATGTGTATGACCAATGTTATTTATATACACAAACCACATTTATAATCAATGTAAAGTTTATTTTTTACATTGTCAGATCAGAATTTTAAAGTTTTGTGTTATAGTTTGTTGTGATTATACATTGAGCTTCATTAAAAAGTTTCACTTCAGAAAAATGAGTTTATTTCAATTGCTACAGTTCTGTTTTATAGGAAGGTTTATGGTACAAAATGTATTGTGATATATATATATATATATATATATATATAAGAAAAAGTTAAGTAAAGTCCGTATGCTGGTAACATATAAGAAAATTATTAAAAGATAATAACGGTTTCAATGCATCACTTTTTTACTAGTACTTTCACTGCTTCCGCAGATCTTCAGGTAATGTGACTTGTATATAAATAAAACAATTGATTGACGTTAACAATAGTATGACGTTAACAAATACAAGGGAGACTACTAATGTCATTTTAAGACTTTAAAATGTTACGTTAAAATTAGAATATCATTTATCATTTAATCCCTGGTTGAGAATGTTTATGAATAATTCTTCCTTCTTCCTCTGGAGAAAATCATTTTGACTATTCACCATATACAATGGAAATATTTTAAATCGTCCATTAGAACAGAGGAAGAAGGAAGAATTATTCATAAACATTCTCAACCAGGGATTAAATGATAAATGATATTCTAATTTTAACGTAACATTTTAAAGTCTTAAAATGACATTAGTAGTCTCCCTTGTATTTGTTAAAGTCATACTATTGTTAACGTCAATCAATTGTTTTATTTATATACAAGTCACATTACCTGAAGATCTGCGGAAGCAGTGAAAGTACTAGTAAAAAAGTGATGCATTGAAACCGTTATTATCTTTTAATAATTTTCTTATATAAATATATATATATATACTGTCTATTTGATTTTGTTGTGACATCTTTAGTCTTGCACTGTTTACATCATGAGAAAACAACGTTATATATGCAAGACACCTACAGGTTGTTTCCCCGACAGTGTCAACCATTTGTTTTAGTTTGTGAGGGAGAACAATATGATATTTTGTATGCAGTATTGATAATATTATACATGCATCTTCCATTTTTTTAAATATTAGGGTTTCATCCATAATTAAAGCATATTCCCCTTAAGCCGTATTTCACACAACTTTTTTTTTTATATTTTTTATTTCTAATGATATTCACTTTCATATTTGATTTGACAATCTAATAGTTTGGTTCAAGTCCAGTAAATAAGTTATGTAGACGAAAATGCGTCTTGCGAGTTATTAATGTTGTAATTTTGATAAGTTGTGAAACAAATTTCACAATGCTGATGTTGTTTGCATTAACCCTTTCTCCATAGTGATGCCTTTTGACGCCACCCCCTTTACTCCATAATGATGCACATGAAGACTAGATTAAAAAGCTGCTGCTCTATTTAACATTTGAACTTGCCAAATATTAGTGTCCATCATTGTTGTCCGTTGTATTTGTGAATGTAGGAATATGATCTACTTAGAAACCACTGGAACAAATTCAGCTTAGCTTGATATGAATTTCTTAGGGAATTGTGTATAAGGTATGTGTTGTTGTTTCTGCCATTCAATTCACATGGCAAACATAGAAACTATAAAGGGTAAAATGCTGAAGTTGTCTAACTTATAGAAATATGTCATCTTTGTTTTGATGACTGCTGCAGACACTCAGCACAAGTTTATCCTTGACAAACAGCTTTAAATGAAATGTATCACTTTGCAAATGGCCCAATAACACCAACCATAGATGACTGATAAGTAGTGTACCGCTGTTCAATAGTCATAAATCAATTAAGGGTGAAAAACGGGTTACAAACTAAAACCTAGAGAAACCCATCAGTTATGAGAAGTAAACAACAGAACTAGAGAAATGCCACACCAGGACACTACAAAGGAAGTATAAACTGCAAGTCACAAGAATGGTTCAACTTCAGAAAAATGAAGTATTGTTTGTGATGTTAATAGTATCGCAGGAAAATATCTAAGAATAAAATAGATAAGTTTTGTTTATAGACCCACTATGTTCCATTTCTAGCCATGTCGGCTATGTTGCTTGGCCACCAGACATTTTTGTCGAGCCTGCAAAATTTGTTGCAGAAAGCTCGACATAGAGATAGTGATCTGGCGGAGGCTACGGTGGCGGCAGTGTTACCTAACTTCTTAAAAGCTTTATATTTTAGAAGGTGGAAGACCTGGATGCTTCATACTTTGTATATAGATGCCTCATGTACGAACTTTCCGTCAGTCACATGTCCAACATCCTTGACCTAATTTTCATGGTTCAGTGACTTCTTGAAAAAAAGTTAATATTTTTTGTAATGTTAAATTCGCTCTTATAATAAGTAATAGGAAAATTATTTTTTGTATGTGCGTACCTTGCAAGGTCCTTATGCCCGTCAGACAGTTTTCATTTGACCACGATTTATTTCATGGATCAGTGAACAAGGTTAAGTTTTGGTGGTCAAGTCCATATCTCAGATACTATAAGCTGTAGGTCTTGTATATTCAGTGTATGGAAGGAATGTAAGGTGTACATGTCCAACTGGCAGGTGTCATCTGACCTTGACCTCATTGTCATGGTTCAGTGATTATAGTTAAGATTTTGTGTTTTGGTCCGTTTTTCTTATACTATAAGCAATAGGAAAACTATATTTGTTGTATGGAAGAATTGTTAGCTGTGCATGTATGCCTGGCATGGTTCATCTGACCCTGACCTCATTTCATGGTTTATTGATCAATGATTAGTTTTCTTGGTAAATGTTGAGTTTACGTGACAGTTGTAATAAAGCTTTATTTTTAGGACTATCAACAAAGTATCAATGATTAGCAAAGAAGGCGAGACATTTTAGTGTGTCAACTCTTGTTAAACTAGATACCATGTTTGGTAAAATTTGAAACAAAATTTTTTGTTCAATTTAACGATGACGACTGAAGAAAGACGCCAAGTGACGAGAGAAACTCACCTGGCCCTTTAACTACGTTTTTGATATATATGGTTCGTCTACTATATTTCTGTCCTTACATGTGCTATTTTATTTAATAATTTACAAAAGCGTTATGTTGCAAGAAAATAAAGTGACCAAACCAAAACTTTCTAATCACAATGACCTTATGTGTCTACCTTTCTTTTAAACGTACCTATGATAATTAATTGAGCTTTTCAAATACGAAAAATACTCTTTTGTAAAGAGTATCGACAGGATTTATTGGCAAATGAAATCAAATATTTTTTAAAACAAACTTTTTTTTATTAGAAGCTAAAATGTATAAAATACTGTTTATATAATAGGTAAAACAAATATAATGTGCTATCTTTTATAATAATGTGTTGCAATCATCAATATCTTTTTTTATTGATTGTTTCATTAAATGTAATTCCCAATTCCTGTCTTACTTAAAATATAAATATAAAAAAATGAAATCTGCTTTACAGATTGAAATATACCTCGAATTTATTGGTAAAAAAAATAACATGAAATTTGAAATTTTATTTAAAAATAAAAACTACTTTAAATTCATATAATGATTTCAAATATCTCAATGATGTAAATAGTAAAAAAATCACTGTATATCACAGCTACAGACATCATTCTAAACAGGAAAGTTACATATTCCAAGCGTTTGCATTTATTAAAAAAAAATTCTACAGCCTAGCTTGTGTTTAATTAACGTAAGACATAAAATGATTTGAAAAACTAAATAGAATATAAAAACAACCTCTACCTACAAAATTTGTAAGATTTCCGCGGAACCCAGTGTCTCGCCTACTTTTGCTGTAACTCCCAGGCTCAACAAAAATGAGGAAAACAATCAATAAAAATATTCTTCTTGATACTATCTTTTGATTGTAAGAAGCTTCTGTCCAAGTTTGGTGAAAATTTCAGGATAGTTTATGAATGGAATAAATGTTTGAAAAACTTAAACTGCAGACTGTATGTAAAATTAACTGGAAGAAAAACTAAGTCCATTTATAAGTGAAATACAGATACACAGGTACCAAATACTGACAAAATTTCCTTTCTAGATAATAGATTTTGATCATAAACAAGCTTCTGTCCAAGTTTGGTACAAATTTAAAATAGTATAAGAAAGTTATTAAATTTAAAAAAAAAAAATAACCACAGAGTGAATGTGTTGTTCCCTGGCAAAATCCCTAAGTACATTTAAATGTATAATACGGAAAAAATGGATAATTTTTTTACAAAATTTACTTCTGGATACTATCTTATGATCATAAACAATCTGCTGTCCAAGTTTGGTACAAACCCAGAATAGTTAAAAAAAGTTATTCAAATTTTAAAAACTTTAACCACAGAGTGAATGTAATGTTTCCCCGCAGAAAAACTAAGTCCATTTATAAGTAAAAAACAGAAAAAATAGAATTTTATTTTGATAAAAATTTGCTTCTGGATACTATCTTATGATCATAAACAACCTTCTGTCCAAGTCTAGTAGAAATCCAGTATAGTTTAAGAAAGTTATTAAATTTTCAAAAACTTTAATCACAGAGTGAATATATGTTGACGCCGACGACGACGGAATGTAGGATCGCTTAGTCTCGCTTTTTCGACTAAAGTCGAAGGCTCGACAAAAAACACAAATCTCATGATATTACATAGATAATCAATAAATATAAACAATAGAAATGCACATTAAAAACTATCTTGCCGCACAGTGACATTTACACGCCTGGTAAGCATTCAATTTTTTTAAAAATCTAAACCTAATGATTAATCGAGGAAAAAAAATACTGGCACTTCCTATTGAGTTTGTCCGGTACAAAAACAAATCAAAATTCAGATTGAGTATGTCACTTTTCGTTAATTTATGTTTTTATCTGTAAATTTTGTTATTAAATAGGAGAATGTTATGTCATAGATAGATAACTAAATGAGAGCTTATCTCGTTTATTACTCGGGCAAATGTGATTTAAAATGACATCAGATTGACTTTTCTCTCTTTTATTAGGCGGTGTTTAGTTTCTTACATCTTCGTCATCTTATCACTGGTGCGTAGCTGTCGAAATGACAATCAAACTATATCATCTTATTTTAAAATTATGTTAGATAACTAGATATTTAATATCTTTTAAACAAATCGTCTTTCTAAATTTATGTTTCCGAATTCATTCATCTTCTATAAAGGTACTGATAAACACAGTGATGCTAAACATTCACTGATTTTAGCTATTCTACATTCGCCATAATGGATTTGTCACGGTAATATTCACAATATCATAAATGGGATACCTTATCTTTTAAGATCATCATAATATTGAATTTATTCAAGAGTCAAATATTGACACACCTTTTGATATAACGTCACTTCAAAAATATTTCAGAGAACCATTTGAAACATTTATTTTGAACGATATTGTTCAGAAAATAGTAACTAAATAGTTCACATGATAAAAAAACCTTGTATCTTTATATTTTCTATGTCTTAGACATATTGAAAAGTATCTTTTGTAGTTTTGTAAACATGGTGATATTTTAAATTCTGATTTTTTTCAGGTACTGGTTATAATGTTGAATTATGTTGACAGACAGTTTTATTATTTTTATGCCCCACCTACGATATTAGAGGGGCATTATGTTTTCTGGTCTGTGCTTCCGTTCGTCCGCCTGTCCCGCTTCAGGTTAAAGTTTTTGGTCAAGGTAGTTTTTGATGAAGTTGAAGTCCAATCAACTTGAAACTTAGTACACATGTTCCTTGTGATATGATCTTTCTAACTTTAAAGCCAAATTGAACTTTTGATCCCAATTTCACGGTCCACTGAACATAGAAAATGAAAGTGCATGTTTCAGGTTAAAGATTTTGCTCAAGTTAGTTTTTGATGAAGTTGAAGTCGAATCAACTTGAAACTTAGTACACATGTTCCCTATGATATTATCTTTCTAATTGTAATGCCTAATTATATTTTTTTTTATCCAATTTTACGGTCCATTGAACATGGAAAATGATAGTGCGAGTGGGGCATCCGTGTACTTTGGACACATTCTTGTTACAGTTTGTTCTTGAGAATAATTTAATAAATAAGATTATCTATTTATATTGCATGGGTCTTCCCTATAAGATTTCTTTTACTATCCAAAATTCAGATCGTTCACGATCGTTTACTTATAATTAAATTTGATCACTGTTACTTATTCTTTCACGAATATTTATCTCTATATAATAGAATTGAGAAAGGCTTATGATACACACAACTTGTATACACACACGGATATAAAAAATATATTGTTTTCTATTGATGAGTGTAATTGTTCACAAAACAAATATAAGTATTGTAAGTAATCAAAAACATCATCAGTATGCCTACATATGTCAAATTGACAATGTTATTGTTAACAAGAAGATGTGTCATATATATTCTATTCACTTGTACTTTACTCGTAGAAAACTTAGACCTCCAGAGTCAACTCGCTGAAGTGCCATCATAAGTCTGTGAATTGTTGGCCTTATACTAGTTTGTTGTTTCCATTTCTTCAGTATGTCATAAATCTGACCATACATATCTTTTGGAAATCTATACATGCTCTCTTCAATACTACCGAAGTTAAGTCCTAATTCAATACCAAGCTGAATCACACAGTTACCAAGGCGACGAGATAATTCGTTTAAATCTTCGTCTGTCGGTGATTTTTGCAATCGACTTTCTGCAATACCTTAAATTGCACAGATCATTGGATTGTATTATCGTATTGTTATCGTATTAAATACACTACAATTCATTTTTTCAAAACAACAATTGTTACATGAGGATTGTGACAAAAATTATATCTTGTACATTTCGTCTGCAGATATACTAGTTGTTTTTAATTCTTTAAATAATATCTCAAATGATCATGAAATGCTTGATTTGGTTAAAACTTTACATCAAATAATACAAAACATTGAACATGTTGAATTTTATTTTTATTAAGATAGTTTTTTTTAGAGCTAAGTATTTAAAGAATATTGTCAGTACAACAGTATAAAAAAAATAATTTCTGAATGTCCGGTTTCATACTTAATAATAAGGAGTTAAAACAAGACGAAAAGTTCGGAGATTAAACAGTATATTTCTGACAAAAACTTGTATAAATCTCGTATTGTAGTTGGATATACCAAATAACCTGAAATTGACTTTTTATTTAAACTGATTATAACTGTAATTTTTTTTTATTAAAATATCGATTAGATTATTCGTATCAATATTTCCGCAATATACCTCTATTTCTGTATTTCTGGTTTTTCCTCATGAATATTGTCTGATTGGTTTTCATTCGGAGCTCTTTTCTATATACTGCACGGATATACAGTTTAAGATTTCAGACATTTGTAGACAAATTGAGATTGTTAGAATAGTTTGTTTTGTTTTGTTTTGATTTGGTAAGATAATGATACCAGAGATTAAGTTATTAAAAAAAATGACACCCAAAAGATAAGGGCGATATCTTTGATGGTTGTATTCGATGGGTATGCTATTTGTTGTAAAAATAATGGAATTAGATGCAACTTTCATACAAGTGAGAGGTTTAGCGCTTTATAACCAGGTTTAATCCACCATTCTCTACATTTGAACATGCCTGTACCAAGTCAGGAATATGCCAGTTATTGTCCATTTGTTTGATGTGCTTTCTCATATACTTTTAGAAAATAATGGTATAATTGTACCCCATGATAAAACTAATTTGTTCATAAATTTTTCAATAATTTAAAGAATTGCTTCAGTCGTGTGATATGAATTTTGTCATCAACTGCTTCCGGTTTATATTAACTGCTTCCTTTTCATATCAACTGCTTCCGGTTATTATGGCATGCTTTTCTGCACCGTTATCGCATGACATTTCGACGGCATTCGGTAAATTCCGAAAAACACACCTCAATGGTACGATTGTTTGTGAAAACATAACAAAGTTGGATAAAAAAAATGGAATCATGAAAATATATTATTATAAAATGCAAAACAAATATAACAACCGATGCTTTTTTTTTAAAGTTTAAAAATAATTTTTGTCTATATGTCTTCTTCTGAAGTATACGATAAAAATAACATAACATGTCATTTTTCTTATCTTACCCCTTATCAGCCCATGGCCAAAATCATCCCTCGAGCCTTTAGGCTTTCAGGGTGATATTATGACATAGGGCTGATAAACGGTATGATAAGAAGAATGCCATCTTATTTATATTTATCATTTGTTTTTGCCATTTGATTAGGGACTTTCCGTTTAAAATTTTCCTCGGATTTCGGTATTTTTGTGATTCTACTTTTTATAAAATTTAGAATGCAAATGGGGGATGTGTAAAAGCGACAGCAACAATACCACAGAGCAGACATCCGCCAAAGGCCACCAATGGGTCTTTCATGTAGCGAGAAACTCCCGCTCCCGGAGGCGTCCTTCACCGGGCTCCTTAACAAATATGTAAACTAGTTCACTGATAATGAACGTCATACTTAACTCCGAATTATACACAAGAAACTAAAATTTAAAATCACATCGGAGTAACAAAGGCCATAGGCTCCCGACTTGGGAAGGCGTAAAATTGCGGCGGCGTTAAACATGTTTTTTTTTAGATCTCAACCCTCCCCTATACCTATAGCCAATTTAGAAAAAAAACAAAAGTAAAACTTAGTTTAAAAGAAGTCCGAGTCCGATGTCAGAAAATGAAACAAAAAAAATCCACAAAATGACAATAATACATTAATAACAACAGAATAATAGCAGTTACTGACATGCCAGCTCCAGACCTCAATTAAACTAATTGGAAGATTATGTCTTCATCATATGAATATCAGACACAATCCCTCCTGATAGGAGGGGGTAGTATTATACCATTTAAATATATGAGAAAAACATAACCCGTGTTATGCCAACAAATAGTTTAAGAATATATTAGTCCAAATAATTATGACGTCTTAAAAAGCTATTACAATTTTCTTCTTTGACGCCTTACTTCAACGTCGAAGTAAGGCGTCAAAGAAAAAAATTATAATAGCCTTTCAAGACGTCATAATTATTTGGACTAAAAAATTATAATAGCCTTTCAAGACGTCAAAATTATTTGGACTAAAAATTATAATAGCCTTTCAAGACGTCATATTTATTTGAACTAAGAATATATGTGTTTAAATCCGATGCAAAGACCGTATAAGTGAATCAATATTAAAACCAAAATATGCAATCTTTAATGACCTGCCAACAGTATCGTAACTATATCCCTTATTAATAAGGATGTTTAAAGGTTTTGTTAGCTTTTGAGGTGAATACTGACATGTTTGTGCTTTGAATATTACCATGCAAGATAAGATGTGAAATACCTGAACGTATAAGATGTCTGCCTGGTGTAATAATTTTTCAGTAATACATAATTTTTTCTCGCTAAAATCTAATAAGTTGTTATGTATATGAGCGAATCGTACAAGTTGAGATATATGAATACCATAAGATTGTAACAAGGGAACGTCACCATCTTAAAATGGATAATTAACGATAGGAAATGAAAAATCATCTCTTTTATCATAATTTTTTGTATAAAGCTTCCCGTTAATGAAATACATTGTGTAGATATGAAGATCGAGGAAAGAGCAGTGGTCATTGTTAGTATTAGCTCTATATAAAGTAATTTCAACAGGATAAATTTCTTTATTATACATACATTATTGAGAGCCAATATATCATCGAAATATCTAAAAAGTATTGTTAATTTTTTGTATCAAATGTTGTTTCGATCGGTCTTTGCTGATTTTAGTTATAAATTGTAACTCATACCAATACAAAAACAGGTCCGTAATAAGTGGTACATAGTTAGTTCCCATTGGAATTCCAATAACTTGACGATATAAGGAATCTCCAACGCAAACAAAAATGTTATCAAATAAAAATGCTAGCGCAGATATAGTTTAAAAGCATGTCCAATTGACATAGTTCTTTTGTTGCTACTAAACAATGACCTAAAAGAGTTGGAACATATGTATTCGCATTCTGACTTTGTAAATGCCCAATTAATTAGGGATGTGATTTTTTTCGTAAAAAGAATATGATGCAAAGTGGTATATAGGATGAAAAAATCAAAACTTTGAACAGATTAAAAATCACCAATATATGCATGCAATTTATCAAGTACTATCAAGGAGTTTTTTACACTCAAAAAGTAATTAATTCCACTTTTTCCAAACACCTCATAAGAACAATTTATTATCATTTTTTTTTATTTTACCAAGTGTTCTAGTAAGTAGAATAGACAATTTAGTAGTGGAACAATGGCTTGGAGATAAAAAAAATCTATATTTGTACGGTGTTTTGTGTAGCTTCGGAAGCTAGTACATAGTTGGACTTTCATTGTATTTGGTTCTGCTTGTAAAGAAGTAGCTAAAAGTTTCTGTTTGTTACATATATCGTTTTCTGAAAATGAAATCAGTTGGAATGTTGGCGATTTCGTGATTTCCTTTTGCAAAACATAAAAGTAAAATTTACGTCAAACAATAATCAATAATGATATTATAAGCATCTAGCACAACATTTTTTCCTTTGATTGGGCAAAAAGTATTGCTTTTAAGGTTATGATTTAATACCAGTGTGTATTTGGATTTAATTGTCAAGAATTGCATCTGAGTAACTCACCATATAAATTGGTATCCTCTCTTACTATCTAAAAATATATAAATATTAAATTTTAAAGATATTTAAAGATATTATAAGCGTAACGAAGAAAGAATGATTTATTGTTTAACAAATGAAGGTTTAATATTTTAATATATAATATTAATAAATGAAAAGTAATTATAATGAAATACTGTTAAATTGTGAGTTGACAAAAAATATCACAGTTTATGTTTCTTAATAGTCAACTTACTAAGGGGTCATCCATAATTGTAAAATTTTACCAATGTGTACAAAACTTGCACTTTTTTAGACCCCACCCTCCCTCTAAAAGTGTACATCAACCATTTTTAGATTTCAGGACAAGAATCAATCAGTCTTAATAAAAAGAAGATTCTTCTATAATAGTTTAGTTTAATATAAACATTTGCATTGAAAGTAAACTGAAACATATCTGACTGTTTTTTTTTTAAAGCGTAAGGTAAAAATGTGGATTCTTTAGCCCCCTATCCCACATGTACGTTTTGAACACTCTGGTCACATCCTTTGTTTAGAAAAGAAGTGTCATATCTTTTTAAAAGCGAACATATGCATGAATATACATTTTTTTTCTGATAGTATACTTTAATTATGCATTCATGATGTAAACTCATTAATATTAACATCATGCAGCGATAGCCTATATTTTCGTATTTGTTAATATCACAGGAAAGGCGAACACTATTCACATTTCTATAAATTTGTGTGTTTTTAATGACGCTTTCAAAATATAACGAACTATTTCAAATGAAAATAAAACACATGTTTTTTTTTCAATTTTAACAAACAAATATACTAATAAAGGATAGCTCTTTTTCTTAAAAGGACTACGAGATATGAAAAATATGATTTCGTTTGGTTCAATCATTAATATAAGCGAAATGAAACAATATTCACACTTTGTTTTTTAGCAACCAATTTGGTTCAAGTTTTTAAAAATGAGCAAAGAAACATGCTTATGAATTGTTCACTTGCAAGTGAATAGTACGATCTCATTAAATCCGTATTCATGTGACTTTCAATTTTACTCAAAAGCTAAATAGCACTGACGGTTGTATAAATTCCAGTCAACCATTAAAAGTAAAAGGAATGTCCACATTGATAGTGAAACAACGGTGAACTATTTCGATCCACAAAAAATATCATATTTATATATACAAGTTTTAAACGTCAATTAATTTTCTTGTTTACCTTTAACATGAAATAAAACAGACCAGAAAAAATCTGATTGCACAAAGTCGCTATTTATTCATATTAATGTTGATGTTTATTTAAATATAAATTTGGATATACATAATCGAGTACATGCAGTGTCAATTCTTTATTTCAGACTTATTACAATTTGAATGTACATTGAGTATTTTGTAAATAAAATATTTGATTGATTCGGTGAACATGAATTTGACTGATAGTGTTCCTATAAAGGACAAAAAGAGCACAAACTTCAATAGTTATCAAAAGACTAGGATAAGTTATATTTCCTGACCTGACAAAGATAATGGGGTCTCTCTATTCCATTTAGAGCATCCAATAATTCTTGCAGTTTGACTGTTCCATTCTTCTTCTTCCACGCATACAGGGCCATTAACTTCATGCCAAGTAATCCATTCTGTCTATACTGATACTCTATTTCTTCCCATTCGTCACATGTCATCCCGAGATGAATGAGGAATTGACCAAACATGTTGATTCCGATTTGCTCTGCTAATCGCACTAGATGTTGATTATTTGGACTCAATGACAAAGCTTCTGTTTCAAGACCTACAAATAATTAAAAAATATTCTTTTATTGGTATATATGAATAAGGTTTCTACGGTTTAAAAGCAAATCCATGGTAAAATAAAAAAATGCAAATTGAAAAACTAGATATAAAACTGAAAAACTTTCATGCTTGAGTGCTTAAAAAAATACCCACATAGAAAGGCATTTCATTTTATCAACGCATTACACAAATTGATAACTCCATTAGTCTATTAATGCTGCACAAACATTTCAGTGTTCAGACATTTTCAAATATCTCAAACTACTACGTAAATATACTCTAGTAAATAGATGTAGTATCAATAAGCCATTTTGATCTAAACATCACATAAAAAGTCAAGGGCTCTTTTCGCAAAAAAAATATAAGAGTAAATACTTGTTAGTCATTAAAACTTACGATAAAATGATCGTTATATGTTTTTTGGGAAAAGAGTCACCGAACCTTAATATTGTTAAGTCTTATTTAGAGTGTAAGATATTTGTTTGATATTCTTGTTGTAAATTCAGAGCTGTGCAGCAAAACCAGTACTATTCATTGTCTTTCTCAGTCATATAAATATGATATTTTTTTCATAGTAAACAAAAATTTCTACATAATCTAATAGACATCAGCAGATGAGTGCTAATGACAAAATTCTCCATACGACTCACAATTTGTAAAAGTAATCAATTATATGTCAAAGGACGGCCTTCAAAAACGGAGCATGAACAACAAAAATGACTTGTGTAAAACCATTGAAACAAAAAAACCGACGGTATACTCTATGTAATAACGAGGAACGAGTATCATTTTTGAACAACACCAACATCCGGTAACCATTGACCATCAGGTTAAAGATTAACCCCACAATTGTCAGATCTTAATTGACGACAAAATAATTGGATTAACTATACTGAATTCACTGCAGTGGATAATTCTTAATATTGAAGTAAACACTTAACATGACTTAATTTCTTAGTCATTGACCACTTTCACATAAGGTTTACTGGTCATGATAGTGATAGTGGTTTATATTTATTTGAGTGTAAGGAGGCTCGAGTGTACAAACATTTCAGCAAAAGTTTGAACAATTATTTATTCATTACAAATTTTATTTACCACACTATTAGCATGATTAGTTGTTACTTTATATAGATACAAAACTCAATATAAAAAAAGATAAATTCGTTTTGGCCCCAGATGAATTTAATGATGTCAATATACTTGCAAAACCTCCAAACCATCTCCCAGGTGTAAAAATACATTGTTTTTGCATTAAAATTATTATTTTTTTTAACTCATTGGTGACCTGTAACTTTTATTATCATATTAAAATTAGCTTGTACTTTAACTAATTGTAAATTTTTAGCTATTTCTGTAATTTAACTTCTTTTTTTATTTCAATATTACATCTTTTTATCCTATAAGTTAAACAAAAAATACACGCTTCTTTCGAAGGTAGATTGTGAGCTTAAATACAAAAATATGGATTTATACCCTCGAGCCCTCTAAATAAGAAATTAAATAGAAACTTTTAAGGATCATACCTTTACACGTAGCATCACATGTTTTTATGTGCTGAAAAAGTAAACAATGACAACACATTGAAATATAACTAAATATCTACAACATATAATTGTAATACATGTTTGTGGAAGCAAAACACCAATTTGAATTAATTTTAAACAACCTGCATAAAAATACAGAACAATTTATTATCACCGTTATACTCACTAGTTAATAGTCATTGGAAAAAAACCAAAAGGAACATTCGAACATGCAACAAAAGGACAATTTTGAACTCTTGAATGCCTGTCTTATGTATCTTTGAGGCGCAGAACTGCATTGAAAGCGCTGTTCTTTTGATTTTTATGTTTTTTACTCTGCATGTTCTAATTGTTTGTCATGGATAGATAGGTACCAGGATTATAATTTAATACGCCAGAAACATGTTTCGTCTACATCAGACTCATCAGTGATGCTCAGAGACGCTCAGAAACGGAATAATCAGGAGACCCCCTGAACAATGTCTGAATTTTGTTTCGTACTTGAATAAACGACCAACAAACTGCAACACTGTATAGCAGGATCTTGATCCGACTTTTGTCAAATGCTAATCTGGAGTATTCATAAATAATGACAATAGGCTTTATATTATAAATATGTCAATTCAACCTCCAATGATGATAATTAACCCAAACAAATGTCGAAAAATTATTTCTTCTGTTATTGCTTGATATTGATATCAATGAAAAATTGTAAAGTTTCAGCATGCATAATATTTCTTTCTAAATACATTACATATATGTAAACAGATATAAATGGTATCACCTTACATGCATATAGTTATATGTGTTGCTCCACTAGTCATGGCGTTACTATATGGAATTATATCAGAGTCCATTGAGCATTAAAGTCAATTTGAAACAGTACGAGTCTGTTCTAATCCCTTGTATGTATTTTTATTTAAAAGATGAAAGGTTATTATGATCGTACTCGGACCTGCACTTTTATGTTTAAAACATTGGCATCAAAGAAAAAAAATACAGTTTGAAGAGTTATATTTAATATGAGTTATATAAAAAAAAATACAACCTATTTTTTTACGGAGCTTTACATCTTTAAGTGCAAATAATCTTGTTTAAAACCGTATTCGTGCCTTTAAAAGTAGTTTGGACTTTGTGTGTTAGTTTCATATATTTGTTGTAACATTAAACGCAATAAAAATATAAGTTACCCGGGTTCGTGCCTATAAAAAGTGTTTTTTGTAGTGGTGTGGTTGTGTTGATATGTTTGATTATTTAAAAATTATGTGATATACTACTTGTGTATTTTGGTTCATGAGAATTATTTTCTCAAAAGCAATAAACCGACATCTCCCCATTTTGTCATTAAAAAATGTACTTACTTTATTGAAAACCCAGTATAAACAATATTTTGTTTTGTGTGTTATGTTCTTTTCGCAAGTCCATGGTTTCTTTTGTTCTGCCTGGAACAGTGGCACTACACAAAGGTTACCGTTGCATATTGTCCCAACTTTGATTTCGAATAGATTCATCACATCTAACTTAGTGGTGGATCTTCCAAAACATTCATGATAAAACAACAATAATCGTCGAAGTGCTAAAGTCAAACACTCTTGAATACTGGCTGCTACATCAGGTGAAATAAGATGCTTTGAAGATTTATTGCTGAGATATAATTCAAGTCGTTGACCATTGATGAGAATAAGAAGTTCGTTGTTATCATCTACATGCATAATTGCTGATTGGTTGTATAGACATATACGCCCGTTTGTCTCCTTAAGCGGCCACGTGGCAATGGCTGCCCCTATTAGCTTAAAGGTAAGAGACGAAGGAGATAATTTCTCCGTCAATTGATACGCCAAACATATTGTTTTTTGTTCTTCAAACTTCAGGAACTCCACTGGTATCGTACTCTTGACAAGGCACGGTACTAAGTATGTGTCATTCCGTGAACCTTGAATTTCGTCACGTTTTGGTTCGACAAGAATATCTAAATGCACCAGCACTTTGATGATGTATTCTCTGTGCTCAGCTGAAAACAACAGCTCTTTGAACTGGGGTTGTGACCATAGGTCAAACAGTTGTTTCTTTTTCACCGTTCCTGTATTAACCATTCCCTCTAAAGTTTTTCTTAGTCCATCTTCCTCCGGCCAGAACCTTTTGTCAGTCACAAAAGATCGCAAAATATTTACCATTGCTGATGGTTGTATTATGATAAAATCTTGTAGAGCAGGTTGATCAAAGTACATTATTTTACCAAGAGAATGTTGGAGTTTTAAAAACTCGTCAAGACGAAACTCGTTCAGCATGAATTCTGGATTCGACAAATTCAACTCTTGAATTGTCTCTTTTGTGACAAGGTTAATGCCCTTTGTTCGTAACTCTGAAATTTGCAATTCAAGTGGTACCCATGCGATTGGCATTCGTTGTCCCCATGTTGGTTGCTGGAATGCAATTTCAACTAAAGCATCTTTCAGAAGTTCTATTTCTGGATCTTCGCGGTTTGTTGCATTGATGAAAAAAATGCGGTCGAATATAATATGCTTCTTCTGGTTGTGATTTTGGAATAATTTTGTTAATTCTGAAGTTAAATTTCGCTTTTCGGCTGTCATTTGATCCTGTGAAATATCAACAATAGCCAGATAAAAATATTTAACCAACGTTTTGTTTATTACTACTGATAATTGTTCTATTTTGAAAGTGTCATTGTTCCTGGTCACGTAACATTTCAAATTTAAACTTATCATGATACTCATATATATTTTACTAAATTGTCATATAGACAACTCTGTATTTGAAAAAAACGAATGTCACTGACTTAGGCATTTAGTTGTGGGGAAATATTTGTGTATACTGCAAACACTTATTTCTTCAGTGTAAATAAAGGCAACAGTAGTATACCGCTGTTCGAAATTCATACATCGATTGAAGAAAAAACAAATCCGGGTTACAAACTAAAACTGAGGGAAACACATCAAATGTAGTTATGTGGTATCTGATGTGTATTTTAACGTCAATACGCCTTGGAAATAATGATAGTTAACTATTAACTATACGTTCTTTATATATAAAAGGGGAAATATACATACGTATCCACTCTTACTAAATATAGAATTATTTTTTATTGATAAAGTGGAGTAATGTAGAACAGTGCACACGTTTATCTGTATCCAGATAACTCATAAACAACTCATATTGTTTTATCACATTTTGTAAAAGGTACTGACATTAATGAACAATCTTGTTAATATATGTATGTATTTTCCAACTCACAAGAAGTAGCCGGTCGCTATGCGTTGCAGCAAACAGTATGATGGGCATTTTGTCGTCCCCTTCTCCACAGTAGATAAGAATTGAATTAACCCAATGTACAAGAATATCTGAAAAAAAATAGGCATTTTGTTTACCAAAAAGTAAAATAACTAGAATATCTAACAAGGGAAATTCAAAACGGAAAGTTCTTTAAAAATGGCAAAATCAATAGCTCAAACACATCTAACGAATGGAAAACAACTGTCGTATTCTTGACTTGGTACAGGCATTTCATTATGAGGAAATTGGTGGATTAAACCTATTTTTAAACTAACTAAACCTCTCACTTGTATAACAGTCAATATTGTAATCTAATATTCATCGCTATAAAAACAAAAAGAAAAACTGTTCAACAAAGAAATATAAAAATCGCATAAAGACAAAGTACATAAGCAAAAATGAAAGACTATAATTCAAAATTGACCATAGCACAATAACACTATGGCAGAATGTATAAGTACGAGCCACGCAAACAATATATAAAAAGTGGACTAAACAGTAAAGGTTGAACAAATTCAAGGACAAATAAAAAATATAAAACGTATTTTAGATGACAAACAACGTCAGAACCTAGAATCATTACTTCAAGACCATCATGTATTATTTGTTAAGTTGATAGGGAACATTTATCAACAAGGTCTTGGTATCTTCCAATGAATTTTTTTAAAGAAAAAAGACGAGACGTTCTTTGACATAACCTTGGCTAATCAACTATCTGCTCAGACACTGGTGACGTTTTTAAAGTCTGAGTAGCAGCTGCAAGCTCTTGAATACCGAAAGAGTTGGTGAATGTATATAAAGGCAACAGTAGTTTACCGCTGTTCAATAGCCATAAATCGATTAAGCGAAAACAAATCCGGGTCACAAACCAAAAACAGAGGAAAACACATCAACTATAAGAGGAAAATAACGGAACAACAGAAACACTGAACTGCTACAAAAAAACAAACGCCAACAGACATAGAAACGGACTATCGGATAATAACTTCCATATTCCTGACTTGGTGCATGACATTTTAAGAAAAATGGTGGAATATGACAGTTGTTATCCATTCGTTTGGTGCGTGGAGCTTTTGATTTTGCCATTTGATTGGGGACTATCTGTTTTAAATTTTCCTCGGAATTCGGTATTTTTGTTATTTTACTCTGAACCTGGTTTTATGACTAGCCAAACCTCCTGCTTATATGGTAATGTTAAAATACCGCTAAAATGACAACATTACGTGACAGGAAAACAGTACAAACAATCACAAGAGCAATCAGGACAGATAAATACATAAAAAAATAATATAATAGTACATTACAACATGTAAACCACAGAATAACAACGGACACCTTCCATGAATTTACGACAGTACACCAGTACACCACAATAGAATTATGAACTGTGCGTCACACGAATGTATCAACGCCACAAAATGTGACGTATTTTTGTGACGTTTATTTTATCACAGGTTAATTTCTAAAAATAGAATATAAAATTTGGATTGAGTTCGTAGTGATGCATATCCCATATGCATTTGAAGAAGGTATATAGGTGCTAAGGTGGAGAAAATTCATAATTTCAAAATTAAAATCGTCTCACTTGTCATAGATTCTGGTACTGAGTTGACCGCATATGTCAAATTCGAGGTATTAGTCTAAAAATGAGGCTGAGGAAGCCTTGTGTGTTGTTTCTTTAATTTCTAGTTTCAGAGGATGTATTAATGGAACCCATTCAGAAAAGTTTGGATTGTTAATGGAATGAAAATCATCAATATATCTGAATATTAAATTAAATAATCGGGCTTCTTTGATTTTAGTTTTTGTTTTTGACAAGTTTCTGCAAGACCTCCGACTCATACGAAAATAAGAGGTCGGCAAGGAGAGGCGCACATTTCGTTCCCATAGGAATGCCGAAAATTTGTTGAAAAAATCTACCTCCAAATAGAACAAATATCTGGTCGATGAGAAACTCAAGCATACTGATCCTCTGTGTAGTATATTTACCTTTATGCTCACTGTTAACAAAATATGCATATGGTATCCCAAAGCAATAAGTTTATACCGCATGCTACCATTTTTATATTGAAAAGCAATGTAGAAAATTTCCTTTAGGCGAATTTTCAATTGCACATGGGGAATGGTGGTATACAGGGTTGACAAGAGCGACAAACAAATCTTATCGAGAAATGTTAAAGATCGGATTTTAAAGCTTTAATCTGTAATGATAACGATACTTTCACTAAATATATAAGCTGTATATTTTCTCATTGACAACATCTATTAGTTAGTAGTTATTGGGTTTTTTTTTGGGAAGGGGATGTTCCTGCTGATTATATACTTCTTTTTTACTCATACGATATGTTCATGTTTATGGAGATATTCAAATGTATTCCAACGTAACCTGTGTAAACCTAAATAATGAATTATTCAGGGTTTCCTTTATACAAATAATTCAAAAAAGATGCAAAATGTGCCAATACCTATAGAAATGTTACAATCTATTCTTTTACATTGATTTGTGGTTAAAATTAAAGTAAGACACAACCCAATCAATAGAAATTTATTTCTTCTTTAAATAAACGCATTATTAAAGGTTATTAATTAACCGTTTAGTAAGATATTTGTCTTTATCGATCTTTATCGGTTAATATGGTTATGCTTTTAATAAATGGATATCACAAACATGACAAACCCAATAACACTTCGGTACTAGTATGAAAATACGGATATTGATTTGTTTAAATTTACTGGTACAAAGGATTTGAAATTGAGGAAAATATATCCTTCATGCAAAGCTGAGATGTCTTGTTCGGATTTTGCTTTACTTTTGTCCTTTGTAATTCATATGCTCTTCATTTTTAAATATTAATTTTGGATGTTTAAACATTTTATTCTCAAGCATCACTGAAGACACATTTGTTGTCGAAATCTGCATCTGGTGCAGCTAAATTGGTACTGTTTATTTATTACGGTCAAGATAGTGGAAACGGTAGGTTTATGTGCATGTTAAACTTCTCAAATCAGGAAAATTGGCTTTATTTTCCTAATTTAATAATTCCATAACTGTGCATGAAAAGTATGCAAAAACAGATGTTAGTAGTCAATTTATAAAACTCTTAGTGAATGCATACATCAGACTGGTAACGTCATACATACAACTTTGGAAAGTATGGCTTTGTTTAATCACTTTTAGTTCATATATTAGCTAAATTATGTTTGATATATGGTGAGAGATGATATTGTTGTGACAAGATTTCTAAACTGACCATTTGATGCAGAAATAGTGAACTTTAATTGATAAATAGGCATACAGTAAGATGTAGACTGGAGACAGTGGCAGGATTGGATATTTTATATAATCTTGAATGCTGGAATAAGTAACTGCTAAAATTTGCATTTATAGTATTCTGAAATGCTTTCAATTTGTTATCAGAATTGTTTAAACAGATTCTATACACTTCAAGTCAGAGAACATGCACATAGGGTAAGCTGACAATAATTAAAGTCTTGTTTTCAAATTCTTTAAAAATGGAAACAGGGGTGGGGGTATAACATATACTGTAAAACAAAAAAATAGAGTATATACAGTGATTTCTTTAAAGCTATGATTCTGATAAATAAGACATTAGTATTGTTGTGAGACTTTTTTTTGAAGAATTTTGTATTTGAATAAATGTTAGTATATGTTTCGCTCTTATTCAAATTTAGAACTTCAAATGACATAATATATTTTCAAGTACTTAAATGTCAGTCGTGTTGTCACTGTAACGTCACATAAACATTAAAAAGAAACATATTTGGCTTTAAATCATCATTTACATATATATATATTGGCAAAACTATACACGAGCCTTAAATTATATTTTCTACTTATTTTAGCATTTGAATACATCTTCTACATGTTCTATGAAAATATCTTTTTGAGTATGTCCTAGCGATGATACTCTTTCTGCAGCTATTGCAAGTTCGCATTTACTAAAATAGGACATATGTAAAGCAAAGTTTAAAAAATACGATTACTTAAATCTGACAAACTGAAATTATGCCAACATCTGAAGGATGCTATATGTAAAACGTATCAAATATTAAGAATTTTGAGTTCAAAGGGAAAAATTGTTAAATAATATCTAGAATTAATACTTAAGCATATTACTTATCTGAGTAGTTGCCAAGATATCTTCCATCCTTATTCTGTACTTCTTTTTTTATATCTTAGACATGCGCTTCGAATTAAAGTCATATCAAAATATACTTTTTTCAATTGTTTTAGAATTTGTCATTGATAACATTTACCTTTAGCAGTTACGTCTCCATGTGGATATTCTTTAAGCGGGGAATGCAACCCATATCTCCCATCAAACATTAGGACAAAGGTTCCTTTGTGTTGAATAAACAACTGATGCGTCATATCGAATGATCTTTGTCCCCCAAAGTCCACCAGGTCCGAAGGGGCAACTCTTATTTTGTATTTGCCGTCTCTTATCTCTTGTAAAACATCATTTTGAATAGAATTAGATGTCTGCCTTGTTACATATGTAAGAGGAAGATTTGATTTTTCTTCTACTTTTAACTCAACAGCTTGAAAATCTTGTCGTTTCCTAGAATTTTCAGTAGATGTTGTCAAATCAGCTGCTGTTTGATTAGTCCAATTTTTTTCAATGGCCTTTTCAGCATGATCCGATGGTAAATTGCAAGCGGTTTCTTGCTGACTGTCTTCTTGGGCATGATTTTGGATATTAGTTGGTAAATTTAATTCACTGTTGTCTGTCGTTGTGGCCTCACAATTTGGATTACCTAATAACAGCTTCTTTAAGATATTTGTATCAGCTGTCCAATAATTAAAATAAGAGCATTGTATCATTAAATACTGACGACTGTCATTATGGACACGATTTCAATAAAAGGAAGTTTACATAATAAAAACTCTTTGATATAACCAGGTCAAGATTACAGTACGTATCATCGCATTTTTCATGTAATTAAATTTGTACATACAATGAGTAAACGAATACATTCAAACCCGTAATTCATACCGACAAAATCTGTCATATAATAATAATCATATGTATGTAATTCAATTCATCCAGAGATATCGAAATCGCTGATTTTGAATGAAATGGAGAAATAAGGGAATCCAAGATTATGGTACTGTGGGTGGTTGATATAAATCATAATATGTCGACAAATATTGGTTTAACTAATATGTACAACATTTGCATACTCTCTGTATGACCCCTGTATAAAATTCTTGGGGAAGGATGTGAAAGAAATAACTGTTGCACATATAACTATTAAGTGCAAACCGAGAAGAAACAAGTGTTTATGTGTCGTTAATTTGGTATGGGGATCGCATACAAAATAGCACAACTACTAGAAATTCAAAAGAATGACAGTGGGTTTCCTTTTCATCTTGTGTAGCATTTCATTGAACTATTGATCTTTATATAAATTCTGTCGAATAGTTTAGAATAAAATGTAATTTCGTTTGCAATAAATCATAAGGGAATGTAATAAATAATCCTTAAAAAAACCAGGTCTACCTCAAAAGAGTAGGTTAATATAAAGTAGAACACATTATTTTAAGTTAGAAATTTATATTTAGGAGCAAACCGATCTGTCAGTTAAAAAAATAAAACTATTTGCGATGATTTTTTTGCGATTGTTGAACAATAAACGTAAATGCTAGTCAGATACATTTTGCGATTGCATAAAGTGATGCATAGAAATAATCCTATCAAAATACAAAAAAAAAATATGCAAGAATGTATTTTTGTGACCACTATCCCCTTCGCAAGTTTCACAATAATGAAAACATCGCAAAAATTTATGAATTTACAATAGTCCGACTGTGACAAGACTATTGTTTATTGGGGAATAAACAAAAGGGTATATAGTTGGCAAGCTTCACGTCACTGTTTTACAGAGTTTTGCAAAATATCTACCCGAATAGACAAATAACAACCGCTTGATTTGAATATCAACAAAATGTACAATCATCTGTTAAAATATCAGTTGGAAACAAGTATGCTGAAGAAGTTGCCAAATTTCTCATAACAAAAAGCAAACCTATTTAATATGAAATTGACATCGGAGTGCATGAAGTTAGTTGTTCAATTAAGCACCATAAAAAGCAGACAAGAATATCCACGTATATAGCATTTCCAATCAGCAGTAGTGACTGTTCATCTAGACTTAGTATAGGCATTTTCATTTATAGAAAAACATTTATATATGAAAGAGAAACGTTTATCTCTGTTGTATTCTTAATTAGTAAAAGAGGAACGATTTTAAAGTGTATGTAGCAGTGTTATTGAAAATGTGATTTTACTGGTTGAAAAGGTATACAAGAAAATTTTACTTTCGCATTCTTGAACAATAAGTCGAGCACTACCATATTTTCTCGGTCTGTATATTTATTCTAATTCTTAATAAATTTTGATCGAATCGGTCGCTTGTCAAAAGACTGGATGAAAAGGGAACATGTTAAATTTTATACTGGTATGAATTAAGTTTGAAAGTACTTACATTGCCCAAGAGGAATCATTTTTTTGTCTTCAAGATGAATACCATTTCGTCCAAAGTGTATAACCAACCCATCCGTCGAGTGCCATTTTTTAGGAACTTTGTCACCAATCAGAATGCTTGCCAATGAACTTTTACCGATATTACAGGCTCCTGCCAAATAAACACGATTTTCATACGAAGCAAAATCCCCTTTCAATATTAAATCTTTGAAATCATTCCCATGCATCTTGCTGAGTCTACTCATAAGTGAATCTGTGTTAGCCTTAAACATAAATGTTTAGAAATAGTTGTCTTTCACACATTAACATAGAAGAGTTAACTATATGATTTGGTGTCAATTTTATGCAGTATTTCTTTAGGCATTCTAGTTGAGAAAGTAAGGATTTCCCTGATTTTCCTGTCATATTCAATAATGTCAAAGTCCATTCCAGATTAAATTTAACGACATATTAGTAATGCAAATTCTGCTTAAGCAATGCATTCATCAAATGCCTACCCCTTTTAGTAGAAAGTTTAGATCCGTTATATAATTTATGAGTAAAGGAAATAAGGCTCATATGTATCCAAAATATCCAAATTGAAAGTTAGCCATACCTGTTCTTGAATTTGTCCAAAGTATTCTAAAGGTACAAGGTGTTAAGAAAAAAAATGCACACTAACAACTAAAAGCTGTGCAACAAGAACTCCGCTTTCAACAGGGGTTGAAACTGTCCTCAAAAAAAAAAAAGGAAAAGCAGTTCATCTTGTTTAAAGATTAAGGATTATTATGTTCTTTTACTTACTTTTCTGTTAGTTGAAACTATAGACCTCATGGGGCTAATTTAAGATCTCAAACACAATCTTAATCCTGCTAAAAATTATCTAAAATCTCGTCGGCGGTTGTAATTCGTCATGTCGTGATTGCTATTTTTTGTAATTTTATTTTGGTTATTCATGGCACTTTTTTATTTTGTTCATTCTATCTTTTTTCAGGTGTAGTAACGACGTTTTTATTTTCGCGATGAATTTAAGCCGCGTATATTGAACAGACATCTGTTCTTGGTTAAAGGTTAACTGACTATAATAATAGATTGTAGACATATATCCTTTCCGCAGGTAAAGAACTTTTCGCAAGCATTCGTAATTGGTATTATCTATCACTGTTTCGCCTTTTCTGTGGTATTCATACAGATATCTAATAGTTTGGGGATGTTTACAATTTTAGTTTAAGTTCTACTATGTACGCTTTATCATGTTTATTACTAGTATTCTGAAAATCGTGAAATCGTGAATGAAAGGGTGATGTTCGATCATCCATCCATAACTATTTAATTCATCCCCATCGGATAGTCAAAACCAGTTAATGTCAGATTTCCGTGGATAAGCTGCTGCGTTAATTGTAGTTAAATAAATGATTGACACAATTAAAATAAAGTATATGATTTAAATGATATGAGTTTCGACACACTGTGATTACCTTAGCTGTATTTGGCAAAACTTTAGGAATTTTGGTCCTCTATGCTCTTCAACTTCGTACTTTATTTAGCCTTTTTAACTTTTTTGGGATTTGAGCGTCACTGATGAGTCTTTTGTAGACGAAACGCGCGTCTGGCGTAAATTCAAAATTAATCCTGGTATCTATGATGAGTTGATTGTTAGTTGGCATATGAAACCAAATATACTTGTAGTCCACCAGCAGTGTTACCAATCTAGCGAGAGTAACTAACTAATACCTAATGACTGCTTTGCCACTTAAAACGAGAATGCGATCACTTTGCTACTCCATTCGTAATTAAAAAATACCCAGAAGAAGGTGTAACTCTGGTAAGTAAATCGTTAAATCTTAACTGTCGAGCTGCTGTACAAATCTGTAATCGTTCTATTCTGTAATGCGTTACGCATATATTGGGGTCCTTTAAATATATTACAAGTATCGACAAAAGATTAAAAAGTTATTATTCATCACCATCAAGATGAAGTTATTCTGCTCAGTGGTGGTTGATAATGTGTAACAAAATTGTCTTCATTATATAGTCGAAGTCTCAATAAATAGGAAGAAGGTATCTGACACGACAAAAAATTATTCACACGTCAAAATGCTGATGTCATTCTTCTGTCAAGGAATTACTGATAAAAAGAAACAGACGAACGGAGAAAGTAAAAACAATAAATTAAGTGTGTGAAAATAGACATTTAAGAATATAGCACAATAAAAAAAAGAGTTCCATTTACACGTTTCACGTCTGGAATTGTTGTTTTATTCTAGAACAAACATTAGCTGTCATCAAACCTCAACTTTTTTTTAACGTTTTATTAAGATAGTTGATTCTTAAAAAAGATAGACTGATTGATTGATGATTGCTTTACGCCGCATCAGCACAAAAAGACAATATCGCGGCGAGAGCTATTTTAAATATTATCACAAGACGTGTTCTTTTTTTAAAATCAGACAAAAAGTCTTTCAATTTACTAAAACTGGAGTTTAAAGCGAAATTACGTATTTACAAATAAAATTTCATCAATAAGATATAATGATAAAAACTAAAAATAATTCTAAACTAATACAACAAATTCATATTTTGGAATTATTTTTTTACATAAGAAAATCTGCCTTTAAAACAAATAATTATTAAAGTTAATAAATCATCCGGTATGGGGTAACTACGAAGTCCGGAATGTAGGAATTCAATACTCCGACACGGCGTAGTCTAGAATGTAGCAATGAAATACTTCTAATATAAAAATAGTTAAAATTATACTTTGGTTAAACAGTTAAATATAGGGTAATTTGAAGTCATCAAATATGATATTTCAAGTGTTACTCAAGCTGTAGTTAGCCACAAATTGTGATCAAGATTGAATCCTGCGACAGTCCTTTGTCCATTGATATGACGTTGCAAGGTTGATTTGCAAAGAAGGATGCGTGGCTACGGTAACAATAGTTGTACGGTGAAAACCAGATTTAAATCCGGAAACTGTAAACTTATCGTGAATATAAATACACAAAATATATAGATAAATTAACGGATCCAAGGCAACACAAGTTGTGAAAACTGCTGAGTTTACCTTTGGTCCTTACTGGTTTTTTTTATCAGCTCTTCAAACACGTTTGTATTCAATTTTAGCTACGTTCATCACTAACGAGGCATGTATTGTCGAACTTTTATGAAATTGGGTGCATGTTGGATACGCCTCACCTATGATATAGACATCGGATGGTGTAGAAGGATATGTTTACTCTTTATGCAGATCAGAAACAAACAAACTATTTTTGTTTTACTGTTACAAGAACTAACTTGGAGAAAAGTGATCAATATAAATATCTAGTGGTTATAATTATTTGTTTAAAATGGAAATATCACAACCAATGCAGAAACTTTAACAAAAAGCAGAAGAAGGGCATGAGGGAAGATAAGTTCGAATTTGCAAATGATATATACTGGTTGACGATATATAGGTCGTCATATTAGAATAACTTATAAAGGATCTTGTCAATTTCTCGATGAAGTGCTATAGTTCCAGTTATTGCTTAAACTAGTATTGACAAAATAGTATTATATATATCTATGAAACATTAAAATACACAATGATTTATATGTTTTACCAAATAATGAATAACGATAGCAAACTTACTATGGGCTGAAAAGCTAACAGAACTGCACCTTTCATAACAGCCGCTTCAGCTTCTTCATGAATGGCAATGGACTTTGATTTTCCAAAATATGAATGCATGGCATCTTGCAATAATAGACATTCCGAAAATCCACCAACCATCATAAGAATATTTATGTCTTCCACCTTTGGATTCTTCTGCATCTCCTCAATGTGTGTTATTATTGCACGAATAGTTGGCTCAAAAAGACCTCTGAATGTGTCAGGAGAAATATGCAGTATCCGCACACTGTATTTCTGTTCACTGTATATCTCATTTTCTTTATAAGGAGACTGTTCTATCGCTATCTCAAATTTCGTGTGCTTTTTCCTTACCAAATCAGTTAATGATATTGGAAGAGTAATGTCAACTGTGTTTTTGTGTGTAGATCGTATATTTCGTTTCTTTCTTTCAAATTCAAAAAAAAGATCGATATAATCTCCATATTCTTCTGATCTGAAAGATTCCATTATTTCCGTTCCACATATTTCACATAAAAAGGTATAAAAAGCGTCATCAATAGATTTTCCTGCCCATGGGCTTCCACTCGGAGCAACTATTTCCTCTATAGTTTTATTTTGATAATGTCTATGGCAGGTTACTTTCAAACTCCCTGTCAAACACAAATAAATTTTAACCAGCTTGTCAGATTAGTGAGATATCAACACAGAATATTTCTTAAACTTTCTGTTTCCAGCAGTATATATAGTAAGACCAAGATAAGAGAAAAACAGTATAATAGGTTGCTGATCTATATCTTTAAGGATTAGAGGATTAAAAAATAAATTTAATATCTTTCTACATCTTTAACAACCGTCAAAATTATTATCTGCGGGTTTAATGATAAATATTTTGGATATTCTGCTTGTGAACTGTAATATAAGTATTGTTAATGTGAACAATTCAAACGGGAACACTACATAAACTATGAAACAGCTGGGTCAACCCTGCAGGCACACTTTGTTGAATCAACGTTAAATCTTTGTTGATTTTAGGTTATACATTGATCAACAAATATTCAACATTGATTCAACGTTGACAATGCAACCAGAGTGTTTACAGGATCATACAGTTAATATAAAATTAAATATTTGTGGATAACCCCTTCCCCTTAAAAGATCCCTCCCCCTTTTCCCTTGACTTCTGATGTCAAATATCTTGTTTTCATTTTGTTTTATTTCTTTTTTTTCTATTCTTTTTATCAACTCAAAGAGAAAGACGTATACATCCGTACATGAACAATGGTTGACAACTTTTAATATAAACCACGGATAGATCTATTTAAATAACAATTTAAATTTTTGCGGCATTGTAAAATTTCTATTTTAAGACTATTCAGATATAGTTGTTTTTGTTGCCAAAGTTTGAATATCCGCTATCGAGACCACAAGTGATTTCTGCAGATTATCAATATCTTTCTTGATGACAATTTTATCGTAAGTATTTATATTAATTGTTGTGATAACGTTATCGTATTTTAGAAATGTGAGCATATCATGTTGTTAACTTATGAAAAGATTTGAAAACTGTACTGACATTATACACGTGAAAAAGGGGGATGTTTAGGACAGGATCAGGATAGCATGTTACCATTCCTAAGATGTATTGCAACGTACGTCTTATTCATTTTTATCATTGACTATTTGAAATCATATGATTGAATCAAAAGTAAAAAAAATTTTAATCGCATAAAAAGGGGGGCTTGTTTACAAATTTGGGATGGTAAGGTCAGAAGCTATATATGACTCACCAAGTTTGACCTTGAATATTTTTACTGTCAAAATTGAAGTAGAGTTTCGACAAGGTAATAAAAAAATAAATGGTATATATATATATGAGGTTGGTAAAAAGTTATTTGCATTTATGGCCTTTTTATTTCATGTGTGTATGTATGTACGTAGATCCCCCCGATTACGGAGCACCCCTAGAGAGCTGCGAGGGTACAGTGGAATCCGTGTACACTCCCTATCGGGATTAATGGAGATGTGTCACTAACGTATCTACAATGTTCAATATATACAAGGACAATCCCCACCCAACACCAGGGAGTGTTAGGACACCAGGCAACTGAGGCCCCCATAGTACCCATTCTAGTTAAAACTCCGATGTGGGTACCAGAGATGTGTTTTCGTGTTTCGGCATTTTATTTCTAGTATTTGGTTTGACATGCATTAAGGACAACTGTCATTTACTTTAGTTTTCACCGGTTCTTATGCTTTTGATTTATATTTTAAAGTATTATCATTATGAAGTTATTAATAGTTAAATTTTTGAACAGAATTAAACTTGACAATGTTACAACTTTTGATTTTGTAGATGTCATCATGAAGACCTAGATGGAATCACGAACAGCAATTCAAGTGTCTGACAAAACTACAAACTTTCTAAAATGGGCTCCAAAAAGACAAGGTGTGAGAAAAAAAGAAGTTGAAGTTTCACTATTAATAAACAAATTTATTTTAATGTTATCGTATTGAATATTTCTGTACCATCAGTGGTTAAACATTAGATACATGGGGTAGGAAGTGTCCGAACAGCAAACTTAGTTTATATTTTGATCAATCAGATATTTCAAAAAGACATTGAGCAAAATTTGTGTATTAAGCATGTTAAGGATTGTGTGCTTTCTAAATCAATATTTCTCTTTGATGATAATTTTTGTTGTTATATGCATATCGTTAAATGTTATTAAATTAAAACAATCTTGGTGGTAAAATTATGGTTCGTAGGAAAGTCCTCAACACACATATTTGTTATCCAGTTGAGTTGTTATCATCATAATGGTCAAGTCGTGCTCTCATCAGAGGAATGTGGTCGCTCAGTTTTATTTTTGAAAATTACTGATATTTTACAAGTAATTTGCAGTCAATGGCATCTAGTCAAAGTTTTGTGCACCCAAACACTTTTTATTGTTGTACCTATTGTTAACAAGACAACCATCAAACAAAGAACATTATTTATATATCTTTGGGTCACCATTAAGTCTTCAACAGTGAGCTAAAGCCCACACCATATTAATGACTTTGTTTAAAGTTGATCAATTTTGTTCTGAGATTATTTTTCAAACTTGGATCTAATAGAGCAGTTATTGGATCAGGTTTCCTGTGGCAGAATATTGCTATGGCATTTTGCAAGTTGATCGCCTTGAGAAGACAATAGCTTGAATATTGCTACAGTGTAAAACTATGGACTGCAAGCCAAAGAAAATGCCGGATGAATGAAACTTATTAGTTTAGATGGAAACACCCGTACGAATATTTCAACCGGAGTTCAATTGGACTTCAGCTGGACTTGAGACGTATTCCAGTCTGTCTTTGAAAAGTCCAGTCTGACATGAGCCGTACACGTACTTTTTCTTATACTTTGGTTATTTGCCAGCCGGTATTTTCTTAAAAGTCCAACCGCACTTTTTGTAATTCTGACAAGAAAATAAACACGGCTGGACTGTTGAGGAAATTTATTCTTTCTGTAGAATGATCAGCAGGATTTTTGTCTCTGAAAATTTTACAGTCATTTCTGAACAGGAATTCAGACTTAGAAAATTTTCATCAGCCAAATCTTCCCTAACAGAAATAAAAAGTTTGCCACTTAAGGATTCTGTTCTTTCAAAGGAACAATTAATTTCTTTAAAAATGGAAAAGAGTTATAAATGAAAATGTGCGAGTTATAATAATGATATCATATTTTTTACAATATACTTTAAGATTAAACTATAAAGATTTGATCTTTCCTTATATTTTTAATTCCGTCATTGAATATTTAACATAAGACTGTAAATTAAGTGGAAAGTTGAAATTTAATATAGGTGACTTATTTTTGATTGAATTATATCCCAGTTAATATTTTCAAAAATTATTTAAAACATTTTTACTTTTTCATGAAATATTAAACCCCTAGGAAAATTACATCTGTCAATAGGTTAAATAAATTTATTTATTTTCTATTATATTTATATTTAATGAGATGAATGTATAAAACTAATAATTATCATCATTCTATAACATCAATTAGAAACATGAGCCATAACAGTGATTTAATAGCAATAGTCTTGTAAATGTGGAAGTGAACATCTGTTTTCAATTAACCTCAGTTTGGACAGGTCACAGGAAGTAGCATCTACACAGAGGTTGATCATGAGGCCATTTGAAGGATAACACATTCCGAAATACATATTTCTGCAATTACTATCAATTTTATTGAACATTTCATAATTGAATAAATTGATTACTGATTTCCTTTTTTTAATATATCACATAATCAAAATTAGACATATATGCAAGCAGTCATAAAAAGCAAGTTTTTCACAGCTCCTTAAACAACCTCCTGTGTTGCAATACAACACAATTTGAATTTGGAATAAACAGGAAGATGTGTCTTCTTTCTTGAAGAAAATGAGAAATTTATATTGGATGTAAAGCAAATGTTTGGAAGTAGTTCTGTTCACATTAAATTAGAAAAGATGGATCCTTCGAACTGGCAATTTAGGGAGAATGCTGTTTGGCAATGCATGTATTTTGGATTGCATATTCAAAATCTGGTAAGTACAATGTAATTGAATTCCACCATTTTGGTGATATTATCTGATATGCTATTTTTTCTTCAACTTATTGATGAAATAATTACAATATTATAAATAGCTTATTTTAATTTTTGAAGAGTAAAAAGAATTAAAAAAGTACTACATTAAATAGTTATTCATGCAAAAAATTTCAGTTTTAGTAATTTTCAAAGCTTTACTTTATTTGTATGCACTTTAAAGTTATTTAGGCCTATTATACATGTACAAACATGATAATTATCACCACAAGTTTTTAGGAGTAAGCATTAAGCTTCACAATTCCCTATTTCTTGGTTTTGCCAGTATTAAGACAGTAGTAAAAAGAAAAAGAAATAAGCATAATGGCATCTGATTTTGTTTTTTGTTTTTTATTTCCAGATTATAACAAGGAATGCATATCAAATCAGAATAATCCACAATCTGAAGACAAACTAAGCAGTAGTGGTTCAAGAGGGAGGGTTCTGTCGGGTTGGACCCCCTTTTTGTGTGGATCAGCCCCTGTTGAGGTCATCTTTAAAGGTCAAACAGAACTTTCTGAACTCCAGCTGGACTTTTAACAGTTCAGCTGGACTTCTAAATGTTCAGCCGGACTTTTTCAAGTCCGGTTGAACTTTATAGAGGCCATATTTTTGCCAGAAATGCCGGCTGGATTTTTCAGACGTACTTTTATGAAAGTCCAGCTGGACTTTCTGAACCGGACTCCTGCTAATTTAAATATTTCGAGCTGGTTTACGGCTAATTTCGCTGAAAGTCCAGCCGGGTTATCCATTATAAGCAATTCAAAGAAAAGTCCAAATGATTATTATAAGTACGGTTCTAGTACGGCTACTGTCCGGCTGGAGTACGTGTCAAGTTTTTCGTACGGGCACAGTTGAACACAACCACTAACCAATTTTTATTCAGTGTTGAATACTAGTATTGTATTCAAACTGAATTCAATCTGAATTCAAATTAGGCTATTGGTTGAAACAATGTTGACGCAACCATTATTCTATATAGATTCAATGTTGAACATCAACGTTGATTCAACATAGGATTTCAACGTTGATACAAATTTGCAAAATCTAATAATAATTCAACATTGATTCAACATAGAAAATAAACATTGATTCAATGTTAAATCAATGTTGTGTGCCTGCTGGGAACCTTCCCTTTAAACTAGAACTTCCTTGGACCGGTTTATCCAAATATCTTTTACCAGCCTATAATTCTTATATGATTTGCATATTGGGAAATACGTTAATATGATTGATTGAGAGGACTTCCGGTAGTTGTTCTTGACGTTGTTTATTTTTCGATAGACGACGTTGACCGAACTTCTTTTCGTAACCAATGTAAACAAGATGGCGGCGATAATAAAACAATACGGATCGACGTTATTTTCAATTCGCGTAAATCGTTAAATTAAATAATAAAAAAAACAACCATTTGCTTGAATGATAATAACAGTTTTTGTAGTTTATATTTTATCAGAAAGCAAATTTCATGGAGTACATATTTTTGCGTTAACCAACAAATAAATTCGTGCGCCAGGTCTATTCAATGAGTCTAATATACAATTTATGTGCGATAAAGGTTACTAGTGTGGAATAATAAATTCCTTATCTCCAATTTTAAAGAATTATAAGGATTAAACGCCTTTTTAAAGGAATTTATTGGTGTATAAACTGGACGAAGTCACTCACAAACATATCATAAAAGTCCTTCGGACTTTTCGAAGGACTTTTATTTGTTTGCGAGTGAATTGGTCGAGTTTATACACCAATAAATTTCTTTAAAAAGGCGTTTAATCTTATAATAAATTAAAAAACCCCAAAAAAAAACCGAAAAGAAACAACATAAACAAAACATGCCCAATTTTAATAAAATGGAGAAAGCTGTTGATATCAGATTCAGTTGCCATTCACACTTAACATTTCTCTATGGTAAATAAATCTGTTATTACATGATAATGAGGGCAGAAATATATATTTACAGCTGATTTACTATTTTCCTATGCATTTATTGCCAATAGGTGTAACCAATGAATGATCAAGTGATACATGATATTGTTATTAATTAAACAAAACAAAACTTATGGGTTGGTACCGCTGCTGGTGGATTAGAAATTCCCGGTGACACATTATCGCATGTAGTCAGTGTTTTCATCGATATCAATCTTGAAAATTAAGTATATTAACCAAATCAGTATCATATGATATTGAGCACGTTTTTCTAATAATTGTTTGATGACATTATAAAATGGATAAGTCGATTTCTAATCCTAACATTATTTTTTTCACAAATTGCAATAAAAAAATTATACCATGGTTGATGTCTTCTTTTTGGTATTGCCTTCTTAACATTAATATAATGGAAAAAGATATTGATTTGAACCACTCCAAAAACGTCTTAGTTTATGGGAAAGGTTGAGCATTTACAAACATTATTTAGCCAGCTGCTTTTTAAGGTTAGGATAGGAACCCGTAATTTAGTTTTAACTAAAGATTTAATTTTCAATTACTGTTACAAACTTTATCAGGTGATTGTATTTCTTTTTTGAATATATTTTCATTTTTCTCCTAATCATGTTAAGGAGGTCATATGTTTGTTACTGCTGCCATTTTAAAGTTTTTATTCGTTTAATTTCATCTTTAATTGTATATCGAGAATAAATTATATTATTATTCTGTGGAATTTGTGAAAAATATTAAATTCGTTATCAACAAGTATTAGTATACTTGAACCTGAGGGCAAGCAGTATAAACTCTGTGTTTTGAATATCATCAATTAATTTCCAATGACATTATATGGTTTTTATTTGATCAAATGTCTAGAAATATTTTTAAATCGGGTTTCAAGTAAATATTGCCAATTTTATGTGTTTGTAGATTGGATGGATAAAGATCTGTGTTCCATACCCCTTGGCTTTACATTTTAATGTAGCGCATTAAAAGACACTTCTTCAGTCAAAGTTTCATTGTCCTTAATATATGAAGTCGGATTAGCAACTTCTGTACTTAATATCCTGAAAAACAATCTTGTATCTCAACCAACAAATATTGTCGTACACTGTGTGCTGAGTGATACTTTAGTCTTAGAAAAATAATGTATTCGTTAATTGTAAAACGTTTTGAACTAGCTTTCAGTAACTACGACTTTTCTTATATCGGTGCTTTGTGTCAATCACTTTTATATTGGATTAAGCCCTTTGCAACTGATGTTTACATGTAAATATAAGAAGATGTGGTTTGATTGCCAATAAGACAACTCTCCACAAGAGACCAAATGACACAAAAATTAACAAATATAGGTCACCGTACGGCCTTCAACAATGAGTTAAAGCGACACTGCATAGTCATCTATTAAAGGCCCCGAAATGACAAATGTATAACAATTCAAACGAGAAAACTAACAGTCTGATTTATGTACAAAATAATGAACGAAAAACAAATATGATATACATCAACAAAAGACTACCACTGAATTACGGGCTCCAGACTTGGGACAGGCTCATACAGAAAATGGATGGGTTTAGAGAAAGTTAGTTGGCGCCAAACACTCCCCCTAACTTGGGACATGTACAGTGGTGCAACAGCACAAAACAAGAACACATTACAAAAAACAATAAACGAAAAAAATAATGATAAAGTATAACACACAACAACCACTCATTTACAGGCTTCTAACCTATGACAAGGGTGTAACAGTACGACATAAGAACACACTATAATAATCAGTTTGTTCTTATGTTGTACTGTAACACAACTGTTGAGCGCTCACATAAATGTTCGACCCGACATCTTATTTTGTACCTGTCCCTAGTCAGGAGCCTGTAGTTCAGTGGTTGTCGTTGATTGCTTGTTATATGTTTTTGGTAAATTGCATTGTATGAAGTAGGCCATTAGTTTTTGTTGGAACTGTTCATGTCCGGGCCTTTTATAGCTGACTATACAGTATGAATTTTTCTCATTGTTAGTTAGTTTAAACATATTTTATTGTTCAAAAATGACAAATGGATTAAACACAAGTTCATTCTCATTGTTAAAGGCCGAACGGTGACATATGATTATAAAAATAAGCACATGTGATATGATTGCTAAAGAGACAACTATCCACCGAAGTTCATATGAAAATCCTACCACATCTTCTTATTTTTTATATTGATTAAAGGGCTGCTCGTGTTGTGCGACTGCAATGTATAATGTGTCCCGTGCTTTTGGTGTATGAATTTATATTCTACATTTGCTTGTGAGAGAGTTGTGTATCTATCATATTTGTTCTATTTCTTAAAGTAATTAACCTCATATATTTGTCCTTAACTATGGTTCTGATAAGAATTCTTCTATTTTTTCTATCTGTCCTGTTATTATAGTATTTATTAATGGGTGTTTACATAATGGCCCTGCTACATGTCCATGGTCTGTTATAATGGTCGAGGATGCCTGTAATGGCACGAGGCAACACAAAATAAATTGATAGACATCATGGAATGTATTATATAATTTTTAACTTGACAACTGGATCAAATAAGATAAGTCATGATTCTTGGGAACTTTCAATGTCTTGATGTTTCAAGTCTTTTCCTCAGAAATTTAACTGAATTGATAACAACTGAAAATCTGTCATTGCCATGCTTATTCAAATTGGCTCTTCAAAATGTAGCATATTTCACAACTGTGCATCAGTTAGATTGTTCAACAAAAATAGAAATCTACAAATATTTCCAAGCACTGCCAGAAAATTAAAAACTGGCTCCAGATTATCTGCAGATAATACTATTCGCTCATGAGTGAATGGTAGAGCTTTTTTCTCTACCTTTCATTTACATAACTTGAAAATGACAAAGGCTTATTTATCTTGTAAAATGAAATAAACAGATATGTATTTAATATTTAATATGTTAGACAAATAGGACGTTAATGTTTCAACCATCACAAGAACACCATATCTGCAGACCTCGGAAATTCAAAAGTCCCATTTATTAACATTTACAAAGACACAATTATAATACTTAATTTATAAAATTCCAACCACTTAAAATTGTCCAGATCCGATATACAATTTGTGCATTCCAGTATTTCAGAACTGATTTGGATTAAACGACTACAGACAGCGTTTCCGCTATATGTAAATGACTATACTATGGAACAGGGTACCATGTCTAAAACTTCCTCTATTGATATCATGACTATTGCTGATAAGAGACAACTTAGTCATAGGTCTCGGGCAATCACACTAAACGTTATCAACGAATATAACTTCGTTTAAATTTTACACTTGATGATCTTTTATCTATATTTGATAACAATGGTAGGCATCAGTTACTATACAAACTGGTTTAAAAAAAAATATAATATTTATAGCGAGTGTAATAAAATATTGTTTTTCAGTCCAAAATATCCTAGAATCATAAAGCTTTTGTCACCATAGAATATTCTCTCGTATTGACAAACCTGAAGATCATACAAGATATTAACAGAGGATTTGATTTTATCAATATATTTAGTATTTGTCATGACTCTACCATCCAAAATTTTACACCTTCCTATTTTGGTTGTTTTCATTTTTTACAGCACTGTTTCGATACCTATGCTGGTCGACTATCAGTCCCCGAGGGTATTATCAGCTCAGTAGTCAGTACTTCGGTACTGACATGATTTATAACAAATCTTTATAAAATTGCCGGTTTATAAATTTTGAAAAATAAATCATCAATTAATAAACGGGTAAGTATTTTTCATTTCATTTTTCTTTCATTCAAAATTCAAGTACTTTCAAAGCATGTTGTGTTCGTTCCGACCGACAAAGCAGCCAACAATGTGGTAGGAGTAAGGCGTAAATACTACACGGAAGTTCTCAAAAATGAAATTATAAATTCTCCACAGAGATTCAAATAGTGAACAATCGTGTCACTGTCATATCTTACCTCAATGCCTCCACTGAATATTTGAAGGTACCTACTATGTATTAGCTACCTGAAATTAAAACAAAACCCTTCACATATTTTTTTTATCTCGGCTTCTGGTAAGTGTTCTCCTACTTATCTTTCTCTGTTGTTACTAGTTCCCTTACTTTTTTTTACGACCGTATTAATTTTTGTAGTAAAGCATATGAAAATAATGGAATATAGGGTCAAAAACTCAAATAAATCTAATCATAACAGCTAAACCTTTTCTAGATTTGGATATTTCAATTTCACACGGGAAACTATATATAAGAGTGTACGAGAAAAGAGACGATTTTCCGTTCTATATTGTCAAATTTCCCCCTTTTTGGAAGGTGATGTTAATTTGTCCTTTCTTACGTTGTGTATATTTCACACCTTGTTCGCTATGTCCGAGTCTGTAGTCGCGTTTAAGATTTCAATGAACATCATGTATGTTTACCTGTTCAACTATTAAGTAAGGGATTTTGTTACTACAAACCAATTCAAAACTTTACTTAACTTTTCCATAGAAACAAAGATTTGGTATGGAAATCTAGCTTTACCTGTAGAATTCTTCTTGAAAACGGTATATTACGTCCTAATTTTGTATCGGGTGGTTGTGTATTTAGCCCGTAAACTTAGACACGATCCTTGTTATGGTAACACGATACCGAATGACGTTACGCCACGAGTTATCGTTCCTGACGTTATCGGTAACTTTTTCTAGATGCAGAGTGCCGAAAGTTTTGATGCAATACGTAACGGTCAACTTTTCGACATAGATTGCTTTATCGTTTTCCGGCAATTCTTCTACTCATTGTTACATTTGTAACCTTTAAAAATGTATAACTTTACTTTTAATTTATATTCTGTTTCTTTAATATTTAAGCATCTGCACGATTTATCTATATGTTCTTATGCAAAATAGACTGAGTTTTATCACTTTATTTTATTCTTAATTAATTTTTGCAATAAATACTTTTTCATGATGCACGCCGTATCCCCTGGAAATATTGTTTTGAAAATAGAAATCTTATCTATAGAAAATTAGGATTATGTATAAAAAAGGGGAATCGTACAATTATTAATTCGTGTTAAAATGGTCGTCAAAAACACCGCTCGGACAAAATGGAAAAAGGAAATTTATCTGGATGAGAATACAGATAGATTCAGGCGAAAAAGCACAATACAAGCAGCCTTTGAAACTCATACAGAATTTTTTTTGTTAGTATGGAATGTAAAAGAAGGGTTTAACTTGGTTATTTTGCCGAATAACAGTTCTGTGCTCCAAGTGTAAACAGTCTAATTGGTCTTTACAGAGTAGATCATATAGAGTTTCGGAATCATTTTTAAAATAAAGTGCTATCTTTGTAATATTATAGACCAAGTCTACACAGGACAGACAGCAACATCGGAATCAGGCATGAGAAAGTTACCGTAGGCTGAGAAATACATGGGAACTTGATTCGTCAAAAACAAAATAAAACGACTGACTCATTATTATTCAAACGGCAGAAAAAGACTGAAATAGCTAGATCTTGAAATCATTTAGATTTTATATTCGTGTTAATTTACGCTTGTATGGGTATTCTGTGGTAGTGTAGTTTTTTGTGTGCGATTTGAGTTGGAAATGATGTACATGTACAAGTTCGGAGACAAAACGACTGAAAGAGAATTAACATAGTTGCCTTTTTAGGTCATGAGGGGCATATTGCTCAGATAATATACTCTCATTGTCCAGTGTCAGTCCAAATTTTTTCAACCATCTTCCCGGATCGCCTCTATTACAAAACCTACCTAGTATTGTATTTAGTGTTAACTTGTTCTCGTCATAAACATGCATGACATATTTGCCACTGGACGTTCAGCAACCTACAATCAATCCTACAATTTACACCCGTCACTTGAAACTTTAGTTGTTGAAATTTAAATCATTGCCTCTAATTTTTTCAAATAAATCGACATTGTTAACGAACATTTACGCAAAAAGAAATATCTACGTTACCGCTTGCTAATTATGGAAGTGGGGTAACATGAGACTTTATTTGTAAAAGTTCAAGTACAAATAAAAAAAATATATAATTATGGAACATGTTATCTGTACAACCGTTGGCTGTTAGAATGATAAATAGAGATATGGGATATACAATTTATAAGATAGCAACAACTGGACATTTAACGACCTCAACACCAAATACATCAAGCAAATTGGGACTAATGGTAATTGGACGAGTATCTTTTTATTTCTAATGTGTAATTTTAGTAAACGTTGGTCCCCTAAATTGGAAAGTCTTGATAACTATAATTATCACAGTAACATTTCAGTCTCCTAGTACATATTTGTTTAAGTCCTAAAACTTTTGTTCTTCTGGAGAAAATTCAAACCATAATGAAATAAGGAGGTGAAACTTGAATTGCCAATTAATCAACTTTCCACCAAAGACAAAATGACAGAAAAGTTAGCTTGCTTACATTGCTACTTCATTTAAGATCTCCAAATTACCATTCCATTATATGAACTGCATATTCAAAAATATATTTTTTCACCAAAATCCTAATATAGCACGTATCATCATATTGTTTCACCCGTGTCCGTTCTACCATCAATCCCGCACTTGGTGTATATAGGGTTTATACGGCTTATCATTTAGGACTGCAGTCTTTTTGCTTCAGGTTTAAATTATGTACCTGGTGTTACTCATATAAAAGGTGCGCATATCGTCTGGATTTTCTTTATTTTTTGTTGATGACAAGTTGCTGGATTAGGCTTTTTGATTAATATAAAAGGCACACATACTCCGGCTTACATCTCCTACATGTGGAAATTCAAGCTGGAACTTTTATATTTCGCATTTACAGTTTGTTTTACTTAGAGAATGCATGTATGATCTCAAGATTTGTTTCGTAAATAATTTTCCACAAATGACACTGTTGAACTTTGTGAAATTTTGCATACAGTTTGCAAGGATTGCCGACTTGCTGAGCAACCAGCTGACAAATTTACCCCACGCAGAGTAAACTAAACTAATGTATGCAGCAAGTCAAGAATATGCCGGCTGTTTATCATTCTTTTGATGTATTTGAGCTTATGATTTCGTCATTTGATAAGGGACTTTTAAGTTTTGAATTTTTCTTTGAGTTTTGTTATTTTATTTTTTAGAATGTGTATTTTATCAGGATCATTATTTTCCCTCATAGTATTCACTACTAACAGAATGTTAAACATTTAACGTATTGCCCCTTTGAATAAACTTTTCCTTACAGGTTTTTAATTTAAATTATCTTTAAATATTGTTTTTATTGGTACTAACATTGTTTTTGTTTTTGATTAATTGAAACATGAATAGATATGTTTTTGTGATGTATGTACAATTATGAGTACTCATGATCCTACATCCTGTCAATAACTTAAATTTTGGCATTGAAAAAGTCATGCGTTTCTCAGACAGTTTATGTCATCTTTATAGCAAATCAGTTGGATGTGTACTGATTATTACTTTAGTCTGGATAAACATGATTTATTTATTTGTTGTAGTTGGCTTTGAACTAATATTGTACCGACATTTTCTGAAAAAGGTAGTACGAACATTTTTTTGCCAGACAAAATTCTTGTTTTGAATTTTTCTGGTATGTTCAAACCAAAAGATGTATTGTTTGAACATGTTAGAGTGAAAACTCCATGTACTTGTAAAGCTAAGATAAACAGTATTAAGCGATTGTTAAAAACTTGGGCTTACAGAAAACGAATATATTTTTGGAAGGGTAATAGTTATACAAAGCGTGCATGAAAGAGAATCAAAACATTTTCTATTTTGGAAGGAAAGGAAAGCCATATAAAGGAAACATCAGTGGGTATATAAAAAAAAGATGTGGTATGATTGCCAATGAGACCACTCCACCAGAGACCAGAAGAGATATAAGTTAACAACTATAGGTCAATGTACGGCCTTCAACAATGAGCAACACCCTTACTGTATAGTCAGTTATAAAAGGCCCCGAAATGACAAATGTAAAACAATTCAAACGAGAAAACTAACAGCCTAATTTATGTACAAAACCATGAACAAAAACAAATATGATAAACAGCAACAAGCAAACACCACTGAATTACAGGCGTCTGACTCGGACAGGCACATGCAGAATGTGATGGGATTAAACATGTTGCAGGGCGCCCAACGTTCCCCTTAATATCGGCCAATGTTGTGACAGCACTTATGAACAAACTTTAAAACTCTGTTGAAAAGGGGGCAACTCATCAGATCGATGCAAAGTAGAAAAACAAGTAACAAAAACACAAACCTGACGTGGCAGGGTATTTATACATCCCCACAAAAAAACAGACACTTAGTACATATCTTAGAGAATTCGCAGTTACTGGCAGCCAATTCAAAGCCATTATCAACTAGTTAAAAAATCATATATCTAAGACTTAAGTATCCATCAGTACACATCCAACATCTAAAAACGTCATTAACAGTCAGAGAGAAACATGACATTGTGCAATTATGTCCGAATATTGTGATGGAGGTCTTAAGATGCCTTATATATAAAAAAAAAGAAGATGTGGTAGGATTGCCAATGAGACTACTCTTCACAAGAGACCAAAATGACACAGAAATGATGTTTACTTTTTTTGCTATGGTTTTTATAAATTATCAGATCCACAAAATTCCTCAATTTGGTAGATTCAGGTGCAGAGTTTGATACAACATTTCATAGGAGACGAATTGCATCTCAGTCAACATGGATACCTTATGTAGATAAGAAAGGCAATCATTTGTGGCATGATATTCTGGTAGTCCAGGTTGTATAATACGTTTCAAATGGGGAAAACATTATATTCTGACCTAGTTCACATGAACCAATTAAAGGCAACAGTAGTTTACCGCTGTTCAATAGTCATAATTCGACTAAGCGAAAACAAATCCAAAACATCAAATTAGATGACAAGATGGTCTTAAAGTTTAGATATATTGAAAAATTGTGGAGTTTTTATTGATGATTTGGTATTAGAAAACTATAGACTATTTGCATATGAGGAATTTTTATGAAAGTATAATATAAATATCATTTTTTTTTAAATTTTATGGTATTATTAATGTAATTGCAAACAGATGGAACATCAGGATAGAAAGTAGTTCTAAATTGGACAATATCAAAAATAAATTGAAGGATAAATGTAGAATACAACTAACTCATGAAAATTGATTTATAAATCGTTTTTGGAAGGTAATACAATTTTGGCTTCATCTTTCTGTAACGCAACTTTGTACCATTTGTCTTGCGATGTAGTCGAATGTGAGAATATTCAGAATATATCAGTACCCATTGTTATACTGACTATCAATAAAATTAAGAATGGCAATGGGGAATATGTCAAAGAGACAACAACCCGACCAAAGAGCAGATAACAGCCCAAGACCACCAATGGGTCTTCAACACAGCGTGAAAATCTCGCGTTCAGAGGTGGGCCTCAGCTGGCCCCTAAATAAAAATGTGTACTAGTTCAGTGAAAATAGACGTCATGCTAAACTCCAAAACATATAAACGAACTAAAATTAAAAAACATACAAGACTTACAAAGGCCAGAGGCTCCTCACTTGGGACAGGCGCAAAAATGCGGCGGGGTTAAACATGTTTAGTGAGATCTCAACCCTCCCCTTTACCTCTAGCCAATGTAGAAAAAACAAACACACAGTAATACGCACAGTAAAACTCAGTTCAAAAGAAGTAAAGCTATTTGATCATGCATTTAGAAACACATTCAAAATTTGCGAAAGATGTGCATTTCGACAACAGAGAGTTTAGAAAATCACAAATGCGTCCTTCTCTCGTTTGATACTTACATTAAACAAAAATCTGATAAATCTCTCGTCTTTATGCTGATCAGCTTAACTTCATTACTATCCTTATAAAGAACAATATATACGAGTATCATGGTCGTCAAGATGTGCGAATAAAAATCTCTCACCAAGTTTGTATCAACATTTATTACTACAGTAAAGGATGACTTTCCGAAAGATTTTGATGAGGTATGTTCAACCAGAGTTGTCGATCAGATGAGAATGCTTTAATGAAATTCCAAACACATTCTTTACAATTTTGCAGTAATATAAAAACTTTAGTTTTAATTCTACTTTTTACATTACTATTGCCAATTGTCAATTGAAACATTGAATACATCGTCTCATTCAACAGATTTTTTTAACAAAAATGTGAATTGTAGATACAAACGCATGGTTTAAGGTCATGAAAAAACTTACTGTTAAGAACCGCAATAAATCCCTAACACAAACATACCGATGATAACATCATCAAAATGATGTACGTGTTGTATCTACAACATACACATGACATATTTGTTGACTTTGATAGATTGTTCCTTAAACAGACAGTCGGTATTGTAATAGATACCTATTTGTGCACCCTCTACTTATCGATTTGTTTTGTACTCATATGAAACAGAATTCATATAGCAACTGACAGAATGCAAAGTTCTTTAATTTCACTTACAGATACATTAGTATGGTGTCCTATCAATCATAATTTCAATAAGTGCTTGCATCTCATATACCCTAGTGATTTAAGAATACTATCGAAATGAGACCCTATTGACACAGTTAACCGACTTCAAACAAAAATATATTTGACAAACATGATAATTTAATCTATCCAACTGTCAACATTTCATTTTCAGCATTAACATAGCCTCTGCTTAGTCGGAATCTTAGTCATTTCGTACACTAACCATTTCGTACCCCCTTATTTCGTACCCTTGAAACAACCATTTCGTACCCTGACTATTTCGTACCATGATTATTTTTTGCCTCATGCAATATTTATATGTATGCCATTTCGTATTCACGTTTGAATGAGTGTGGATTCGCGTGGCGGAAGATGCATATATTGTAAGAGACGCTCACCCTGTCGACGAACCAGGTTTCAATCCTTTTGGAGTTCGAACTAAGTTTTTTTAATATTTTAATTTTTTTTCTGAATCGATTGATAAAATGGGAACATCGATACACTACTGCTGCCTATATTTTATGTGCATTTTTTTTGCATTGTTAAAAGAACGAGTTTTATATGACAGGACATTATAAGTACATAAATTCAAATCAAAGATTTTTAACCGGATTGCTTATTTGCATAATTTCAAATCAAACGTATACAGAATATAATATTCAAAACTTGTATAGTGCAACACTGTGTGATGGGTTTCAAAGCTTGGACGGAAGATTCAAACCATTTTCTTGTACAAACATCATGTAAAATAAAAAGAAATATTATCATTACTTCCTGATATTGAAGTTGTTTTACAATGACAAAATTATCAGTAACTGTAATGTAATATCTCATCAATTTAACAATGCAAACGTTGTGTTATAGTGTCATATTCACATGTCAATCAATTTAGAAAAAATATGTAGAAACATTTGTTTTTTTTGATTTTTTAAAAAAGTGATCACACGGACAAGAAAATTCACGGTTCGTGTAATTAAAGATATTTTGTTGTACAATATAACTTTCAAAAGGCGAAAGGCAATAAAGCAATCCAAATAGCATGGACATCTCAGAAAAGATTCGATAATCTTTGAAACTCGAAAAGCAACATTGTTATAGAAAATAATTCGTATATTGATTTAAGAACTATATAGGTTGGTGCTACAGTGTTCTCTAAAGGAATCTTTATAGTGCATCAATCGTGATGAGCTGTGATGTAATATTTATTCTGTCATGTTAGTTATAATATGATATATTAAAAAAAATCAACTCCATTCATACACGTATGCATCAGTAAAAACGGAAATGAGATAAAAATTCTATTTCCACTTAAAAAAAAAAAATACAAATCCTTTTTTAACTGAAATACATTTGTTAAAACCTTATACTATTTAACTTTTTAAATGTGCGTATGTTAATTGTTATCAAAGGTACCAGGCTTATAATTTGATACGCCAGACGCGCGTTTCGTCTACACAAGACTCACCAATGACGCTCGGATCAAAACAGTTACAAAGCCAAACAAGTATAAAGTTAAAGAGTGCCCAAAATTCCAAAAAGTTTTGCCAAATACGGCTATAAAGGTTATCTAAGCCTGGGATAAGAAAATCCTTAGTATTTCGAAGAATTCATATTTTTGCAAACAGTTAATTTATAAAAAATGACCACATAATTGATATTCATGTCAAAACCGAAGTGCTGACTACTGGGCTGTTGATACCATCGGGAACGAAACGTCCACCAGCAGTGACATCAACCCAATGGTGTAAATTGTTATCAAAGGTACCAGGCTTATAACACTTTTCTATTTTTTTAAGTTGTATAGACATTCATCATGCATTTTATTTACATGTTTATAATCTACTGACATAAAGGAACCTTTAATGTTAACAACAACTTGAATATACAATGGGTAATGCATTTCTTTGAGCACATGTTTAACTTTTCCTTATAAGTATTATAATTAGGTCTTTCCACTTTTCTGTGGAAAGACCTATTGTTTTTCTTCTGATTATTTTTTTTTTTTTTTTTTTTCTTCCGCCTAATTTTGTTCTTGCGATAAACATTTGTTTCGCAATATGTCGCTTAGATATTTTGTATATGATATCGAACAGTTTATGCGCTTTTGAAATTTACCCTGCGTAAACAAATACTTTTCTTTGTAGGAGTTATCTCCCCAAACACTGTTTTCCTTGTTAGCGCATCTCCTTCGCAACCGTAAAAGATTATGACAAATTTATTTTACAAAATTGCTCGTTATATCCTTCGCATGATTTGTCCTATTTTGACCGAAGCGATACGACCGCTCCATATGAGAGTTATTTCCCCTTATGCATCTGATATAAGTGATATGAATTTCTATCTTATAAACCATAACTGATAGAGACCTAGGATCTTTTGATTTGAGGTCCTTGGTCCCAAAAAATGAAAATTAGGTCAAGGTCAAAGGTCAAGGTCATATTCTAATATTTGAATTTGGCTTATTTTAACTTATATCCAAAGACTGTATAAGATATCAACAAATTATTTTTACTAAATTGTTAGTTGCGCCATGTCGTAAGATGTAAATTTTGATTGCAAGCGTAAGTTGAATGTAAAAGGGAGTTTTCTCCCCTCTTGTATTTAAAAATACGCGTTTGGTGATATAACTCATTAACTAAATATAATTAAGACCTATGGTCTTTTGATTTGAGGTCCTTGGTTTATGACCTTGAAATTGATCTCAAGGTCATAGCTTAATTTGACGTTCTAGATTTTGACCTTTGCTTTTATTCTATATGTATACATGATAAAGATATACAACTTTTAGAAAAAGGTATCAAACCATTTAACCTTGAAAAAAAACAACCGGAAGTGACCTTTTGTAAACCGGAAGTAGCTATTTTTTGTACTTTATTAATATAAAAGTATATAGAAGCAGATATTTTTGAAATCAGTGTCAAGTTAATATTCAAATATAATCGGAAGTAACATTTTTCAAACCGGAAGTAACAAATTATCTCCCTTATTTAAAAAAAATGTATGGAAACAATATATTTTTGGAATCAGCTTACTAGGAGCTATCATTTGACGATTGAAATGACATTTTAAACTTAGTTTCACAACTTTTCATATCAAAATACATTGTTTTGATGGAAAGACCTTCAATTGTTCTCTGAACAATTGGTTTTTAATTCTATTAAATACTTGTTCAAATACATGCTTCCACATCACAAGTTTCATTTGAATTTTTCGTTAAAGGTGTAATACCACCATTGATTTTCCCCTATTAGTCTTTGTTAAATAAGCACTTTTCAAAAAAATGTGTAGAATTTATCTTTGTTTCAAATAAAGAAATACTAGGCATGAGTAAAGTTGTATCCTGTCCAGTACTATAGAAAAAAATTCACATAACATATCATTGCATATAAGAAAATAACCATCACTGGCAGTTAACCAATCACATTTCTCCCCTTATTTGATCTGTGTACAAGGTTTAGTCACCATGTGACCTCAAGATTACAAAATATTCTATAGGAATCCCAAATAAAAAATAATAATGGTGCTTTGAAATACCCAAGACATATGTTTATGACACAGAAATCTTTTACTGCAATAAAATGTAGGATTAATTACCTACAACTGTCAAATTCAAGGGAATATTTTGTTCGACCTATTTTCGTATACAACCGGATGTGACGTACCATGATTTGATGGTATTAAGCCTAAAGGAGTTCTATTTTCTTTTTTGAATCTTTTAAAAAGGAAGGTTATCACTATGATCAATATAGAATCTTATTTGATCATAACAACAAATAAAATACAGTTGTTAAAATGGTGAGAAATTCTTTATTATATCAGTAATTTTATTTTATATTGCCATACAAAATATCTTATAAATACATCTACCCATTAGAATTGTATTCTTTTCTTCATTTGTCAACTTTTCCATTTACTGTTAACAATATGATTGCTTCCTTAAATCAATAAGTACTATTCACACTCAAAGCCATCCTTTGTAAGTATTGATTTGAAATGGTCATGTACTACCTTGCAATTGAGTATTATAGATAGCAAACTTCGTATACGCATATTTAGTTTCCTAATTTTGTGTTATGTTTTTGCTTTATACCATTTTGTAAATGGCAATGCAAAAACAATTGATCGGATGTTAATGATTCCCTGTATAACTGGAATGCATATGTGAAGCAAATCAGTTTGATTGAGACAATATTATAACTGTTTACATTTCAAAAGAGGCACACAATCCCGTGTTCAGCTTTAAGTGCTTTTATATGAAGTTAAGATTAAACAAATAGAGCGATTTGCAGATCAAATTTTACTTTATATCATCCTCTGTGTCAAATGAATTTCACTCTGATTAAGAAATATCTTTTTGTTAGGTCATGTTATTCTTCACGCAGATTCAAAAACGAATGTTTTGTATACACTTTCCCCAGAAATAAGAAAGTAACAGTACAAGTATTCCAAATAATTATATTGCTATGAAACTATATTTCAAATAATTGTAAAGCAACTGCCTCTGATTTGGACAAGTTCCAATGTTACTTTAGTAACATCATATGCTAAAAACTTGAACAGACGCTTTTAAAAAAGACATTTTGCAAATATCAGTCGATTGTTTGAAAGTTAGCAGGACGGAGATTTGGTATTTGTTTTAACAAAATTTAAACTGACAACATCAGAAACAAAACGATATAAAATTCAAATAAACAAAATAATCAAATAAATAATATATCTCTATTTTTTTATGTTATTACACGACAATAGTTAGTACTCATCAAATACTATACAAATAAGAAGATGTGGTATAATTGCCAATGAGACAACTATCCACCAGACACAAAATGACATAGAAGTTAACAACTATAGGTCAATTATAGATAAAGGCATAAATTTATAATTTAGATGTCATGGATGTCTGATGTTTAGAATTTAATTTATCCAGTGGATCTGAAATTATTTAAGATTCAAAAACCTTTGAACCATATGTTGATGGATACATAAAACTAGTGACAATTGAAAGGAACACATGAGCTTCCATCTCATGATCATATCGCTGATAAAAAAGAACCGACACTTGAACCACAAATAAAGATGTATTTTTATACATACCTCCGAGATCTATGACCATATATTTTTCTCCCTTTTTTATTCTTTCCTCAACATCGGAGTATTTCCGTAACATAAATAGTGAAGCGGCATCTGGTTCAATGGTGATACGAATTTTGTTTTCTTTTATGCCAGCCTAAAAGGAAATAATGCGTTCAAGCAAGGACATTCTAGTGAAATGAAAATATGTTAGTGCGATGGAATCTGAAGTGAACATGAGCAATTCGCTTCTAATGGATAATTAGCGTGGCTGCAAAATATCCTTGTTCATTTGAGACATCAATTTTCATAACGGTCAATCAAATGACATTTCTACCTCAGGAATAGATTAACTTAGCTGTATTTGGCAAAACTTTTAGGAATTTTTGGTCCTCAATGCTCTTCAACTTTGTAATCTATTTGGCATTTTAAACATTTTTTGATTCGAGCGTCACCGAAGAGTCTTTTTTAGACGAAACGCGCGTCTGGCGTAAATATAAAATAGTGATTCTGGTATCTATGCTGAGTTTATGACGATTGCGTTTTTAAACTGTTCAAATCTCTCACACTTAGCATTTTAGAATCATTCCTCATATAATTTTCTGTTTGGGCAGGTACTTTCCTTCAAGGGAGTCATGATGGGAAACACGAGCCCTAAAATACTGTTAGACCGTATATATTGTATGCGATTGAGGCAGGAATGTTGCTACTTATCAACTAAAATTATAGAATAAGGAAATTGAAATCATGAAAAAAATCATTTTGTCTTAAATTTAGATTGTCAAAGTAACTTTCATTGTCAATTACAGATTTCGTTGTGTAAATAAAAATATATATGTGTTATCTGTTATTTCGATAGAACAGATGGGACTTATAAAGTGATCTGTTTTTTTATCTTTAAGGAGGAGTCACGGATGTAGCTGTCACGGGTATCTTTTGTTTTTCAAAAAGATTTTTATTTCTTCGATCATATTTGATATTACAACCAATTTGTTTTATTTTACTTATCAGCTTCTGAAAACAATATGGCGAATACTCATTCAAGATTATAAAAGACAAAAATCTTTTGTACAAGAACACTAAAAACTTTAAAGCTAAGTTGAAACTACATTGTATTTGCTATCAATGTAAGGGTTACATTGTAATGCCATGTTAACTAACGTACAATTCTAATATGAGGCAGGCATGTCAATCTATGTCATGGGGACGAAGTCTGTATAGATATTTTTTTTTAATTCAAACATATTTTAACATCAAAATCTGTTAAAAAAAGAGACGGAAATACCAAAAACGTTTCCGATTTTGGTTCTGTTGTTAGGGATTTTAGTTGTGACATTATTTTAGTTATGACGTTATACTGAATAAAAACAAAGAAACGCTATCATCAGGTAACGTTTTTTCATATGAAAGAATAATTAAAATGAAATTGTTATTGTGCTCCTTCCTATATTTTACTGGACTGATAAATATATATTTCACTCAAAGTCTCATGATAAACGAGACCGGAAGAAGGAAGTAGATTTCTGCGCAAATGCGGGAATAAAAAAAAGTGACAAAAAAAAAAGGTTAACGATTTTGAGTAGAATGACATTTTCCTGATTTTTAAAATTTGTTTTATTGATTTTTCTACCGTAATAGGGGACTTCGTCCCCTTAATAAATGTTAAAGGAAGACCACGTATAAGGAAAGTATGTTCCAGTAATTCTTTAGGAGAACGAACAATTTTTATTCACTGTTCCTCTTAGCAGCTTAATGTTTCACTGATAATAAATACTTATACAGAATAAATACAATGTGTCATAAAAAATAAATTTCTGTAAGAATTTAAATTCGAGGATAAAATAATATTTTAACCTTGAAACATTACATGTGTGGCTAACAAATCAAGGAAACACATTGTGTTTACTTTTGACTGTTTCCTGATGCAGGAATAAAATAAAACGCTAGCTTTATAGGAGGTTAATATTGGAGAATAGGGAGATGTCTGCGCAACTTCAACTGGTTTTAACCCGACATGTATACATCTGTACCAGGTCAATCTATCTTGGTCAAGTATTGATAGTTAATGTTTGTCTTTGTTGAGACATCTTTATCTTTTTGAATGCGTTGGTTCAATTTATTGTGCTGTATAAATGAATGGTCATTTCTGTTAGCCTTTTAATGTATTATACAAATGGTTTGAAGGGCCCGCTGAATGCCTTGAGCTGTTGTCTGCTTTTTAGTCGGGTTAATGTCTCTTTGACACATTTTCCGTTTTTATTCCTGTTCTATTTAAACATAATCCGATTTATTTCTTTATTGAAGAAATGTAACCACTGATTTTTCATCCAAAACTATTTTATATTTATAAGGAAAAAGAACATATTGAAAATTAAAGTTTTTATGCCCCACCTACGATAGTAGAGGGGCATTATGTTTTCTGGTCTTTGCGTCCGTTCGTCTGTCTGTCTGTTCGTTCGTCCGTCCGTCCGTCCGTCTGTCCCGCTTCAGGTTAAACTTTTTGGTCAAGGTAGTTTTTGATGAAGTTAAAGTCCAATCATCTTGAAACTTAGTACACATGTTCCTTATGATATGATCTTTCTAATTTTAAAGCCAAATTAAACTTTTGACCCCAATTGCATGGTCCACTGAACATAGAAAATGAAAGTGCATGTTTCAGGTTAAAGTTTTTGGTCAAGATAGTTTTTGATGAAGTTGAAGTCCAATCAACTTGAAACTTAGTACACATGTTCCCTATGATATTATCTTTCTAATTTTAATGCCTAATTATATTTTTTATCCAATTTCACGGTCCATTTAACATGGAAAATGATAGTGCGAGTGGGGCATCCGTGTACTTTGGACACATTCTTGTTTTTAAATATTTTTTAAGACTCTTTGTGCTAAGTCTGTTCATGAGAACATAATAACTCTCATGATATTCTTGTCTGTTTTTTTGTCTTCTTTATGGAAAAACAATTATGCGTGGAATAAACGGAAATAAAATTTCTCAATTTAAAAATGATCATCAACCTTTTGGGACCTGTTGGTGATGTGAAACATTTGGTTGATTTCCTTTTAACGCTATGTTTATGAATATTCGGCTTCCAAGAAAATAATACATATATTTTTTCATACTGTTGAATTATGGATCATTTGAAAACAAAAACTCGTTATAACGTTATTGTATATGTGATGAAAAACAACTAAGTATACATCTATAAATATAGGCACAAATTCGGGTGTATGTATTACGGATGACATAAATACCTCCTGCAACCACAAAAAAATGTATGAAAATTTGGCACTATTTTGATTGTTTTTGCGTTATCGTAGATACTGGCTACATATCATACGTGCAAAATTGTCTACCTAACTGTATTCTCACCGCTGCAACTTACTTCCAGACATGAGACCAATTGTATCAATGAGGCAACAAATTGTATGTGGATAATAAACGACATACTTGCGGTTAAGTCAGGGAGCACATGGATATTATATGACAAGCGTTATTATTAAATCGTCTGACAATTTTACATGGTACACGTGCAGCGTATTAGAAAGCGAAGCGGCGTATATCTATGTCATATAAAAACATGTAAACAATAACTTAAAAAAAAAAAAATTGACAGACCTACACTTTAACAAGGCACATGTGCAAAATACGCTATTCTAAGAAAAAAGTCTTCTTTATATCATGTGTAAATATAAACAATACTGTTTAATTTTCAAGACAGACAGGCATATACGGTACTTTTTGAATTAATATACAATCAACTCAATTTACCATAATTGCTGCTGTCTTCATAAAATCTTTTTCTTTGCTATCCCATGTAGCTGGAACAGTCAACACAAAATACAAATCTTCATCATCAAGATCTAGCAGTATCCTGCACATACAATTGTGTTTTAAATAACCGATAATCTGACTGATCACTTGAAGAGCTTCCAATGGCTTGCCACTAATATCTTTTATCATTGGATTTCCATTTTCTCTCTAAAAAAAGTTAAACAGGAAAATTTGTCAGTTTTGTTTTGTTATATTTGAAAGTTTAAAGCTTTTTACTGTAAACCATGTGTAAACAATAAAATTCATCCAACAAATTGAATTGATCATATTCTTAACATGGTCTTTAATGATATATCAGGTATGTTTTTTGCATAATAGGATTCCCAGCTTTTATTGTTGAAGGATGTATTCTTCTGACTTTCAGTCTTGTTGAAATTTCGTTCTGGAATTATTTCCAAAATATGTGATACAAGTGGAAAGTATCAATGAATTAAGAAAATATTATAATCCATTTTAACACTGTGAACTTTTTTTAACAATAAGTAGTTTTTGAGTAATAAAATTTTCAAATTTTATCACCAATCAAGTCAGTCTCATTAGCCAAAATGTTGAGAAATGGGTGAGGGGTATACGAAATGATTTTACCAGATACATGTACATCTCATATCAGTTTTTACTTGGAAATATCTTAAATATGTATTTTTTCAATCATTAATAACAAAGAAGTTGAAATCATATGCATTTTGTTCTAAAAAAAGAGAAAAATCCCAAATTTACAAAATTGACAACATGGTAAAATTGACACAAAAAAGCAACAAAATTTTATAAAACTTTCTTATATTAACACCTACCTATTGTTTTTTTTAAGTTAAAATTATTCAGATTGGTCCACTTCATCTTTAGTGAAAGTATGAAAAAAAGTTTAATTGTGAAACTGGTTTTTTTACCATGATAATAGCCCAAAAATGGGTAAAAATTAATGAAAAAAGGCAAAATCATCAAAATTGGGTACTTTCAAATGGCTGTAGCAAACAAAGAAGTGCACCACCATATGATTTTTTTCTTCACTAATTATCTTTTTACAGTCAAATAAACCCCAAAATCAGGTCAAGACAAAAAGTTTAATTCTAGAAATTTTTGGCTACACATAGGTGTACAAAAACCATTTGCAAAAAAACCCCACCATTCATGCATTAACGTTGATTTGTTGATCAATTATTTAAATGTATTGTTTTAACATCAGCTGTAATATGCTGTTTATACATGATAATTTTGTCTTTAAAAACAGACACTGACAATATATTTGGCAAAACGTTTAGGAATCTTTGGTCCTCAATGCTCGTCAACTTCGTACTTTATTTGGCCTTTTTTTTTTTAACTTTTTTGATTCGGGCGTCACTGATGAGTCTTTTGTAGACGAAACGCGCGTCTGGCGTAAATACAAAATTTCATTCCTGGTATCTATGATGAGTTTATTTGCCATACTTCAAATTCATGTATTTTTGGCATATTCAAATGTAAGAGGTCAGAAACATAATAATAAATTTAAAACCAATTGTTCAAAAAACAATTGAAGGTCTCTCTACATTACATTTGAAAAAAAAATAATTAGAAACTACCAGCGGTAAACTCAATGTAATTTCTGGTATTCAATCATCTTCATACTAGTTCAATGAATATATAATTACTATATAATTTTGTCTGAAATAAGAAGGATGATAAGCTACTACCGGTTTAAAAAAATTGTCACTTCCGGTCTCATATGATAGCTTTAGTCAGAGATTCCAAAAACATATGGTTTTTATATTATTTGCTTGACATAAGGGAAATGAAATAAAACTTCCGGTTTAAAAAAAATCATTTCCGGTACCGTCTAATAGGTGACACTTTTGATGACCTTTTTAAGGTCATATGTCTACCAACCTAATGCTAAGGACCCCATATCTTTATTATGTATAAGTATGAATTTATAGCGAAAGTAAAAATCTAGAACGCCAAATTTATCTTTGATCTTGACCTAAATTTCAAGGTTATAAAAGCAAGGACCTCGAATCAAAGGGCCATATTTAAATACTTTACATAATTAAATAGTTGTGTCACTATGCAGATAATTTTAACTATAAGAGGGGGGAACACTACCATTAAATGCCAACGTACCCTTTTATCCATAATATATATGTTACGACATGTTGCAACTAACAGTTAATTAAAAAAAAATGTCCGTATCTCATACGGTTTCTATGAGGAAGATGATAAGCCAAACTAAAAATGTAGAACATAACCTTCACCTATCTTTTTGGTGAACCAAGGACCTCTTATCAAAAGACCTTAGGTCTCTTTCACTTATGGTTAGCCAGTTACTAATATATTTCACTTATATCAAATACAGAATGGGGAATAACTCTTATATGGAAAATGCAAATCGCTTATATAAAAAGATATAGCACGCAATTTGGAAAGAAGTGTGTCGGTTTCCTCAACGGTTGCGAAACAGTAGGACAACAAGGAAAACAGTGTTCGGGGATATAACTCTTATAAGGAAAAGTGTTCGGTTAAGAAGTGTCAGTTTCAAAAGCGTATAAACTGTTTAATATCATACACTAATATCCAAGCAACATCTTGTGAAACAACCAAATAGCAAAAAAATAAACAAATTTGACAGAAGAAAATAACCCCAAACAAAACATAATCATGTTCTTTCCAAGGAAAAGTAGAGAGACCAACACAATGTAATTTTAAAATATACTGTACAGGAAATTAACACTGTGTGCAGCAAATAATTATAAATAAAATCATTCATAAAAGTGAGTTTTGTGAAGATGCACATGTAAACATTATATGAAACTCTTTTTGACGTTTATTCAAAAGGCATTTCTTTTTTGTTCAAAAAATCATTTTAAGGTACTTGATGAAAGCTTATGTTCAAAAGGAAATATTGTCATATTGGACATTCTATCGAAGATGATCTGCGGCCTTGATCAATACATGAATATCAATAATGTGGTCATTTTAATAAATTTCCTGTTACAAAACATTGAATTTTACGAAAAACTAAGGATTTTCTCATCCCAGGCATAGATTACCTTAGCCGTATTTGGCACAACTTTTTGGAATTTTGGATCCTCAATGCTCTTCAACTTTGTACTTGTTTGGCTTTATAAGTATTTTGATATGAGCGTCACTGATGAGTCTTATGTAGACGAAACGCGCGTATGGCGTACTAAATTATAATCCTGGTACCTTTGATAACTATTTACACCACTGGGTCGATGCTAGTCCAGCCCTAGCCTCAGTGACTCATTTTTTTTGTTTTTTTTTTGTTGTCACTGAGTCCAGCTCGCCTTCCATTACCTTCAATGGTGCAAGCTCCCAGGTACATTACCCGGGGACGATAGAGACAATGCCAGAGCGCTCAAGTACGAAAAATGTACCACAAATGGTAAAACTTGATAAAATAAACAAGTTGCATACCTGAAATGCTTGTACACTATATGGAAACTCATCTTAACAGAAGGAAATCCCTTGCAGTCGGAGCTGTGGACATCTTGTTTACATCAATAACGCTATATTACGGAACGTGACGTTTCTACGCTATAACGTTAGACGAAACGAATTCAATGTATCGATAAAGATTTTCAACGTTTAAACTCGTAACACGATACCGAATGCCATATCTCCCGATTTCTTAACTTTTTGGCACACTTGTATTTTGAATCGAGTTACATCAGTATAAGTCATTGTATGCATAAAAACTTGGGTCACCATTTTTGGTCTTGTAATTTTATAGGAAAACGTTAATTTTGCGACAAATTCACATATTGCTTTTTATCCATCAACAGAATTTAAAAGGTTGGTTAATCCGGATCCAGTTCCAAATATCCAGTGACCACCACTTATCATAATATTATGGCTAAAGCTGTAGCAAGGTCTGCCAGTCAAGCTCTAAGTTTATTAATTATTAAATGTAAAGCACATTGTGGTTAGTACTTTAAATCGTTATTTGATACTCTGGTCTGGTCAGTAATAAGCTACGGTGCATCCATTTGGGCCACTCGTTCTTTTTCTTGTATCAACGCTGTCCAGAACAGAGCTATCATGTTTTTTTTTTATAGGTGATGAAATTAACGGGGGCATGGGCTGGAGACCTCCTAGTGTAAAACAATGGACATGTGTATTTAGGCATTGGGCAAGATGTAGTGCCATGACCAATGACAGAATAAATTATAAAGTTTTCAAATGGTCACATCAAAATGCTGTAAATAATAAGAAAAACTGGTGTAATAGAGTCATGAAAAAAACTTAAAGATTGTAACTTTGATTTGTATACTAGTATTGATAGTGTGCTGCATAAAGAAAATTGTTCTACAAATTGAAAATGTTTTATTTAATAATACATTGCAGAATGCAAACGAAAATTTTGTCACAGAGTAATGGTAACAAGCTTCGTACTTATAAGCGATATAAATCACAATATTGTACAGAGTTATATTTAAAACAAAATATATCTATTAAATTTAGAAGTGCTTATGCAAAATTTAGATGTGGCGTTGCGCCACTTAAAATAGAAACAGGACGATATGAGAAAAAGCCAATAAATGAAAGATGTTGTTTTATGTTTAAAAACGAAATTGAAGATGAGAAACATATAGTTACTTTATGTCCTTTATATGCAGACCTTCGAAATATATTGTATAATGAAGCAGTAAAACATAACGATCAATTTTATAACTTGTCTATTGACGAAAAAAATATATTTTACTCAGTAATGAAGGACTATTAAACTAATTCCCTGAAAATTATTTCAACCCATAAATGTATATGTAAACAATAAACCGGTCAATATAAACAAAACAACGATACCAAGTTCGACGCTCGTGACACTTTTACTTCCAATATTCTCTAGTGAAAAACAGATACCCGGAATAAATACACGGTGGAATGAAATTACGCTTACATATGCACCCTCTATATAAGTAAAACACTCCGCGCAAAAATTCCAGTTTGAAATTGTGCATGTACGACACGTAAGCCAGAGTCTGTATTCTGCGTGTAATTTTATATCATGTATCATAATCCAGCAACCTGTCATTTAAAAAAAAAACCGAAAAAAACTGACGATATACGCAGCTTTAGTACAAGCATACAAGCAGGTATACAATTTAAAAGACTGTCGTCCTAATAGATAAGCCGTATATATATGAAACCTATATATACCCAGTGCAAATTAGATTGCCGAACGGTTAAAACAATATGATGGTGCTATTTTATTAGGAATGTGGTGACAATTTATGTATCAGTGAATATGCAGTGTAGTGAAATGGTAAACTGGTGTTATCAAATGTACCAATGTTAGCAAGCTATCATGTACGTCAGTTGGTCTTTGGTGGAAAATTGTTTCATTGTCAACTATACCACATCTCCTGATTTCATTATGGTTTGATTTTTCTCCAGAAGTTCAATTAGAAGTTTAACGACTTCAACAAATATGTACTAGGAAACTGAAAAATGTCTATGGTTTTGATGTCGATAATTGCATAGCCATTGCTATCTTATTGTATATCCCATATCTCCATTTATTCACACAAAGAAACACCAACACTAAAAAAATCCAGAAACCATATCGGTTCTATATCGGATTTCTTCTGTACAGAACAATGAATTTCAGAGACTGTTTTTACTTGGAATACAGGGAAAGTTATTTAAACAATAACCATTTTTTTTCTCATTCCATGGCTAACAAACTAATTTTTGTATGATCATGAGTTTCAACGTCTGCTTGTGTTTTACTTTTTCCTAATTCAATCCGTATTCTTTCAGTCCAATAAATTTCGTTTTTTCTATTTTTCTATCGATGTTTTGATGATAAATTAATGAAGAAATTTATTATAATAATTGTCCTGTCATTTACTGAAAGGAACCATGATATACTAATGTATAATGTTATACAAGTGGTGAGACTTTAATAAAAAAAATATTGAATCTACGGAAAAGTTAAAACTGATTAATTTGGTTTGAACTTTCTGTCACTTGCCGGGAACTGAAGAAAAAAACACAATCAGTAAACTTCATCTGAACAACAGAAGGTACACATATATAAACATGATTTAAAGTGTCATAATTTACCAGCAGCATTCAGTGCCCTAAGGTCCGCGTTTAAATAGTTTGAGGTGCAAAATAGTTGATTAGACGAGTTTAAACGTTGAAAATCTGTATCAATACATTGAATTCGTTTCGTCTAACGTTATAACGTAGAAACGTCACGTTCCGTAATATAGCGTTACTGATGTAAACAAGATGTCCACAGCTCCGACTGCAAGGGATTTCCTTCTGTTAAGATGAGTTTCAATATAGTGTACAAGCATTTCAGGTATGCAACTTGTTTATTTTATCAAGTTTTACCATTTGTGATACAATTTTCGTTTTTTGAGCGCTCTGGCATTGTCTCTATCGTCCCCGGGTAATCTACCCGGGAGCTTGCACCATTGAATGTAATGGAGGGCGAGCTGGACTCAGTGACAACAAAAAAAAAAAAATTAAAAAAAAAATGAGTCACTGAGGCCAGGGCTGGACTATGTCGATGCCACTGCTTGGGGACGTTTCGTCCCCGAGGGATCACCAGCCCAGTAGTCAACACTTCGGTGTTGACATGAATATCAATAATGTGGTCATTTTAATAAATTTCCTGTTACAAAACATTGAATTTTACGAAAAACTAAGGATTTTCTTATCCCAGGCATAGATTACCTTAGCCGTATTTGGCACAACTTTTTGGAATTTTGGATCCTCAATGCTCTTCAACTTTGTACTTGTTTGGCTTTATAAATATTTTGATATGAGCGTCACTGATGAGTCTTATGTAGACGAAACGCGCGTCTGGCGTACTAAATTATAATCCTGGTACCTTTGATAACTACTGACAGCTAGTTCAAAACCAATAACAAATAACAAAACAAATTCATGCATCTAAGACTAAATCTTGCATATTTCCATTTTGTTAATTGTGTAAGTAGGCTTTCATGAAGACGATGTTTTCAAAGTCTGAAGTTTTTTTTTTAATAATTTACTCTTTTTTTCATGAAATATCTAAAGTGTTTGATTAGATTTTGTGAGGGGATTATATGTTTCCAATACTACGATTCACTTATACGCACTTCATGAAAATACCATTAAATCAATGTATTAGTGTATATCTTGTGAATACATGAATACTTCAGTTAGGCGAATGTACTGAATAAATTCTATAATTTATTTGACTTTGAAGCCCAAACTTTCTATTGCTATAATACGCTGATGAGATATTGGAGAACAATGCCAATTCAGGCATAATGGTTCTTGTAAAGGAGTAGGTCCGGTAAGGACCGATTTTGGCCTCAAACTTCATGTTCATCTAACGAAAGTTTTTGGACACTTTTTAAACACTTAAGTGTCTATTTCAATTGATTCGATTAGTTTATGTGAAAGATTTTAACTAATTTAGTCATTAAAAACGCTCGGATTCAAGCTTAAATATGAAAAATCTATCAAATATGCCAAAAAAACGTCACTTTTCAGATGGTTTTTGTCAAAAATTAAAGTGGCCGCATCCGTGTTCATCCTCAACCTTTATATATGTCTTGTATTATCATCAAATACAACTTTCATTTCAATATTATGAATTAACACGAATGCGGCCACTTTCATTTTAGACGGAAACCGTCTAAAAATTAACCAAAATGCTAAAATTTTGAAGAATTTAGTACTTTAGCATGACTTAATGATGCTAGAACGCGATATTTGTGCATTGTATTGTCAAAAACAGCTCATATTTATGTAGCAGAAGCATTTTACTTTCCAAAATATAGCTTAACGATAACATTTTCACAATTTTCTAAAACTTCTATATTTTGGGGCCAAAAAGGGGTCTTACTGAACCTACTCCTTTTACAAACAGTTAATTTTTGTTGTTTTGTTGTTATAACAAGAATGTATCGTTAAAAACGTGTCCTTACCTCCCTACTAAATATACCCCTAACAAATATTTTGATATGGACTGGTCATTGTTATTGAATCTTAAGCTGTTTGCTTGGTTAAAGTATTATTAATTCACTTTTGAATGTTGACCTGTTAAGAATTCGTCCAGCATGTGTTATGCTAGAACTTGAAATTGAATTATGTAACAATAATAATAATTGTCTTCAAATACAGGGATGGCGATTATAAAAAGTTACAAGTTATTTAAAAAATGATTATAAACTTGTGTTTGTTAATTAACAATAACTGTTATGATTTGTGTTTTCTGACCTTCTTCTGCTCTAAATGTACAAAATACACCTTCTTTTACCATATCATAAAGATAAAACATTATTTACCCAAGGGCAAAGATTGCATTGGTTGTACTTGAAAACTGCTAAGAATTTTCAGTTTCTAAATTTCTACAACCTTGTATTTGATTTGGCCTTCCAACTATTTTATTCGAGCACCATTAAAAGTCTTTTGTAAATTAACCTCTAGTGTATTCAATTTTAGGCCTGGTATCTTTGATGAGGTCTTTGTAGTAGATTTGTCATATTTCAACATTTTTGACACTTCCTTGTCTAAAAATTTTAGCCTTTAAAATAAATTCACAACGGGTATTTAAAAAAAGTTATCTGCAAACAAGTTAATTTGTGTTTTGTTTTACACAAACACGTTCAGTTATTAAATTGATCCCGAGACTTGACAATGTAAAAGTTCAGGTTAATTTCATCAATGAAACCAAAGATACGAAAGATTATAAATTAGCGAACTTTGAATTTTTCACAAAATGTTTGTAATACAGAAGTTTTTTTACAATATTTAAAAAGCGCATTCTTTAGAAATTTAAAAGACTAAGAATAATATATAATTCAAATTTGGAAAACAAGTAATTATCTAACATTACATTGAAATACATTTTAAGCACGTCTTTACAAGATAAAACATTTGTGTGCCTTAACAGAAAACAGCAGTTTTCAGTCTTATTTATTTGTATTCTTATCATTTCAATTTCACCCAAACTAAAGCAATAAGTAAAGGGAAACAAAAATGACCGATCTGCCTATTTATAAACATCAAAATTCTATTTGGTAATTTAGAGACTGAATTTCATTTCTGCTTGTGGGCAGTAAGTTCAAGACAGGACGAGATATATTTCACCTCGTTTTTAATGTTTATGTGAGGGAAGATTAGAAATCAATTGATTAAAGTTCACGAACTCCTTGTACCTGACATATTTCATAATATTCAAAATTGAAGCGTTCTTCACTAACTTAAAACTTAAAAGTAGAAATACCTGTAGGTGAAGATCATTTCTAAAATATTTGAAGAAGTAATAATCGTGATGTTCATCGTCAAGCATTAATTCTGCAAATCTAGTTTCAGCTACATATCCAAAGTCCACCATTTGTGCAGTTCTATTTAACAATATTGCTGTTGGGCACTTATTTGTAATCATTCCACCTCTTTGCCACGAACTGGTAAAATATGGCAGACGATTCTCCCTTATTTCATTAACAATAGAAAATGTATATCCAGAGTATTCAGCTCCAATATCAATGCCAACAACAAATACACTGTTCCCAATGTCTGTCATAATTAAACCTTCCAGTGCGCTGTTTAGCAATTATAATTGGCTAGTTTTACTTCATAACATCTGTGAAACAAAGAGAAATAGGATGCATGACATATTTGCCACAATACGTTAAGCAACTAATAATCAATCAATCAATGTCAGTATGTTTTAAGAATGTCTATGTATTATTTTGTCAGTTTCATGTCTTTTCGGCGATTCATTTGTTGCTATGGTCTTGTGTGTTTTTATTTGATTTAGGATTTTTGAATAGTCCTTTGTTATCTCTTTTTGTTACATGAATCCTTTTCTTTTGGTTATAAAACAGTCTTTTGCTCATTTAACTTTCGATTTGAGGGATGACAGTATATAAAGATAACAACTTTAAAAAGTACGTAGTACAGACTTATAACGATTGCCAATTGTTTAACTATTCTAAAACAAACAACATAGACAACACACGTTTTATTTTTGTTTGTTTCTGTAGAATATGTAAACTATACCAACAAGAATGCAGTGTCTAATTGCAATTAAGAATGTTCGATTCTTAAGATTCTTAAACAAGATACACTTTAACATGTTTAAGGATATTCGTTGTTCCGAAATATTTGTTTTATTTGTTCCTGAGTATCTGCCATAACGTACAACTAACCAAGTGACAACTCTACGACAGATCCAGCAATTGGATCACTAATGAAGGTGATACACGGCTGAAAACTAATATTATATTCATAATTACTCTTAATATCATCACAACAATGTTCAATCTGCAAATCTGCGGATGCAACTTTTTGTTCTTCCCTCGCCGGGATTTAATCTTATGCTATTGGTATATCGAGACAACACTTCCTATCCTTGTCCATCGCTCTATACCATTCGACCACATAGACTTAACTTATAATTCAAATTTTACTTTTCCTCATCATTATAATCTACAGTTGTAACACAGTACATGATATATTAGGCATGAAGATGGAATTGATTGCAGTTTAGCTAAATATATATCGTAAAGATCGTATGGTACAGTCACAGAAATAATTATTATTTCTGTGACTGTATCATACGATGCTTAACGATCCAAATAATTGAATGCACTATTTGTTGCCACTGGTGCAGAGGTGTGGCATTGACTATTACACAGTCTCATGTAATTCTAAGATTTATATTATTAATATTTGGAATATGATTTAAAAAAAATGAGAATCAATGCCACCATTTTCTACATAACGAAAACCTGTACCAAGTCGGGAACATGACAGCTGTTTCCAATTCGTTTAATGTGTTTTAGCTTTTGATTCTGTTATTTGATAAGGGACTTTTCGATTTGAATTTTCCTTAAAAATGGTATTTTTTAAAAATTTTACTCTTTCCAAAAAATGCCATCCAATATCACTAGCCAATAGTCAGTAATTCGGTAATGGAATGAAACTACGGATCTTGTGTTTAAATTTGCAGGTTCAAAATTTTAAATTTTCATAATAAATTCACATAACTTTCTGGTAAATAGCTACAATAAAAAGAAATTGAAATAAAAAGAAAATTTTCGCATATTAATGTTATCATTTTCCTCCTCAAGTAGCAAACGAAGAGTACAACAGGCTTAAAGAGCAGTGTGTAAAATTTGTTTAAAAGTTTGCTATTCTAATTAATTTTATAAGTGCATTATTTTTTTACTGGGTGTATACCTTTCTGGAACACGACTATATATCCGTATATGTTGCATCTACATTAGAGAAGTTCCTAAAAAAATTAAAGTTATATGAAGTTTATGTTTCAGAAAATTATGCAGTCATTTACTTGGATTTTGATGTACTTTTTTCCCCAGTCCGCAGTTAATAGCAAAATTAACAAACACATGAGTTTCATTTTGATACGGTCCTTTTAGTTACACAGTTTTAATCACCTATGTCTAGTGTCCATTTATATCAATACAACTAAAAGCTTCTAAAACTTCCTTCCCACCTTCTGCAGGAAAGAAAAAAACGAATAGCAAAATCTAGTTAAGTTTTAAATACTCTGAAACTTAAAATGCATATAAATTTTATCTATTTAAGTCCAGCCAAGCTCTTAACCCATTCCAGATGAACATGTTTTTTGTTTTCAGAGTGATTGTTTTAGTGAAAATACGACCATATTTCAGTAAAGATTATGATGAACCTTAAGGATTATGTACCCTTGTGTTGATTCAATATTAAATATATATAGAAATTTTATAGAAAATGCACAGTGTACTTTAATATTTGACAAATGCATGATAGATATAAGATTATTGCATGCACTACTAGCAGTGATTTCCTCAAAAGAAGTTTACACATTAAGATATTGGTTAAAACAAATATAGATATAGACCAATTCAAGAACGCCTTCTAAGGGTGCGCTAGAATTAACTGACTCAGCACGAGGCTATTTTTTTTTTTAGAATTTAAAGGTTATGTAGGAATTTTTGTAAACAATAAACGCTAGCACATTTTGGACAAACGAGTCAGTAATCTATGTTTGAAAATTGTATAACGAAAATGTTTGTATTAAAGTATGTGGATTTTTTACAAAAATCTTGGTTTTATTTGCCACCAAATCCCCGTTTTCTATTGAATACAATAAAGCAATAAATAATAATGCTTTGCAAGCAGTTTTACTTTGGTATATGTACCAAATGGTCAATCTCTATTATTCATTATCTTAAAAGTTTGCTGTTTTGACACTATTGCAGTTTGAATATTTCGTAATTCACATTGCTACAGAAGGGGTCATAAACCTTAATATTTTTTTTAATTTCATTTTCAAAAGCTTCTAATGCAAATATATCTACAAATAATTAACAGAAAACATCGTGTACGTTTCTAATAACACTGTTTAACAAATAAAAAATATAAAATTGTTGTTTAGAAAAGAGGGACAATCGCTACCAGACGGACATTCAAACGCATGAATCGAAAATAAACTGACTGCGCAATGGCTAAAAAAGGAAAACACTAATTTCAAACAATAGTAAACAAAACACAACATAGAAAACTATAAAGACTAAGCAACACAAACCCCACCAAAAACGTGGGATGATCTCAGGTGCTCCGGAAGAGTAAGAAGATCCTGCTCCACATGTGGCACCCGACGTGTTCCTCATGATAGTACAATGAGATATTTACAATGTTGTCTTTATCAAGTGAGAGGTTTAGTGCTATCAAACCAGGTTCAATCTACCATTTTCTACATTTAAAAATGCCTGTACCAAGTCAGGAATATGACAGTTGTCGTCCATCCGTTTGATGTGTTTTATCATTTGATCTCGCTATTTTATTAGGGACTTTCCGTTTTGAATTTTCCTCGGAGTTCATATTTTTGTGATTTTACTTTCTATCATTTTCTTTCTACATATTTTGCTTATAATTACAAAAAATAAGATGAATTGACATTACATACAACTTTCAATAGGACATCTTATTTTGAAATCTCTGTTTAAAAATGTTTCATACAAATCAAATAAAAAATAAATTTTAGTCTATATTTGATTAAAGAGGGACGAAAGATACCAGAGGGACAGCCAAGTGTACCTTTGTTTCCAGATTCTAAAAACAAATGCACAAAATTAAAGTGGCCTTGAATGAAAAATAAATGTGCACATTTTATAATTGTTTGCCTTGATAATATTGGTCTAACTACAGCAGTACCATGAAACTACAATGGTTAGGGAAAATAAAATCTGTTACGCAAGAATTATGAATCTTGAACACTTATAATTAGATTTTAAACTGTAAAGATCATTTTGAATTGAAGTGGACATGTCTTAAAAGACTGATCAACAAATTAATAATTCATGTGCATTTTTTTCAATCAATTTCTAGACTTATCCAATGCAGTAAATTCGGTATTGTTTAGAAACATTGATTGCAGCTAATTAAGATATGTTCAGAAAAAATAACCTCATCATAAATACCTGGATAAAAAAAATATATTTACGCTAGACTTGTGTTTCGTCTACAAAAGACTCGAATATTTTGTTTAAAAAGGCTAAAGTACGGAGTTGAAGAGCATCTGGACCAAAAGTTCCTAAAAGTTTTGCCAAATACAGCTACGGTAATCTATTCCCGAGGAAGAAAAGCCTTAGTATTTCAAAAATTCAAAGTTTTGTTAGCAGCTAATTCATAATTATAAACATATCTATGATAACTCATATCAACACAGAAGTGATTTCTACTGGTCAGGTAATACCCTCGGGGAATTAAAAAATTTAAATTTCACCAGCCGTGGCATCGACCCAGTCGTTGTAAACAGACTCATCATAGATACCAGGAATAAAATTTTATATTTACGCCAGACTCGCGTTTCTTTTCCAAATACTAGTACTCAACAGAGACGCTCGAATAAAAAATGTTAAAAAGGCCAAATAAAGTACGGAGTTGAAGAACATCTTAGAAAATTTGTTTAAATGACCAGCAATTCATCTACAAGAGTATATTTTCCATAATATAACTTAGAAATAATTTATTTATGTCATGCCGGACAATATGTTATACACGAGTAGTCATGTGAACCTGATAACAATTGCCGAAAATCTATTCTTCAGCCTGTTTCCGGTCTGTCTCTTTAATACAGAATTGTTTTGAATCTGACTTTCAAGAAAGGAGACGTACATCTTGCATTTAGAAGAGATGGCAAAATTTTAACAGATTGGAATCTTTAAAGGCCATATACCAGCTAATGTAAGTTACAATTATAAAAAAACTTTTTCCACTTCCCTTCAGCCCAGAGTTGTTATCTCAAGAAATTCAAGAATCAAGTAATTTTATATTCTAAAAAGAACCATGTCAAGTGAAAGATGAATGTCGAACACTTAATGAATTGAAAATGGAAATGGGTAATGTGTCAAAGAGATAATAACCCGACTAAAAATCAGAAAACAGTCGAAGGCAAACAATGGGTGTTCAATATAGTGAGAAATTCCCACACCTGGAGGCGTGCTTCGGCTGGTTATAAACAAAAATGTGTACTGGTTTAGTAAAAATAGACGTCCTAATAAACTCCGAAATACATAAATGAACTAAAATCAAAAACCATACAAGACTAACAAAGAATAGAGGCTCCTATATTGGGACAAGCGCTAAAATGTGGCGGGCTTAACATGTTTTTTTTTAGATCTCTACCCTCCCTCTATGCCTCTAGCCAATGTACACAATCAACACGCAGAAGTTAGCACAGTAGGATATGTCCTGGTTCGATGTCAGAATAGGTAACATTTTTTTTTTAGAAAAATTACAATTAACAAATAATTACCAACTGTTACTGACATGCCAGCACCAGACATCAATTAAACTGATTGAAAGAGTATGTTTTCATCATATGAATGCCAAGCGAAATCCTCCTGTTACTGGTTGGGTCTATTTTAAATACAACAGCGCATGCAAGTAATGTATGAAAAAGAGCACGCTTACCTGAATTTTAAATGTAGAAAATGGAAATTAGGGTGGGGGAGGTAAATTTTAAATAGACAGGCTTGATTACCATTGCATTCCAACATTCCCATTAAAAATATTAGAAATAGTACGTTTGCTCCCTAAAAAAAAAGAACTCAATATATATGAATTCATTGACAATATAAATATATAAAAAATACTTAGTTGCCTATTCAACTTATAAAGTAGAAAATTTATTATTCTACATTTTGATTGACATGTTCTGAAAAAAAAGGATAAGATGTCTTGTTATATATATGTGTCGTGTACAAGATGTGATTTTGAACAGGTTATAACATGTACAAAACTATTGTACGTGTTATAATTTGTACAATGCAAAAATACAAGTCATAACATATACAAAAGTACCTCATACATGTTATAACATGTATAAAATATTGCTTAAAAATGGTTTTAACTTGTACAAAATTTGAAAATAAATATGTTTCTATCATTACAAAGCATGCCATTAACCTCAATAATATTTTCATCATGTTTTTGTTATTGTCAATTCATGTTAGTGTGATATCGTTTTGATACAGTTAAAGACCAGATAAATAGTTTTTATAATTACTTTGTACCTTAAGGTGGTATGGTAGTCAAAATTAAAAATACTATAATTTGTTCATAGTTTGCCAAAATGTAGTATATATTGTGATATGATAAAAAAAAATGATAGGTCACCGGGTATTTGCTTAAGCTAAGAGGGTGCTTTCTGGAGGTGTTATTCCTGTTGTCAATTCTAGTGAGGGTTTATCTGAAATTTAAAATATTTACATCAAGCATGCACGAAAGAGGGCCCTTTCTGATCAGCAGACACAAGCTGATGCCTTGACAAAAACCCCTCATAACCTAGAATAAATGTTCTCTCCAAAGGTGATGACGTTATCATCCATATTCCGTCCATTGATAGGGGCCCTACCGATTTGAGAAACATAAAAAGGCGTGGTGATGATTGTGAATAAACACCACGGCTATACAAATGGAACTAAAGTTGTGCAAATAAACGGATACTTGAGTAGAAACCAGAATCAATTATTTTACAAATGCAACTTCAAAAGTCCCAGTGAGTGATATGAGTTTGAGAGAGATAGTGCGTAAACTAGCATTAAGCAGAGGGCAAAGTCAGTGTAAGAAAGGCAGTTGTAAGTCTTGTAGGTGTAAATTTAGAAGAATGAAAGTTTTGTGCATCTCAAGTGTCGCCTGTCTCTGTCTTGTAGCACCGAGTAAAAAAAAACTTGTTTCTCAAATTTTTGAAAAGGTAGTATTTTATGCGTGCTGTTAATAATCCACCTTCTTTTGCTTTTGATTATTGATCTTTATTATTCAATCAATTTCAACCATATATGTTTAGGAAACGGATTAATATAAGCTAAGAGCTTGTTTCTGGATCCTATTAATTATTTCACATGTATTATTATGTAAATGCCTATGTATGTACCTGAATATAAGTAATAAAATATGTTTACACTAACCATATATGTATATTCTGCTTTATTATCATTTTCAAATTTTGTACAGGTTAAAAGCTTTTTAAGCAATATGTTGTACAGGTTATAACATGTACGAGGTACTTTTGTACGTGTTATAACTTGTAGTTTAGCATTGTACAAATTATACAATGTTATAACCTGTACAAAATTGCAACTTGTACACGACATACAAAGACATATTTTTTTTTAATTAAGAAATAAAAAAAATTATCAAGGTAGATCGGGTGTCTTCTTCCATCTAGGATAATTAAACTAAATATAAGAAGCATTAAGGAGGGCCTTATATGTCAATCATCTGTTGATACCAGTGTCCAGCTGTTAAATCCTGACCAAAAAATAAATATTGTAGTCTTATCTCATTGTATTACAACATTAGTTATTTATATAACATGGAAGAAAAACAGAAAAAAAGGGAACAAATATGAAAAGGAGAAAATCTAAAGGAAAAAAATCTAACCAAAATATACAAAACTATATATAGATGAGTGTGTAAAAGTATTTTCGTCCTGAAAGGCTGTGAAAAGCTTCTTAGTTTCTTACTACAGACAAGAAGAATATGTCTCTAAACCTGTCTTCTGTTAGGAGTTTTATGCATTTTAACCAATTCAAAATTTATTTGAAATTTATAAATTTCATAAAACTAAAAACATAGTCTATTATCAGGAAGGGGATGGTCTTGTTCTTTTTTTAACATGTCTAGAAATGTATGATTTAAATGTTCTAGCCCATTTCATAGTATATTTCTTTTTAGAAATACAAATAAAAAAATATGCTTTATAGTGATAAAATTGATGTTTTTTTTTTTAAAACATTGGTTATATGTAGCGGGTCAATCCTGCTATTCTCTTATCTTAGACTGTATGGACAAAGGCAGAGCTTTGTCTATATCAAATTACTATATCACAGATGTTCGTCAAATCTGTGATGTAAAACTCCCGCAAAATGCCAAGTTAGTGCTAGTCAGTTCACAAATAATTCAAAATTTACAGTATTAGGGCATCAAAGACACAAATTGTGGGGTTGTATTGATGACACAATGGTGTCAGAACACTCCTGAGGTGTTCCTAGTAGACATTTGGTATTTATGTTGCATAAATAGTGGTTCTAAAAGGGAAATTCAGTTTTTAGGTCATTTCGCAGAATAGTTTTTCATGAGAGTTGTTAGCAAAAAATAAAAATAGAAACTTTGTGGGTACCCCTTTTGTTGTGACTTTGTTATATGTGATTAAAAAGAGTATTTTCTAAAATACAATGTCCTAGTTTTTGGATAAATTGTTCCTAAAAGAATTTATAGGTGTCAAAAGATGAAAGGTGACATAAGGTTTGGCACCCAGCAGTTAAATCAATATATATTCTTACTTGAGGCATATATCAAAAATGTGAGACACTGTTTTGAAGCGTGTTCATGTTTGATTAATGGGATAAAAACAATTTTTACTATCATTTGACCTAAATGTGCCATTTTCATCCAAGTTGGAGACCACCTTTTTAAAATTATTGAGCTATATTTTGAGATTTATCATACCAAAAATAAAATTATCTCTAGATTAAAAACGAGTAGTAGTTTAGCTTTAAAATGAGTTAAAGGTTTTAAAAATCCATGGAGTAGTTTTGGAGACATAAATCTTTAAAGATTGTTTGTTGAAGTCTGAAAATTCTGACTGTACTGCTGCCTTAATATAGAAAAAGATGTGTTTTTTCATATTTACGGCTGCATTTTCAAAATTCGGATTATTTTTGTTTTATACATTCTTTAAATTTGGCCATACAAGGGTAGATAAGTCAAATATAAGGGGAGAAACCTAATTTTATAATAGCATGTGTTGTGAATCAACCTATTGTTTTCTGTAGCAAGAAAATGAGTACAGTGACCGTATTATTTCTTTATCTTATCTTAAAGTATATTATTAGAGCTTTATTCTCATATTTTATCTTAAAATTTTATTGTGTATTTTTTTTCCATGCATAATGTTTACAAAATATGACAATTTTGCTCAACCCGTAGCGTGAAAAAAGAACGGTGACCCATACTTTATATCATATTTAAAAAAAAAAGCATGATAAAACTACATTTTGACAAATTATCAAAATATTCTATGAATAGAATTAAAACCCCATCTACCTTATATGTTTTTAAATGTCTCTTATAGTGTTGAACAGGATGTAACACGTGTCACAAGATTATATAATCGTTGCTTAGTGTGTAAATTGGATTCATATCGATTGATGTTCTTCAAGAATAACGGCCGAATTGAACATACATTACGCGAACACTTTTCGTTATAGAATCAATTGTCCATTGGTGAATTGATAAGGATTTTATCTTTTGATTCGAATTGAAATTTGTATATATGTTTCCTGCTTTTATTCTATCGAAATATCAACGTCGGTTTCAGCATTTTCTTCCTATCAGTATTGTCCAAAATACTACTCATGGCCATATATTGAAAAAAAATACATCTACGGACCGATCATTTAGCTTTGTTTTTTTTTGTAAAAAAACTATTGAGTTTTTCTACGCTTCCATCCAAATATATCTTCTTTTTTCGAAATTAGCCCTTATATATATGGTGTTCGTGAAATCGGGAATCAAAACACAGCTTTTGCGTCTGATAGACCTCAATATATACAACATAAAATTGGGGATACAAATATTTTTTTGGCAAAAAAACATCATCCATCCTTTTTTAAATTGAATGATCAATGCCTTAGTGAACTGATATGAATAGTAATTTACTGGAATTGTTTGACAAAATATAGTTATGATTCAAACGTAAAAATTTTAATTTAAAGACAAGAAATGTGTTTGTGAACCAAAACATTCAAAATAGAAAAATAAATCACTGATCATGCACACCTAATTCATAAATAGTGTCTTGTGAAACAACTTAAACGTGTCGATGTATCATCTTAAAAATGTCCGTGTAACACCCGTTAATGTACTATTCTTCTATAGCTCTGCTGAGGCAAAGTCATACAACGTTTGAAATCCTCTTAACTTTTCATGTAAAATAATAGATATACACTATACGTAAAACATGAATTTGTTTAAATGATCTAATTTAAAGATTTGGCAAGAATTTTATGGCATTAAACTCACTGAACTTATGAATACAAATAATGACAGGGTCTACTGAATTGTAGGTTATAATAACAAATATCTGTTTATTTAACGTATAAAACGAATTTACGTCGTCATTTAAACTACGACTGAACAATCTATTATTTACAAATCAAAACATAAAGGCGAGGCCAGATAAAATCATTCAGATAATGACTTAGCTGATACAAATCGCGGTTAAAATCATGGGACATTTTCACCAATTTGCTTCAAGTATTTGCAGTAAAATATTCCCGAACCGATTCAGCTTAATTTAAAACATCACACAAATGTCAGATGATAAAAATTCACTGTATGCCTTCACATAGTTTCCCATTCATATTGATTTAGCGTTGAACTAGCAAGATTATACGAGTTACCATTTCGTTACGAATGTGAAAAATAGTATTATTGTATTTTCTTTATAATCAAGTTCAAATTATCTTCATGGAACTAAATATTACTGATCTATTTAAATCTATAAAAGTTGACGTATTTTCAGCAACGTCCCGGTAAACAAGAATGAATTTTTAAATTATGGTAATTTAAAAAAATCGATGTAGCTTTTGTATCTTTTATATAACGCATCATTAACTACGTCTTAATATTTCAGTCACAACTGGGTGAAGTGGTGGTTTTTAAATGCGATTAAAGAAGAGGTTCACAATAGGGTTGGGTGCTTCATGTATTTTTTCTCCAATCTTAAACCATTTACCTTTTTCATAATTGCAACATTATTCTGAATCCTCTAATTCAAATCCTAACCCTCATATGAATGCCAAAATGGAAAAATAATTTAGGAGAAGGTTAAAACGTCCTACACAACAACTAAATGCTCTAACCTGGACAGTGCAAAAAAGTAATAAAATCATCGTCTTAATAGTTACATAGATTGATTGTCAAGGTTGAATTCTGATTTATTAGCAATTTGCATGGGTAAAACATTATTATAGAATACGCTAGTACAATTCAAACTTGTTGTAAGCCAACAAGAATGCTGTAAATATTGAAACATATGTACCAAACTATATCATATTACACTTCAGAGCAAAACATATTTACAAAATCAACAATAGCGTTATAAATGCTTTTCAATCTTTTTTTAACCATACACAATTTTGGTATTTGTACTTTTGTAAGGGATGTATTTATTTTCAGAAATTTAGAGGAAGGTTTTTTTCGCGAAATTAATTACACGCGAACATAATTACAACATTCACGCATATTAAAAACCTGGAATACTGTAATACGGGTCTAGGACGGATAAAATGATTCGTCTAGATGTTAATGGTGTTTATTTATACAACATAAATAAATAACTCTGAAAGTACACGCATAACAAAAAATAAATACATAGACAGAACGATGTACAAAGGGATATAACTCTAATTCAAATATAGGAAAGTACGTGTATAAAATACGATAAACTAGCTCTTTTCTATAAGAAGACAATCAATACTATTAAAGTGTAAATATTATAAATATGCAAATTCATTCAAACTCAATTATAAAACAAGTCAGGATTAAGTACTACCTTATGTCCAGTAATATAACGTTTCTCTTTTATAGATTTATGAATGAACTATTTGTTACTATTATTAGTATGCATACTGAAGTCGTCATTATTGAAAGCCAACATATCATCCAAATATCTAAAACTATTGTTAAATTTTTGTATCAGATATTGTTTCGATGAATCTTTGCTAATTCTAGTTATAAATTGTAACTCATAACAATACAGAAACAGCTCCGCAATAAGTGGTGCAAAGTTATTCCCCATTGGAATTCCGATAACTTGACGAAATATGGAATCTCCACAGCGAACAAAAATGTTATCAAGTAAAAATATAAGGGCAGTAATAGTATCAAAGCATTCCAGTTGACATTGTTGCCAAAAAACGACCTAAATGAATTTGAAAATATGTATTCGCATTCAGACTTTTTAAATGCCGATTTAATTAGGTGTGTGAATTGTTTTTTTATACGAATATGCGGCAAAAGTGGTATATACATGTAGTGTAGGAAAATCAAAACTTCAACAGATTAAAAAAAAACCAATATAAGCATGCAATTTATCAAGAACTTCCAACGATTATTTTACACTCCAAATTTAAGTAATTAATTATAATATTTTCAAAGGCCTTATTTAAACAATTTATTATCAGGTTTTTAATTGTAACATGTGTTATGTATTCATTCTCTTTAAAAACGTAAGATCATACAAGAGGGACGGAAGATACCAGAGGGACAGTCGAACTCATAAATCGAACAAAAACTGGCTGAAAATGAAAAAAGACAAACACACAAACAACAGTACACATGACACAACATATAAAAATAAAGAATAAGCAACACACACCCCACCACATACCAGGGGTAATCCGGATGGGAAGCAAATCCTACTCCACATGTGGCACCCATCGTGTTGCTCATGTTACAACCTGTTACAATCCGGTAAATAGTCTAATTCGGTAGGTCTCATTCATGAAAGGGAAGGGGATTGTAGAGACGACGTAAGGAACATATCCGATATCATCTTTGGGAGATATATACCCCGTATGCAGGTGGTGATGAAATGTTGCTACTTCTTCTTCTTCTTCTTTCGTAATTCCCTCCTGTTTAGGAGCACTCGGATGAGACCGATAAATGTTAACAGTATATGTACATTAAAACTCAATAAATCCTCTGTAAAATATGAATGAACAGCATCCTCCACCATAAAAACCAGTGTATTTACAACAAGTCGTGAATTTATATATAAGCATTAATATAGGGACTTTTAAAGTAATGAAGTAATTAAATTGGCAAGAGATATACTAGATAAATTACATGTTCGCAGACTCATAAATTTAAACAGGTGCTTTTCAATGCAATATAAAACATAAGCATGACTAATTTGGATGTTGAGTTACATTATTTAATTAGGCTTAACGTTAATTTAAACTGCAAAGATATAGTATAATTATCATGTAATTTTAATGTAAGAATAAACTATCTAAGTTTTCTTATAAGATGAAAATTTATATAATCTGAAATCATGAATTTGATGTTATAGTAGTATTATTTTGATTAGTTTAATAATGTTCGTATGGCGTACTACTTTTAAGTTTTTGAAATGACACTGGCTTGACCTTACACAGAGATATACCCCTAACTCCACACACTAGCTAGGCATTAGTAATGTTCATTCTTTTCATGTGGATTAGGTGGCAGTAGTCCCTTGATTTCATTTCTATTGTTCTTAGTATCAGTTTGTCATTCGGGAGAATATTCCTTTCAACGAAGCTTTGACAGTCTATCAATAATTGCGTGATAGCCAATTTGTTATTGAAATTGATTGTCCATGCACTACTTCCAATTTTGCTAACAATATATTCTTTTATCTGTTGAAAGTGCGATTTTCGAATGTGTCTATACGCTGGGCAGCTTGTTAGAAGGTGTTGAAGATCTTCAGCTTCAATCTTACATATTGGGCAGGTAGGATCTATCTCTGCTTGATTGAATTTTGCTTTTAAGGTTTGAAGCATGTATGTTCCAGTTAACATGCGTACTTTTGTCGCTGCTTTTCTAACATCTTTGACGGAGCTCGATATTGTATCCCATACGTTGTGAGTTTGTCCAATATTCAGGTTTCTTTTTGATAGCAAGTTGAGTGTTGATTTTTCTTCACAGTCTGCTTTTAGTTTGACTGTCCAGTGAGATGAAATAGCTGTTCGTACAATGTTTTTCCAGTCAAGCTTGTTGTAATGTTGATTCATTATTTCGTTGAATGATGGGAGTTGATACATGTCCAGTATGTCATTTATTCTTTTGAAGAAGCTATTTGGTCGACCTGCTGTATGTTGCCTCCATGCAATTTCACGTATTGAGTTATTATGACTCATTGCTATTGAGTGTAACAGACTCAACTGTCTTTTGTGGAGCTCAGCAGCTATTGGCAGCGCTCCAATGAGCAAGTAGACTGCTGATGTAGCTGTTCTATTTGGAAGTGATTGGATATGCTTCAGAGTGCTAAGATGAAAACTGCATAGTGCTACTGTGTCCTTGTTTTGGAGATTTAAAGTTTCTAAGCCATATAGAAGACGTGGAATGACGTATACTTGGTAAATCTTGCATGAAGTTCTTGGGTTGAGTCCATTTGTACCATGAACGCCAGTCTTGATCAGAGAGTACAGAGTTCTTCGTGCTAGTGATATCCTGTCATTGATATTAATTTTAGTTTCCTCAGATGTTGTTCTTTTAAGACCTAGATGTGTTGTTTCTGATTTAAATTCCATAATGTTATCGCCTAAAGTAAAATTTTCTGTTGATTGTTGTATTCTTTCACTAGTTCTTTTGTTGACACTTTTAACTATTGTATTGCTTTTTACTGGATGGATTAAGAATCTATGGTCGCTTGAGTAATCATACACCGTGTTGAGCATTTCTTGCATTTCATTTTGGTCGTTTGAGAGAAGTACAATATCATCTGCACAGCTAGGACAGCCTGCATAAGTATTCCCTATGGATATGCCCATGTTATGAGTTTCTAATTCAGAGAGTAATTCATTGATGTATTGTTTGTATAGATGTGAAGATAGGATTCCACCCTGTCTTACTCCCTGATCAATACTAAACGAGAGACTTGTGTCTCCTTGCCATTTTACAGTTGATGTGACACCATTGTACATATCCTCAATAACATCCCAATATTCAATATCTACTCCTAGATAGTAGAGTTTGTCTAGCAAGATTTGATGATTGACTACATCAAATGCTTTTTGACTGTCTAATGTTGTTATGAATAATAAATCTTTTCCATTGATTTCTGAGTATACTTCTGATAATATCAGTGCCGCCATAGTAGGTGAGAGTCTTTCAGTAAAGCCGAATTGTAGGTTTGATTGGTTGATATTCTTTAAACCTGCCTTTTCGATCAGCACGTACTCGTATACTTTCCCATGAGCAGATGTAACTGTTATGCCTCTGTAATTAGTAGCTTGAGTTAAATCTTTCCCTTTTTAGGAACTGGCGTTATTATGCCTGTTTTAAAGCTGGTTGCAACTTTTCCTTCCTTAAATATCTGGTTGAAAATGTTTTGGTATATATGGATTATTTCATTCCCTGCATATTTGATATGTTCAGCTGTGATACCATATTCATCTGGCGACTTTCCATTTTTAAGTTTTTGAATAGCATTTAATATTTCTTGTTGGGTTACTAGTATTTTCCTTTTGGCACTATTTTTGGAGACTTCTTTAATTAAATTGCATCTATTTGTGCTGTTAGAAAGTAATTCGTCCTTGAAATTTCGATTTTCTTGTGGAGTGGCTAGATTTTTGAAGTAGCCTGCAAAAGTTTCTCTTTGATTTGAAGGCGTTTTTGCTGTTTTATCGCCATCTATCAGAATTTCAGGACCATTGCTCTTTATACTGGATTGATTTCGCTTGATCAGTTGGAAAAAAGCCTTATCATTTGGGTCTTTTTCTAGTCGTTGCAGAAATTGTTCTCTTTCTATCGCTGCTTCTTTTCGTTGTTGACGACGCAAAGCCTTTTTTGCTGATTTTTTTCCCACGAAAAGTATATGGTTGTTTCTTGGTCGTCCAGCGTTGTCCCATTCTCTGTGTTTCTGTTTGCTTGCTTGTATCAGCTGTCTAACTTTTGGAGAGGCTTTGTTTTTGAAACCAGTTAGCTTGATGAGTTTTTTAGGTACAACTTTGTCTGCTGTTTTGTGAAGAATGGAGGTAAGTTGGCTTACTTTTTCGTTCACATCAGAGTCGTTCCAGTTATAAGCTGTAATCATCTTGTTGAGGACGTTTTTGTATTCTTTCTTGTCAGTTTTTTCCCATAAAAGTTTATAAGTGGTGTGGCTTTTCTTTCCTTTCTTCACTTCTGTCTTTAATCTTTTTGTTATATTTGCTATGACCGGCAGATGTGATGATGAGTTAATAGGATCTTGTTGCATTACCATGGCAGTATTTATAACGTCGTTGTTTGAAAATATATAGTCTATTTGTGAAGTTGATTTGCCGTCATTATGGTAGAAGGTTGGCGTTGAATTTGTGATCATCTCCTGATGTACGTTCAATTTGTTGGATTGGATAAATTTAGTAAGCTTCTTATCGTGACTGTTGTTTCTTTCCTTCATTAAGGTACCATTCATATCACCACAGAATACGATCGTATGTGTATCTTCATATTTATCCATAATAGCCTGTAAAATATCTAAGTGAGCTTGATAGTCTATGTCAGAGTTGGATTTTTTTGTTGGCATGTACGCATTCACTAGACAGGTAGCTTTATTCTTAGTTTGAATTTCTATAGCTATTATTCGTTCGTTTCCGTCTTCTAGCTTTTTCACATGAGAATCTAAAGATGATGGCCAGAGAATTGCAACACCCCTCTTCCTCTTGGTATTTGAAAGTTTGATATTGGATCGTTAATATCGTGACATCGACTATGATTCATCACTACGGAATGGAATCATCTCTTTTGTAGTAAAGTTTTGTTTTTAACCGACCCTCATTGTCAATTTCTAGATGTATGTCAAGATATGAGGCCGACGTAACTGTATCTGTTGTATTCTTTTTCTCTAGTTCGGTTGGATAGATGCGTCCAACATAGTCACCAAATTTTGAATTATTTAGTGAGAGAATATCATCTATATAGCGGAAAAGTAAAGTTTAAGGAAATTGATAATTTGTTATTTTTCTTCCTAAGAAGTTTCTGTATGAAGTCAGTCTCATAATGATAAGAAACAAATCGGAAAGAAGAGGAACACAATTGGTTTCCATTGGAATGTCGACAGTCTGTTGAAAACATGTCCTCCGAACGTTACAATGTTGTCAATCAAGAAATCAAGCATCGTGATAATGTCAGATTCAGAGAATATTTTGTTTGGTTGAGAGTGATCCTTTACAAAGTAGAATGTATCCCTCCCTAAGACAAGATACTAGTATCTACGTTGCATTGGCCATTCTTTTTTATGAATCAAAACAATATCAACTCTGTCTTTTAGTTTGGAATGTGGAATACTTGTGTAATTGTAGAAAAGTCAAATGTTTTAATACTATTCCAAGATGAGAAAGGGTGTGATTGTATGTACTCTAAGAGATCCTTGGAATTTTTTAGTATCCAAATATGATTCACGCCATCTCTAGAATAGGGAGTTTCTAGTAATGATGAGATATTGGTCATGTCTGGTGATGGTGTCTATAGTCTGTTTCGGACCTTTTTATACTGGGCGACGTCCGAGCCAGTATGCTGTTTTATCTTCGTAAATTCATGCAGTTTTTCTACTGAGCGGATGATGTCCTCGGGGACAAAATTTCCACCAGCAGAGACATCGATCCAGTGGTTTTAAAAGTCAGATCGTTTCAAACTTTACTTTAAAAAACATATTTTTAAAGAACATATTTTTTCTTCACAAAACAAAACACATTTATTATATTTTAAAGAAAAAGATACCTTAACTATATAAATAAATAAATTATTCACCTGATAAGTTCAAAATCCAATTAGAAAGATATAAAATTGGCAAATTCCACAATAACTATCCATGAAAATACAAGCACTCACCTTTAAACAAAGTAAAGAAAATCGATATTCTTCACACTTGAATCATGCGATTGATAAGACCAAAATCTTCTGTGCCTATAATGCAACTTATCAAGAACTTACAACGACTTGTTTATACTCCAGAAGTATTTATCTATACTATTTTCAAAGGCCTTATTTGAACAATTTCTTATCAGTTTTTTTTATTAAATGTATTCATTCTCTTTAAATCTGAATTTTACGAATGCGTAAGATCGTACAATCTAGAAAAAGAATGCACTATAGTCAAAATGTTTAAAATTTACTTTAAAGAAACATAATTTTATAGAACTTGTTTTTGTCTTCACAATACAAATCACTTTTGAAACAGATACCTTAACTTTATCAATGAATAAATTATTGCAACCACAATATCGATGCCACTGCTGGTGGAGATTTATTTCTCCGAGGGTATCACCAGCCCAGTAGTCAGCACTTCTGTGTTGACTTGAGTTACCATTGATATGTTCATGATTATAAATTAACTGTTAACAAAACTTTGAAATGTTGAAAAACTAAGGTTTTATCTACCTCATGAATAGATTACCTTAGCTGTATTTGGCAAAACCTTTATGAATGTTTGGTCCTGAATGCTCTTCAACTTCGCACTTTATTTGGTCCTATAAACATTTTCTGATTCGAGCGTCACTGATGAGTCTTTAAGAGACGAAACGCGCGTCTGGCGTGAATATAAAATTTTAATCCTGGTATCTATGATGAGTTTATTTACTCACCTTATAAGTTCAAAATCTAAGTAGAAAGATGTAAATTCCACAATAAGTATCCATTAAAATGAAAGCACTCACCTTTAAACAAGGTAAAGAAAATCGATATTCTATACAATAAATCATAAGGTTGATAAGATCGAAGTGTATTATATTATTATTTACGAAGCCCCGCTAGGGACATGCAAATGAAAAAAAAAACACATTTATACTTACACCAACAACACGACGGGTGCCACATGTGGAGCAGGATCTGCTTACCCTTCCGGGGCACCTGAGATCACCCCTAGTTTTTCGTGGGGTTCGTGTTGTTTATTCTTTAGTTTTGTATGATGTGTCATGTTTACTATTGTTTTTCTGTTTTTCTGTTTTTCTGTTTTTCTGTTTGTCTTTTCTTTTTTAGCCATGGCGTTGTCAGTTTGTTTTAGATTTACGAGTTTGACTATCCCTTTGGTATCTTTCGTCTCTCTTTTACAAAAGTTTTGATCCGCCCCTGTGTCCAGTCGTCGTGTTTCTTATCTAGACACACCTATCCCTCAATATGTCCGAATATGAATGTTTGTTTATTGTTGAGAAGAGTAGGGGGAGGCTTATTCAGAAAACAGTAACATTATAAAATACATTTATGATAACTTACATTAAACTGATACAGGTAAGTTTAAGTTATAATATTACCTTTATCTTTAGTCTCTTCAAGGGGTCGAATTTAAGCTTTTTTGTGTACTGGCCAGCCGGACCAGTGGACTGAAAACTCTACTGGTCCGGCTCCAAATCTACTGGTCCTGCAAAAATGACATTAATTTGACAAACACTAAATATTAATGACAGATGTTTAATTTTATTTTGATGCTTTCGTTTACATAAGTTAAACAAAGGAATAGTCTTTATTCTGATTTTGATAAAGGCTTTGGTAATCTCAATGATTTTCTTTATCAAAATCAGGATTTTTTGTGCTGTTCTGATTGTTCACGAGCAAGTACAGAATCCCATCTGAAATTTGACGATCCAGTTACGAAGTACATTTCCTATCTAGGTCTGTCACTGCAAATTTTTCACATATTGTACAGTTCATTAAATTCCGATCTACTATATAATGCAACCATTCACGATCTTGTTACCATGATTTTTGGTATTTGCGTTTCCTTTTGTCACTTTCGTATACTTTATTTCGATCTTCCTTTTGATTTTCATTTTTTTGTCCGGCGGTTTAACTCCTTCCAAAAATTTCCACATTTTATATTATGGTGAAGGACGCTCACCCGAGATATTAATTAACTTGATCAATTGTTATACCTCCAGTACCGTGTAATTGATTTCACAGGTAAATTGTTTTGTAAACAAACGGAGATTGCGATGCAATCAGTGATTTTTATCGACAAATTTCTACTGGTCTGCCGGACCACCAGCTGACAAAATCTACTGGTCCGACGCAAATTTTACTAGTCCCGGACTACCGGACTAGCGCTAATTTCGACCCCTGGACTCTCTTCTACCAAATACAACGCTTGACTCAAAATATCGTCCGTCTTGTACCCTTCCATATTTTCAATTGCATACAAGAAGCATGATGTATTTTTTTGTAATTAGAATGCACGAAACGGTCAACATGGTCAACCTTGACCTGCTGATCCATGTCAACACATGGATATAACCACTTGTAAAAGTTTGAAGGAAGAGAACCAATTAAAGTAAGGTTGCTAGTGGGTTTTCAGGTAAAAAAATATTCTTATCAATTATGGTTTTATATTGTCAATAAATATTTTATACGTTATTTTTGACTAATTAATATATTTTAACAAATATAGTGTTTAGTGTCAGGTGTAAGTTAGTTAAACACCTGGGGGATACGGCGTGTCTTGATAAGAAACACTTCCGGTCTCCGGTCGACGGGGTTTCGTATCGAGACACACCTCTTCCTCCGTCTATAACTATTACTGCAACTAGTTGTGTCTATTTCCTAAACATAGTAACACAACTATATTTTGTGAAAGGTCAATTTCATCCTGGATCACTTTTTCCACAATCAGGGGTTCCTAAAAGGATGAAAATAAGTTGAAATTAGTTTTACAATTTAAACATGCAGCTATCAATGTATGAATTTAAAATGCAGTATAAAAACAATATTAGGTCAATATCAGAAAAATATAAACTTTTTGTGTTCGTCGCAAAAGTTGAGAATTACAGGCTCGGTAGTACCTCGCCCATCCAAGTTTCACATCCTCATACAAATTTGTTTTATATTTTTCTGACATTTACTTTATATTGTATATATATATTGTGCGCACAAAATAATATGTTGTGTGCACAGTATATCTAAATTGTAAAATGTTAAATATATAGTGCACACAACATAATACACTGTGCGCACAATTTAACATACTGACAGTGTGCGAACAAAATAAGTCAAACAGTTTTCACTTGACCTTGACCATATGTCATGGATCATTGAACAAGGTTATGAATAAGTTTTATCTCGTCACGACATCATGTACATTGAACATTAAATGTTATTGTAACATAATGTTAATTTGATGTTATGCTTGGGGTATAAACTTCCTTTTTTTACTTTCAACATTAATTCAATTTTGAACACAAGAACAGTTGAGACGTTTCAGTGTGTCCACTCTTGGCTTTTTTCAGTTTCTCTATAACGACTTATAAAGGTTTAGTCTATTGGATGTGTATTGATTGATAATATTATATCCTAGACCAGGGAACACGATTTCCACTTTTTGCAATTGAATTTAATCTAGCTTTCTGTACTCGAACAGCGATACTTTGGTTCTTTTTAATTATAAGGTTTGTGCCTTTTCGTCATTTGATGAATAAATCCATTTTCAACTCTTTAAATAAAAAATATAAGAAAATAATACTTATCTGACTAATAGTATATGAAACCTGGGCCTATTCTTATCGATATTGATAATATCGGGGTACTGTACCGGTAATGCTGTAGCGGTAAGGTCATTGTTTACAGCTTTAATTTTAATTTAGATGTTTAGTGCAATAAATCTATATTCAAATGTTAAAAAAGTGGGAGTTCCAACCATATGTCCTCATAAAAAGTATAAGTTGTCATACAAAACAAGGGATGTTCCCTCTGTCACCCCTGTGTATTCGTCCATGAACTTATACTTAATTAGATCCCCAATGTTAAATATTGTACGCTGCGTTCAAGAATTATTTTAGTCGTTATTGGTCTTTTGGAAAATGTTGTTTGTGCTGTTATTAGACCCTTCTACAACGATTTTTTTTTACATGCATACGTATAAAAATTGAGGTTTTTATCCAACGCAATCATTGGTTTGAACGTAGTTTTCAATTTAGACTCGTTTATATTTTTCCGTTTGGGCTTGTTTCATATTTTCCATCCGGTTTATATGACCCGTTCATCCTTTATTGACTCTTAAAATTCAAGAGTCGATCTGAAATTGAGGGTAAATTAGATGGCCTCCCAAATACCGTTTCGATCCCTAACATCACTGAAGAGACTTATAAAGGTTTAGTCTATTGGATGTGTATTGATTGATAATATTATATCCTAGACCAGGGAACACGATTTCCACTTTTTGCAATTGAATTTAATCTAGCTTTCTGTACTCGAACAGCGATACTTTGGTTCTTTTTAATTATAAGGTTTGTGCCTTTTCGTCATTTGATGAATAAATCCATTTTCAACTCTTTAAATAAAAAATATAAGAAAATAATACTTATCTGACTAATAGTATATGAAACCTGGGCCTATTCTTATCGATATTGATAATATCGGGGTACTGTACCGGTAATGCTGTAGCGGTAAGGTCATTGTTTACAGCTTTAATTTTAATTTAGATGTTTAGTGCAATAAATCTATATTCAAATGTTAAAAAAGTGGGAGTTCCAACCATATGTCCTCATAAAAAGTATAAGTTGTCATACAAAACAAGGGATGTTCCCTCTGTCACCCCTGTGTATTCGTCCATGAACTTATACTTAATTAGATCCCCAATGTTAAATATTGTACGCTGCGTTCAAGAATTATTTTACTATATTTGTCGTTTGGTATCTGTTTTGATGACATGCATCCCACACATTCATAACGCAGACAAATCTAAACGCATCTGCTAATATGACGACGAATGTGTGCACTAAAAAAAAATAAGTGAATGAAAAGGTTGTCATGAACCCTTAAATTGAAGAAACTTGAGGAGTGAAACAGCTGTCAATATCATTATATTACTGGAATGATTGTTTTGGTCGGCATGGTCGAAGGTATATTCTACAACGATTTTTTTAACATGCACACGTAATACTTTTTCACTTTATTGGTCTTTTGGAAAATGTTGTTTGTGCTGTTATTAGACCCTTCTACAACGATTTTTTTTTACATGCATACGTATAAAAATTGAGGTTTTTATCCAACGCAATCATTGGTTTGAACGTAGTTTTCAATTTAGACTCGTTTATATTTTTCCGTTTGGGCTTGTTTCATATTTTCCATCCGGTTTATATGACCCGTTCATCCTTTATTGACTCTTAAAATTCAAGAGTCGATCTGAAATTGAGGGTAAATTAGATGGCCTCCCAAATACCGTTTCGATCCCTAACATCACTGAAGAGACATATATTGTCGAAATCTAGATCTGGTGTACAAAAAAAAATATTGACACCTTGTGTTTGTGGCATGACATCTTGGTCACAAGTTTATCGTTTTCTGTTTAGTATTAAATTTATATTAAGATCCATTTTGTTACATCTCGTGATCAATTTTATTTGGCAATAGCCAATGGCAGTCAACGGGGTTTAAGAACATCAGTTGTTCGACCTGTTAGTCAAATGCGTTTTGTTTAAATATACTTTTTCACTTTTTTGGTCTTTTGGAAAATGTTGTTTGTGCTGTTATTAGACCCTTCTACAACGATTTTTTTTACATGCACACGTATAAAAATTGCGGTTTTTATCCAACGCAATCATAGGTTTGAACGTACTCTTCAATTTAGACTCGTTTATATTTTTCCGTTTGGGCTTGTATCATATTTTCCATCCGGTTTATATGACCCGTTCATCCTATATTGACTCTTAAAAATCAAGAGTCGATCTGAAATTGAGGGTAAATTATATGGCCTTCCAAATACCGTTTCGATCCCTAACATTGAAGAGATATATATTGTCGAAATCTAGATCTGGTGTACAAAAAAAATATTGACAACTTGTTTGTGGCATGACATCTTGGTCACAAGTTTATCGTTTTCTGTTTAGTATTAAATTTATATTAAGATCCATTTTGTTACATCTCGTGATCAATTTTATTTGGCAATCGCCAATGGCAGTTAACAGGGTTCAAGGACATCGTTTGTTCGATCTGTTAGTCAAATGCGTTTTGTTTAAATATACTTTTTCACTTTATTGGTCTTTTGTAAAATGTTGTTTGTGCTGTTTTTAGACCCTTCTACAACGAAATTTGTTTAACATGGTATCCGGTCGTTCCGGCCCCAAACCGATCCGGCCCCAAGTCAATCCGGCCCAAAGTCGATCCGGCCCAAGTCGATCCGGCCCACGTCGATCCGGCCCCAAGTCGATCCGGACCCATAATAAAATATGAAATAACTATATTGATCTTGGAGGACTTTGTGACACAGTATAAATGGAATTTGCAAAAAGTCTCCGATGATGGATGACAACAGGTAAGTGAAGTTATTGTGTCGTTGGTTGTATAGTAGCTTCAACATATTTCAAAATATGAAGTTATTTTCCATGATAACTTTAACTTATTTTAATTTATTGAAGTATTAGACTGTCATTTCAATAATTGCTTACTTCCATGTTCTTCATTTACTTCAGTTGCATATTTGTCTCATTGAGAAATTTTAAGAACTTAAAAGAAAAACAAAGTTTGTATATGTATCAGCTTGGGGATCGGCTTGTACCGTTGTGTATGTAACTATTTGTTATAACACAAGATGAAAGACTTGTTAGGATCACAGTCAATTGAAAGAAAACGCTAATTAGTACTGCTGATTAATGTTGATGTCTGAATTGTTTTAATATAATTATACCCAATCATCTTGAAAACTTGTAATAAAAACATAATCAACCTAGTTGTTTTATACTCATCTGAAGAAAATATTTTTTAATTTTTTTTTTACCGTACACCTTTAACATTATAATAAAAATCATAAACATTTATGAATTACTTTCATATATATCTTTATTTTTATTCCTTATAAATATATTTTTTTTATTGGGGCCGGATCGACATGGGGCCGGATCGACGTGGGACGGATCGACTTGGGCCGGATCGACGTGGGGCCGGATCGACGCGAAAGCAACATAACATGGTATCCGGTCGTTCCGGCCCCAAACCGATCCGGCCCCAAGTCAATCCGGCCCAAAGTCGATCCGGCCCAAGTCGATCCGGCCCACGTCGATCCGGCCCCAAGTCGATCCGGACCCATAATAAAATATGAAATAACTATATTGATCTTGGAGGACTTTGTGACACAGTATAAATGGAATTTGCAAAAAGTCTCCGATGATGGATGACAACAGGTAAGTGAAGTTATTGTGTCGTTGGTTGTATAGTAGCTTCAACATATTTCAAAATATGAAGTTATTTTCCATGATAACTTTAACTTATTTTAATTTATTGAAGTATTAGACTGTCATTTCAATAATTGCTTACTTCCATGTTCTTCATTTACTTCAGTTGCATATTTGTCTCATTGAGAAATTTTAAGAACTTAAAAGAAAAACAAAGTTTGTATATGTATCAGCTTGGGGATCGGCTTGTACCGTTGTGTATGTAACTATTTGTTATAACACAAGATGAAAGACTTGTTAGGATCACAGTCAATTGAAAGAAAACGCTAATTAGTACTGCTGATTAATGTTGATGTCTGAATTGTTTTAATATAATTATACCCAATCATCTTGAAAACTTGTAATAAAAACATAATCAACCTAGTTGTTTTATACTCATCTGAAGAAAATATTTTTTAATTTTTTTTTTACCGTACACCTTTAACATTATAATAAAAATCATAAACATTTATGAATTACTTTCATATATATCTTTATTTTTATTCCTTATAAATATATTTTTTTATTGGGGCCGGATCGACATGGGGCCGGATCGACGTGGGACGGATCGACTTGGGCCGGATCGACGTGGGGCCGGATCGACGCGAAAGCGTTTAACATGCACACGTATAAAAATTGCGGTTTTTATCCAACGCAATCATAGGTTTGAACGTAGTTTTCAATTTAGACTTGTTTTTTTGTATATATATATATAATATACGAGTCTAAATTGAAAACTACGTTTAAACCTATGATTGCGTTGGATAAAAACCGCAATTTTTATACGTGTGCATGTTTATAAACAAATTTCGTTGTAGAAGGGTCTAAAAACAGCAATCAGTCATTCAAATGATTCACCTTAAATAGTAATTACATTTTCAATGATGGTATTCTTTCCCTTTGAATAATCGAACATGCAAGTGAATAATATATCATTAAAGTTTCTTGGCTTAAATTGAATTATACTGGCTGTGTTACTTACTGTAAAGCGATTTTATTTATTTCACTGTTTTACATTCATTAATGTTTGAACAAAAAAAAATTCATATATCTCAAAGCTTATGTGCCTTTCACTGTTTTTAAATTTAATTAGAGTACACATAAATATCGAACTTTACTGTCAGTCTTGTCGGAATTTTATATTTCAATTTTTTTTAAATGAGGTACGAGTGCAGTGTTGAATACTACTTTTGTCATAATCATTTTCCCGCTAAATTACAATTTATTTTTAGCACAGAAAGGGAAGTTTTAAACATGACCATTACATGGATCCAAATTTATGCTTCACAGACTTGAATCAGTTGGTAAGCAAACAAGATCAAAAATACATTTTTATGTGGTAGTTTGTGATAAAGGTTATACAGTTCAGTTAAGATCCACAAATCTAAATAAAAGGATTTCTGTTTTAACTTTCACTTTCAAGTTGAAACAAACATATCGTCGTGTCATATGTTTTCGTATGTCATATGTTTTCGTATCAACCACTTTTCGTCGGTTTCGACTGTATACAAGTACATTGTGCCGTGTTTTTCTGTTTCTATATTTAGAACAACAACACCACTACAACTGCGTGACAGTCAGTGCCTTAACCCACTTAGAATCGATTCCCTAGCTCAGTTGATTGAGACTGGCTTAATATGTTCTACCTGTACTGAGGGGAAGCAACCCCGCTACACTATTCCCCCACCACAAGAGTCATCATATCTTTAAATATAACTCTAAACAACACAAACCCTGGCTATAAAACTCCAGATAACCATCATGGATTTTTTAGTCGGGCGCCAAATGTTAAACCAGAGAGCATGTATCTACTCTACTAATTTATTTCGTCACCACTGGGATTCGAACCCTGGTCGTCTGTGTGACAGTCAGTGCGTTAACCCACTGAGCCAAAGAATGGATTTCCTAGCTCAGTTGATTAAGACTGGCTTTATAGATGTTCTACCTGTACTGAGGGGAATCAACCCCGCTACACATACATGTATATTCAATGTCGCTTTTTAAAGTCGTTAGAACAAATTTAATAAAACTGACTTATTTAGCCATTTTTATTTAATGTCAAAAATATGCATCACTAGAATAGTTGTGGAAAAAAAATCTGGAGGGTTAAAATGAAGTCCAGATATGTTTTTTGCCTCTCAGACACCTGATCTTCAAGACATGTGACTGTCATGTGATTTTTTGGCTGTTTTAATTACAAACCAGCGAGTTAAAATTAACAGGGTTCTTATATAAAATGGTTGTTCAAAATCAAATTATTCAATATTTGATTGATTTTTTTTTTATACAACTTTGATACATGAAGATCATAATACAGTCTTAACTTTTTACATTTAATCCTAAATTTGGAAAACTGCATTGTATTTTAGAAAAAATTAATGTATATTGTACAAACCAGGTGCCAATCTGAAATTAATCAAAATCTTAACAATTTCAACACATGGAACACCAACCTAAAACTATTTAGTAGTAGTTTTTAGTACTGAAAAGTATTAAATAACTTTTTTTCTGATTCAAGCGATCACCAGAACCACGACTTAAGAAAATATTCATTTTTGGATTTTATAGTCATTTCCTGTCCGTGTACTGATCAAATTTTTATTTCATACGAAAACATATGACACCGTTTTTTTTAAATACAAAATCGCAAATTAATCAGAAACAGTAAAAAATCGTAGTAAGCCTTGACAAAAAAAAACTAGATACATTTGTACCTAAATCAATCAACAGTCAGGGATATAACTCTATAGGGTTATTACAGGAAAATAACATACATTTGTTATTGTGGACTAAAAAATCAAAGAACTGTGATAACACATGTATGTTACATGTTTCAAAGGGACAATATACATCATTGGTTTAGTTAAAATGTATAAAAGTTCTATTGATATTACTTTTTTCTTTATGTATACTTAACTATTCAAAGATATAACAGTTCATAGTTTGCCAATTTTGCATAGTACACCTATATGTTATTACAGAAAAAATATGCCTGTAATAACTAAAGGGTGTTATCACAGCTTCTCTATATCACTTCAAAGCATTTGCTCAGACATACATCATGCTTAATTACAATGTAGTTTAATTCATTGTAAGAAATAATGACCAGAGCATGTAATGAGGTTCTGCGCAAGTTTCTCAGTAATTCCCAAGTGTCTTACATAATAAGTTACATTCCTTTAATAACTGAGCCTTGTTATCACAGCTAAGTTTATCCCTTAATAGCCTCCACTCATTGATTTACCATGGTCCATCAAAAATGTATTAATTTAATTAAAAAAATAGTTATCAAGACTATGCATTTAGTTTCTGCGCAAAGTCTCAAGAGTTCCCTAGAGCCCACTATAAATGAGATAATTTTACAAATAACAAGCATATGTTATTACAGATTTAGAAAATTTAAGGTGAAAGTATCTGTAATATTAAACACATGCAACCCTATAGAGTTATATCTCTGACTGATCAACAGGATAATATCCTTTTTAAATTTGAGTAAACACCTGAATAAAAACTCAACAGTAAAAACCGTAAGCAGTGAAAATTGTTATTAGTACGAAAACACATCACATGATGATAAATAACAAATTTTTTAGGGTGTTACTTTCATATATATAGGTTAATAACTTAGACCAGTGATTAACCTTCAATATATAATACAAACTCTATGACAGACTTAACACAAAGTGGTATGACTGACACGTACCACGTAAAATATTAAAATGTACAAGATAGAGTTCTGTTGTTAGATGTATTTTTATTTGTATCAATCTGATGAGTTTAGCCCTTTTCAACTGCTTTTTATAGTTTGTTTAAATGTTGTACTGTTACACCACTGTCCCTAGCTTAGCTTTATGGAAGGGTTGGGATCCTGATAACATATTTAACCCTGCCACATTATGTATGTATGTGCCATTGTAAAGCAAAATTATATCTGGGTGAAAAAATGTCACAGTAGTTATTGTTATTTTTTTATCTGGAGGAAAATATTTCCCTGGGATATTTTTTCCTTTGCAGTGAAATTCTATCTGGGAAGTTATTAGAAAAAACTTATCCTTTACAAATACTATCAAATAATAACATGGATAATAGTGTATTTGAATTAAAGCTAAATTGTTAAACATGTTGAAAAAAAATGTATTACAATGGGAAATAATTTCACAGATTCTCATTGAAAATAATATCCTGAAATATTCAAGTAAATATCGTTCTTTTAAAAAAACAATTATCATGAAACATAAGAAAGAAAACTGGAAGTAATTTCAAAGATCGTTATTGTGAAATTATTATAGTATCATGATTAAATAAGGTAAGTGAAATACATGTAAAAGTGAGTTGTTTTCAAATCTCAGTACAAATATAAATTAAAAAGTTAAGGTAGAAATATTGTTGCATTACTTAACTAATAAATTAAATGTAAATGCTCTTTTGTTCCGACGTTGGAAAGTTCCGGGCGGAAAGAACTAACTAGCCGAAAAGTTCCAGAGGAACTTATCAACTAGTTACCTTGTTCCTTCCTCTAGTTTAAAAGTTCCACTGGAACAAACTTACTAGTTGAAAAGTTCCAACGGAACATATTAACTAGTTAAAAAGTACCTTTTTGCCAAATTCGTCAAAACCGGAACTAACAAACTAGCCCAAAAGTTCCAACGGAACTTATCAACCAGTCACAAAGTTCCATTTGGAGATTTGATGCAAAGTAAAAGCGTAACATTATCTTTGAAAGTTTTCCAAGGGGAAAAAAGATTCTAGCCACAAAAGTCAAACGGAACTTATCAACTAGTCACAAAGTTCCTCTTTGTCAAATACGTCTATAAAGGAACTAACAAACAAGTCAAAATTACCAAAAGAACTTATTAAATAGTCAGACAGCTACATTCAGAGAGTTGGCTAAAAAAATGGAAGAACATATCAGCAATGAATTTTTAAAAAACCGAACGCAGAGACTAAAAGACCCTAGCCACAAATGCCTAACGGGACTTATCAAATAGCTACAAAGTTCCTCCTTCATCGGCGATTTAGCCCAAATTGGAAATAGCAAACTAGCTTAAAAGAACAGAACTTATCATCTAGTCACCAAGTTCCTCTTTGTCAAATAAGTCTATAAAAGAACTGACATATTTCCATTGTATTTATTCAATATCTATTTAAATACAATGAGTTATTAAAGCATGGTGGGCACACGTTCACTTTTCAGTAACACATTTTAGTTTTCATTTGAAATACACAACTATGATGTACATATTGTCCAACGTGTTGTTTGTTTATAGGGCGGAACTTTCCAACTAGTTGGTTTTATACTGAGTGTAATGAATAGTTATTATGACATGCTGGAATAAATTGACTATCTGATTTGTTCCTGAACGATGTAACTAGTTGTTTTGTTCCGGCCAGAATTTTTCAACTAGCTACATTGTTCCGGGTATTTTTAACTAGCTACTTTTTTCCGCAACTTTTCAACTGCACTCGGAATAAAACAACTAGTTGGAAAGTTCCATCGGAACGAAATAACTAGTTGAAAAGTTCCGCCGGAACAAAGTAACTGTCGGAACATAGTGGCTGTTACATTAACAGTAATAGAAGAATTAAATTAAGATGATATTTTCAACTATTTAATAGTTTTGTCTGGGAACAAAGATTTATTTGTTGATTATATGGAAATCAGATAATTCATTATAAGCATAACAATATATTGGAACAAAAGCAATTTTATATAAATGAATTACAAATTGAATAAGATTCAAGAAAAAATTTCACTATGAAATAGATTCAGAAATATATTATATTAATATCTTTAAAAAATAAATTGCTCATAATATGATAATTACCTCTCTTTGATAAATTATGCAAATTTGGTCTACCTTTGTGAAACATTTGTTAATTATAGTCTGGTATTATAATAGAGTTCCATTAACTACTATGTAGGTTACTCATGTATATATTGATTGCGAGTAACCTACATAGTAGCTAATGGGACTCTATTTCACAAGGTTCTGTGAAATATGATGTACGGCAATTATAAACCTGTACATACTATCCGTATAACACAGATAGATTTTCACTCCACTGGAAAAAATTACTGAGACAAATTATCCCTAGGATAAAATATCACAGAGGAAGAAATAAACCGTTACACCATATCCAACTATCTCGGTTATCACTTGACTATTACACTTAAGTTGTATATCATTAATGGCAGATTGGTTATCCATGAAAGTGAACGGGGTACATATATTAAACGGTCATAACTTTTTTGTTATACCGTGTATTTTACCTCTCAACCCTGCGTTTTACAGTATACAATTTGACAGTTAAAAATGTTTTAAGTTTTAGTTCAGATATATGATTTTGTGCTTCGAAATAAGTTTGAAATTGAGGTGACATAACCACACAGCCTCCGTTGACTTCTTTGTTAAAACTCGATAAAATTGCAATCAGAACTTTTTGTATTATCAATTTTCTAAACTTATTTATTGTTACTTATATCCTCCCAACCCCTAAAAAGATCAACAACATATTCATATATTTGAAATCCAAAACCATATCATTTTTGGTATCAAACTTTTTGCTTCAAAATTTGATTGAAAAGTTCATATTTTGGCAATTGTTTGCAATATTTTCAAAATGGCGTCCACTGTTGGAAGGTTACAACGACACGACATGCCGGTATTTAAGTATAAATCAAAAAGCATTATTTCAAATATTTATCGGAGTGTGTCTTTTGAGAAATTTCTTTTTTCAAATATTCTTTAATATATTTATTAGAAACAGTCTCTCACACTAAAAATAAACATTTATATGAACCATGCAGTTTACATTGATAGCTTGGGCCGATATCTGAATATATACCATGTATATTTTTAAAGATTTGTACGATGAAAATTGAAAAAATGTTAGATACATGTCTTTTCAATAATTGTCTTACCTTAAAGCGGCATAGAATTAAACATTGTTTCGTTCTGTTAAAGTGGATACATGCTATGATTTGTTTTGATAAAATTTACAAGTTACATAAAACAAAATGGTGACCAAATAATTTTCAAACGTAGACCATGTTCGACATATTTTGCCTATGCAAATAATTCAATATGATTTTACTGTTTGAAATGCGATCAAATATGACACGTTATTGTATAACTTGTATGAAAATCAAAGATATAACTAGATTGTGGAGATACTTATTAAGTCATTGACATGACCAAAGAAAACAAACATGGTAACATGGCCTAATCACGATGTTTTGACAAGACCTATATATATATTAGTATATGTATATTAATTGTACGATTGTTTATGAAATTATTTTATGAAAATTTTTTATATTAACAAAAGAAAACCTCGAATGGATGGTAACAAAGATGAAATATCTATACATTTTTTTTTAAATCATCACACGGGTAACCAGTACATTTAATTTATATAATCCTAATTAAAATTATGACTTGAATAGATGCATATGCTGTCTCAATTAAGTCAAGAGCCTGTAATTCAGTTATTGACATTTGTTGATGTGTTACATATTTGGTTTTCGATTATTTTTTGTAATTAAATTAGGCCGTTAGTTTTGGATTGAATTGTTTTACGTTTGTCATTTCTGGGACTTTTATAGCTGATTATGCTGTATAGGCTTTGCTCATTGTTGAAGACTGTACAGTGACCCATAGTTGTTCATTTCTGTGTCATTTGGTCTCTTGTGGAGAGTTGTCTCATATGCAATCATACCAAATTTTTATATTGTCATAATATTAAGTCACAAATGGAGATTTTAAAAATTTCAGATAGGGTTTAAGCCTCAGTACAGGAGATATGGAAAGTGTCATTTGTTATACCCTGCTTTAAAAAAGTGGGAGTATACTGTTTAACCTCTGTCCGTCCCATTGATATTTTTCGTTGCATCTATCTTGAGATCTACGTCATAAAGATTTCTGAAATTTGGTTTCAGGGTTTATATAAATCAGCTATACCGTGTGATGCATTCTCAGATTCATTACTCAACAACTTTCTGTTTACTGAACACTTACATTTGGGCGGGTGTATCATCAGTGAGCAGTTTCACTTGATTGACAAATGATTGATTTGCACATAGACCAAGGTTAGCCACACAAGCTTTTTAGAGCCTCTAGTTATAAATTGTGACTTGAATGGAGAAGTGACTCATTTGCATTCATAGCATATTTACTAAATATTTCAATAACTTATCCTAATTCATTTTGATAACGTTGATTTTGAACTGCAAACAATATATCTCTATTCATTCTTGTTGCTACTTATAATTGGCTGTATTTTTTTCAGAAGTAAAATGTCAGACAGTGATGATAGTTCATTGGATATTTCCTTCACTTTGGATTCCAGTGAAGATGAAGATCCAGAGAGGGATACCACTACATTCTTTGCAGGTAACTAGTGTTTAATAAATAGAAAAAAAAATAGAAAATGTGGCAACATAGCCAATGGAACACTTATCAACTTGAGATTCTATAAAGGGAATAAGCAGTCTGCACCGTTAGCCACAAGTCCGATGCCCCAGACTTAGTAAATATTAATTAAGACTGGTGAAAATTTTCAAAATTTTCTATAGTCATATAGGGACAAGTTTTGATATTTAGTGTCTGGACTAGTAGATGAAAAAGTGTTTAAACTAAACAGCTGAAAATAATAAAACATTCAGATTTAGTACCTGGAATGAGTAATTTAAACTTGTATTAAAATGTTAACTGTAACAATTTTTTAACAAGGATTTTCTTCTTTTTGAAGGTACAGTCAAAGTATCAATAGCAGTTGGCAGAACTACAATATCAGTTGTTGAGGGTGACATCTCTAACCAACAGGTGAGAATAAGTTCAAAATACATTAAAGATGTTCCCTCCTCAGTTTTAAAATAGCAATGTAATAGTTTAAAACTAGTACTGTAAATTCACAAATTATTGCCTGCATTTATTATTGCGATTTTGTCATTTTAGACTAAAATGCGATTTTAATTTTAGCAATATTGAGACAAATCCTGTTTAATTCCTATAACAAAATTCTAAATGCAAGTTTAAATTGTTGCGATTATAACCCTGTCACTTTTTTCACAATAATAAAAACATCGCAATAATTTCTGAATTTGCAGTAATTATTAGGTAATAAGTTTTATGACTTGTTACAATTTTGACACAGATAACAGGGTTTCCTAGTGGTGCAGGAACTAATTACCCTTCACAAAAGTTGAATCCACCTTCCCAGTCTCAGCTAGGTATAAATATCTAGACTTTGTGCAATTTATAATGAGCACTTGGCATATATTGTAAGAAAGATCTCTATTGTTGAAGACCCTATTTATGCTGGACACTAGATGACATTTCATACTATTTGTGTCACTGGATAGAGCTTGTTTAATATATAGTTGTATACCACACACCTATTTTAATTTGTGTTTACTGAATCAGTTCAAGATTTATACATTTGTTATAGATGTAATGCAAGTACATATACTGTAAATTTAGAAATAATTGCATGCATTTCTTATCGTGATTTTTAAAGAATGAAAAAAATGATTAATTATTGCAATTCGAAGAAAAATCTTCATACAGATTAATGTATCAGATATCAGTGTGCAAGTTTTAATTTTTGTGAGACTTGACCAGTCGCATTATTAGCATTAATTATAAAAACCTTGCAATAATTTCTGAAATTACAGTAAAGTAACCTTGACCATGTTGAATTTCAGGTTGATGTCATTCTAAACAGCACATCAAAGAAGTTAGACCTAAATGCTGGTAAAGCATCTAAAGCTCTGCTAACAGTTGCTGGTAACAGTTTACAGACAGAGTGTAAGGAGAAATATCCAAATGGGATACAGGCTGGTGAAGTAGCAATAACAGGGGGAGGTAATCTGAAATGTCAGCATGTCTTCCATACATCTTTATTGAAATGGAGTGACACAAGTTCAAAACAGGTATGCATGGATAAGGTAAAATGGAGAGTATACTCCAATGAGACATCAAACTAACAATAGTCTAAACAGACAGTTAATTTTAAGCTACAGTTTTTCTGCAGTGTTTCTACAATTTTTCTAGTTTTAAAATGTCTAAACTCTCTAAAAGTTTTTAGAAAATTTTACAGAACCTATCAAAGATAAGTCATTATTACCTTATTTTGGGACAAAAAATGTAATAAAAGATAATCACTTCTTTGAAATTTGCACTCTGTTAACGAAAAATTCTTCCATCCAAATTCAGATGTTTTCATTAACATTTTTTTGAGAAATGGCAATACATAGATCTAAACAGCATAAACAGAAATATGAAAAGACTCCTATCATATATATATACTATATTCAAGCATAAAGATTTTTTGCCAATCAGGAAAATAATTTTTCGACTCCCCAAACTGATAATGAAGGGGTATCCACATTGATATTTCTAAGCAGTGCTATTACAATTGGATAAGTCTAAATGACTGTTTTGTTATATTTTGTTTTCAAAATATATTAAATTTCGTTGTTCTTTTTTGACAAAATACACATACAGTCGAATTCCTTTTGGACAAGTCAGCTTTAGTTACTACACAATAACTTAATGGGACAAGTGCAATAAGAAATGATTGACCAGGCCTGTAAGGGGAGATAATTTTATAAAACAAAAGTTAAAACAACTTTCTTTATAATCATTTATATTCAATTTGGTGATCAGAGATTTTAAAGAGGGAAACTAAATTGTATTTATATTTTCTTCTGCAAGGAATTGTGACATTATAGCAAATGAGACAATTTTGCGTTAAAGACAGAAAGTGACGATTTGCAGTATGTCTTTAAAATTCTTATGATTTTCGCACATATCTATATGATGCAAGATAGAAGTTTTAGTTATTCCCCTTGCAACATGTTAAATATATAATCACACATATTGAACATCTTCAGGTGCACAAATCATTCATAGGTAAAAGCCTATCAGAAATGGATAGTAGAGGTTTGACATCAATGGCTATACCAGGACTGACCACTGGATACCTCAGGTTCCCAAAGAGAGCAGCTGCTAAATCTAAATGTATCTACATCCAAGAATACTTGGATCACCACACTGGTACATCTATAACTGACATCAGATTTGTCATTCACTCTTCTGATCAAAGGACATTAAATGTAAGTTTAATTAAGTCTCCCAAACAAAGTTTGGAGACTTATTGTTTTTGCTCAGTTCTTATTATTTTTATTATTCTTCCTCTTCTTCTTCTTCCGCCGCTTAAAAAATGAACTTGTCCGCAGCGTTTCTCCAAAACCGCTTGTCAGATTGACTTAGGATTTCATAAAATGGTAGACTAATATGTCTAGGTGAGCCATTAATCTTTCGTTTGTGCATTGGGGTCTATTAAGGGGTATTTTGGGGGGTAGAAAGCAGGGAGGGTTTTACTATAGAACCCTATGGGATTTTATTTTCAAATTTTTTTAAATGAATATAACTTGAAAACTATAAGTGATAGATACATACAGTCTTCAGAAATAATTAAAGGACAATAAAATAAATCACATGAAATATAGGGGGATGCCCTGTGGGTCATCCCCACCCCCTTCAATTTGAGAATGTGCTATTATCTTGTAAACGGTCCAGATCCCCACCCCTAAACCATATATATTCTTGTAGCGGACAATAAAACAAATCAAATGAAATAAAAGGGAAGTCCCTGGGGGGTCACCCCACCCCCTCTTGTTGGAAAACTTTTAAACGGTCCAGATCCCCACCCCTAAACCATATATATTCTTGTAAGGGACAATGAAACAAATCACATGTAATTAGATGGAAGTTCCTGGGGGTCACCCCTACCCCGTTCAATTTGAGAATGTACTATTATCTTGTAAACAGTCCAGATCCCCACCCCTAAACCATATATATTCTTGTAGGGGACAATAAAACAAATCATATGAAATAAGAGGGAAGTCCCTAGGGGGTCACCCCACCCCCTCTAGGTTGACAACTTGTAAACGGTCCAGATCCCCACCCCTAAACCATATATATTCTTGTAGGGGACAATAAAACAAATCAAATGAAATAAAAGGGAAGTCCCTAGGGGTCACCCCAACCCCTCTTGTTTGAAAACTTGAAAACGGTCCAGATCCCCACCCCTAAACCATATATATTCTTGTATGGGACAATAAAACAAATCACATGAAATTAGATGGAAGTTCCTGGGGTCACCCCCACCCCGTTCAATTTGAGAATGTACTATTATCTTGTAAACAGTCCAGATCCCCACCCCTAAACCATATATATTCTTGTAGGGGACAATAAAACAAATCAAATGAAATAAGAGGGAAGTCCCTAGGGGGTCACCCCACCCCCTCTAGGTTGACAACTTGTAAACGGTCCAGATCCCCACCCCTAAACCATATATATTCTTGTAGGGGACAAAAAAACAAATCAAATGAAATAAAAGGGAAGTCCCTAGGGGGTCACCCCAACCCCTCTTGTTTGAAAACTTGAAAACGGTCCAGATCCCCACCCCTAAACCATATATATTCTTGTATGGGACAATAAAACAAATCACATGAAATTAGATGGAAGTTCCTGGGGGTCACCCCCACCCCGTTCAATTTGAGAATGTACTATTATCTTGTAAACGGTCCAGATCCCCACCCCTAAACCATATATTATCTTGTAGGGGACAATAAAACAAATCAAATGAAATGTAGGTAAAGTCCCTGGGGGTCACCACCAACCTCCTGTTTGAAAACTTGTAAATGGTGGAGATCCCTACTCGTAAGTCATATATATTCTTGTATGGGACAAAAAATCAAATCAAATGAACATGGGACCATATGAATGAGGAGTTATCGGAGCTTTGTTTGGGAGACTTCGTAACAGCATCCTGTTACAATTACTTCTTGTTTAACTTTAAACTCACAGATCCGCATGAGCAACTGTCATCTTTGTAAATTCCTTGTCATTGTTAACTGTTAAAAAATCATCTCAATTGAAACCTGACTTGATAAATTTTAGCAAACTTCATCAATGATTAAATACTTTTACTTTTAAGCATTCTTAGTATATTTGGTTTTAAGTATTTTCTTCAAAACAATAGTTAAAATTCGAAATGGTCGAAATGGTACGGAATTGCTGATAAAATGTTGTCTATTTTGGGGAAGAAAGTTAAATGAACATTCAGACCACACAACCTATACAGTCTATACACAGCCTGACAACTTATTGTATTATTCTTTCCATGATGCAAGAGGACAAACACATGTTGGCAGAATAATTTTAACAAACATTTTCACAACAAAAACATTTTATTTTAATTTCTTTTTATAGTTTACTTCCATACTTACAATGAACTTTCACTTTCAGTTGCTATTAATAACGTTACTTACCATTGTAACATTGTGACGTTTAAATTTTAACAACCCGATTTTGTTCTTCAGCATGATTTTATGTATTGTTTTTATCCTGATGACGGTGCCCTAGGCACCGAAACATGTCGATCAATAAATTTTCTGCAGCAGTCCCTAAAGTGTTGTTGTTATAAGACTCTCTACATTTTAATAGTTAAAATTGTATAAATCATTTCATTAGTCTTTAATGGTTTTCGTATCAAAAAAGAAGAAGTGGTATGATTGTCAATTGAGACAATAATAGGTCCTGACATGCATGCTTAATAGAGACCTCATACCAATGTATGTACCATGTTGACTTATGGATATTATATCATATTCAAGACATTCAAATATTCTATACATGTCTGTTAATACAAATGCACCTTGTGGGGTAACATATTATTGTCCCGGCTTACAGATATTTTGTTACATTTCAGGCTTTTGTTGCTGAAGTAAAGAGATGGAGATCTTTTATTAATCAATGTAAGTATATCATACAGCTACAATAAAATTATATGGGAACTTATCAAATATTGGTATTCTACGACACTCTATAAAAAAGAAGATGTGGTATGATTACCAATGAGACAACTATCCACAAAAGACAAAATGACACAGACATTAACAACTATAGGTCACCGTACGGCCTTCAACAATAAGCAAAGCCCATACCGCATAGTCAGCTATAAAAGGCCCCGACTCTACTCCAGATTTGATAACAAATTTCAAACTATGCTTGAAAATGACATTTATCTTCAACTATAAATAGATTTTTCATTTGGGTATTCCCCATTTCTCTTTTATTTATATTGAAAATTAAAACTTCCTGAAAACAGGTTTTCTTTTTCTGATTTTAGCTGTCCATTGTAGAGATGTATTTAGTACTCAGATAGGTAACACAAATGTCAAGGTCAAAATAGACAAAATACAAGACCAAGATGTGAGTATAAATGAGGAAAATATGACCAGCCAAAAAGAAAAATGAGTCAAGTTATGAGTAGTCAAATAAAACTTATCAACAAACTAAAGATGACTAGTCAAAAAGAATTTAAAACAAGAATGTGTCCAAAGTACATGGATGCCCCACTTGCACTAGCATTTTTCATGTTCAATGGACCGTAAAATTGGGTGAAAAATATATTTTGGCATTAAAATTAGAAAGTTCATATCATAAGGAACATGTGTGCTATGTTTAAAGTTGATTGGACTTCAGTTTCATCAAAAACTACCTTGACCAAAACTTTAACCTGAAGCCTGAAGACAGACGAACAGATGCACAGAAGAATTAATGGAAGCACAGCCGAACGGATGCCTGGATGAACAGACGAACGAACGAACGAACGAACGGACAGAAGCACAGACCAGAAAACATAATGCCCCTCTACTATCGTAGGTGGGGCATAAAAAACAGAGTAACAAAAAAAAAAAACATAACAAATACATTGAATGAACAATATAATGAGGGCTGTTCCAGTAAATACTATGTCCACTTAGGGAAAACACCTTTTGTTTAATGTAATCCATCACCCACAGAAATGAACATAAATAAAAACAACACTCCCTTTGCATTCTAGCATTTCAAATTCACTTAACAACAACCCATATAAATTGAGAAAAAAATTGTCTTCCCTGTGGGATGGGGACATAGTAATTCCAGGAACAACCTTGAGGACCATTTATTTCTTTTGTGACTATTTTTTCATTTCCCTTTTATTTAAAATAGTAGACTTTTTAAGATTAAGAATCAATTTTCTTATAGCTTTGATATGCATGAATGCTCTGATTAAGACAGATAGATTCACATCTCTCAAAATTTAAACTTCAATCTATGTAGACATGATAAATATAAGCTGATATTGAAATAAAGAAATAATTTATAGGTTGATTGATTATTGGTGTTTTAAATCCATGCAGTTTCAGACATTACACACCATGCATTTTAATAATAGAAACCTTATGCAAATATTAATCAATACATCAGTTATAAATCTTTTTTTGGGTTGAACTGATCTTTATCCAAAGTCTGTAACTGTTTGAAAATTGAGTTGTAACAAATTTTGTCTTCTGTTTCGAATATTAATATTCATAAAATCAATATAAGTCTTTTACATATACAGTGAAACCTGACTAAACCAAATCCTGCATAAACTGAAAACCTGTATAAACCAAACATGTTCTTAAGCACCATCATATTAAATTGCATGCATTGTGAACCTGTTAAAACTGAACATCGGCCAAAACCTAACACAATCTTAAGTCCCAAAAGTTCGATTTAAACAGGCTTCACTGTACATGTTAATTGGCCAATTTCTATCTAATGCATCATGTGTATTAAAGATGTGAATTAATATATTAAATTGCATGATCAAAGGGGAATAACTCCAAATAAGTTTTATAAATGTCACATTTGTTTTACAGGTTGATGTGATTGTCAACAGTGTCAATTCTCAGCTGAAGTTAGATAAAGGTTCCCTGTCTCACACACTGGTATCTGTTGGTGGCAACTCCTTACAGACAGAATGCACAAACAAATATCCTAATGGTTTACAAGTTGGACAAGTTGCAGTGACATCTGGTGGCAATTTAAAGTGTAAACAAGTCTACCATAGCTGTATAGGGGACTTTAAAAATCAGGACAAGTCTGAATCGAAAAAGGTAAAAACATTGAAATTTGTGACTATGTAAAATGGTTTTTTAAATGGAGGATTTTGAAAAGTGGGTGGGTAGGCATGAGATGTCCTTAACCTTCCTTAATATGCTTCTGATATGAGGAACAGATATAAAACAAAACAAAAATAACACGTCAATATAAAATATTTTATACAATAATCAGGATAATCAATCAGGAGAAATTATAAGCAATCCATCCAGTTATATATTACTTTACCTGTCTGACGATCCATCCATCTGTATATATCTGTTTGTCTGCCTGTCTAACCTACCATTTATCTGTCTGTCAGCACTTCCATCATGGAATAATTACATTAGATGTATGTTTCATTATAATATTTTATTCTGATTGGCTAACTGCACATCTCGTGTTATTCCGTAAGCAGTTGCATTGCTCAATACAACTTTTCATTCATGATAACACGTGCTCCAACAATAAAGTGCACAGGTGAATTAAATAATAAAATATAAAAAATTCGTGTTTTCATAATCATAGCTAAAAAATGTAATTATAAGTATTGAATGCTTCTTTTTGTAACTTTATAGGGTTGTAAAAGCGTTGACCGTGCGTACATTTTTAGAATGAAGCGCTTCTGCAAAAAGAAGCATTCAATTCTTAAAAACATATAATATATAGTAAATATGGGGTTCATTCATCTGACACAAAATCAGTACATTCACAACATGAAAAAATTTGTAAAAATTTTGTTGTTTTAGTTTTAATTAAAGTTTATTTTTTTCAGTCTATTCAAGAAATGGTAAAGACCTGTTTAGACACAGCACATACTAACAACATGACTTCCATTGCGTTTCCATGCCTAGGTACACGATACAGACATTACCCTGCCAAACTGTCAGCCGAGGCAATGTTTGATGGTATACGAGACTTCACAGCTGACAATGTGTCATCATCTGTGTCATCTGTTATAATTGTAGTGTACGGTTCTAACTGTGAAAAAATTGCAAAGGTATTTATCCTCCATTTAGTTATACCTTGCTCTAAAAATGGGGGGTGGGATATACATATAAATTATCCGGTTTTTGTCGAGCCTGCAACTTTGTTGCAGAAAGCTCGACATAGGGATAGTGATCCTGCAGCGGCGGCGTCAGCTAACTTCATAAAAGCTTTATATTTTAGAAGGTGGAAGACCTGGATGCTTCATACTTTGTATATGGATGCCTCATGTTACGAAGTTTCCGTCAGTCACATGTTAAATGTCCTTGACCTCATTTTCATGGTTCAGTGACCACTTGAAAACAAAGTTCAGATTTTTTGTAATGTAGAATTCTCTCTTATTATAAGTAATAGGATAACTATATTTGATATGTGCGTACCTTGCAAGGTCCTAATGTTTGTCAGACAGTTTTCACTGGACCTCGACCTAATTTCATGGATCAGTGAACAAGGTTAAGTTTTGGTGGTCAAGTCCATATCTCAGATACTATAAGCAATAGGGCTAGTATATTCGGTGTATGGAAGGACTGTAAGGTGTACATGTCCAACTGGCAGGTGTCATCTGATCTTGACCTCATTTTCATGGTTCAGTTGTTATAGTTAAATTTTAGTGTTTTGGTCTGTTTTTCTCATACTATATGCAATAGTTCTACTATATTTGTTGTATGGAATGATTGTAAGGTGTACATGTCTAGCGGGCAGATGTCATGTGACCTTGACCTCATTTTCATGGTTCAGTGGTCAAAGTTAAGTTTTTGAGTTTTGGTCTTTTTATCTAATTCTATATGCCATAGGTCAACTATATTTGGTGTATGGAAATATTTTATGATTAGATACCAAATTAGATTGATGATCCCAATTTCATGGTTCACTTAACAAAAAAAAATGATAGTGCAAGTGGGGCATCTTAGTACAATGGAAACACTCTTGTTTTTATAAGTGTTAAAAATTCTTAATTCATTCTTATTGCATTATGGTTTTAATATGAAGGACCTCTTTTAACTGCATTGTTTGTTTTAATGTTAAGCACCTATAGTAATTTTAATTAGATCATTTACTATATAATATTGTAAATCATAATATTAATGCTAGACATTTTTATGATTAAATATTTCTTTTGTAGGCTTTTGAAGCAGAAGGAAATTCCAATGCTGCAGGAGGCCAATCAACTGTTAGGGGTACAAAGGAGTTCTGTTCTAAGATGTATCAAATTGAATTATCTCCCCCTAAATCTTGGACCCATTACAGTTCATTAAAATCTGTCAAACAGTGGAAAAGCTGTAAACCTGAAGATGGGAAATATTTTAAACTAATTGAAATTCAATCAACTGACAATGTTTACCAAGCCATTGAAAGTTTAGTTCAGGACACATGGGAAAGTGGGAAAGTAGGTCATGGTCGTGATGCAGCAGGCCTCGGAAGTCACACAACACTTGCTGTGAAGAAAATAGAAAGACTTGAAAATATAGATTTATGGGAATCATACGGCCATCTTAGGTCACAACTCTTTCACAAGGCATCTGATATTGACATATTTGATCCACTTGAAAACTTACCAAATTCAAAAGGACCAATCAAAACATCAGAAAATATTCAGTCCGTCCTAGAAAATGAAATTTACCCAGAAGTCAATGAGGTTTACCTGTTTCATGGAACAAAAGCTGATAACTTTGATGCAGTAATGTCCAAAGGATTAGACTTCCGTATGGCTGGTGATAAGGCTATGTTTGGCAGTGGAACTTATATGGCTGAAAGCTCTACAAAAGCTGACCAATACACAGGTACTGTGCAAACATTCTTTGATGTATCTAATCAATCCTTAGAAATTAAAAATCTATTTTTGAGATAATTTGAATGATAAAAATCAAGTTCATTTGTCAATTTCAGTGTTAAAAAACCCCCAAATTCATGCAACCCAATTATATGTTGTAATCCATGTCACTTTCAATTGCATAATTTATCATAATTGATAAATTATTGTTGAATTTTTTGTCTATTAAAAAATAATTGATCTTTATTTGAATCCCTTAAAAATCTCAGGTTCAATGCTTGAGTTTTGTAAATCTAGTTCATATAATTTTTTCCCAACCAATATATGATTTAAAGATGTGGAGTTTCAACTTTTTAACCTAGATCCAACTCATTGAGGCTAAGGCATCAACTACTTGATGGTTTCATGGTAGGATTGAAAAGAATTTTCTGGTGTAAAACCAGATATACCAAGAAGCTTGATGGTGAAAAACTCAATTTAACCTATAAAAGGAGGAGTTGTTGATGTTGCAAAGTCAAAAATATTTCAATCAATTAAATAAAAAAATTAGGATAAAAACCCAAAATTGTAAACTCTTATCTGGAGCTTATAGTTACTATCTTGTATTACAGATCCAAGGACCAAGAGATCAGCAGATGAGAAAAAGATGATACTAGCCAGAGTTTGTTTAGGGAAGATCTGCCTTTTACAGAAAGCCATGGGAAACCTAAAGAAGCCCCCATGTTCATCCTGTCAGCAGGTGGCTTGTGAGCATGGCAGTGGGCATGCATGTGATAGTGTTGTAGGGGATGGCGGCTGGATCTTCAGAGAGTTTATTGTTTACAATCAATTTCAAGCATACCCAGAATATGTTATTACTTATATACGACAGTAGATCTATTAACCAATAATTTAATTCTGGAAGTAACCGGTCTTCTGATTGGCTGAAAATTTGTTTATCAGCTCATAGACACTGTGATGTCATCAATGTTTTTCATTGTTTTACTCCTTTAAAAAATGAGAATTTACGATTGAATTATGAGGAATGACTGTGATATTCTTTTCTGTTTATGAAGAAATAACCTGAAAAATGGGGTGCACACACTACGCAGATTAATCAGTGTGCATCAAATTTTTTATGTTATTTCTTCATAAACAGAAAAAATATTACAGTCATCCCTTAATCATTAAAAATGTATATTAAATTTGTATTTATATTTGTTCTTAGATACACTTTTGTGATACAAATTATTTAGGGACATGTTTTTATCTGTGAGACTGATGAAGGCTTATTGGCCAGATCATGTTATTTGTAATCCATAAATTATTATATATATATACATAGATTTTTTTTTAGTTATTTTTTTATATTATGTCTTCTAGTTAATGATTAATAAGTTAAAGCAATCAGTTTCATGCACAAATTGGACACAATTTTCAAGCTATAATCCTATGAAAATACGCAATTCTGTAAACTTAACTTAACTTTGTTGGGGATATATTATTTGTGGATTTAGCTTTTTTCTAAACAACGTAACAGTGAATTTTGTTTATGATTTTTTGATTTTCTTCTTGAATAAAATAAGGAACTATTTCACCATTTTTGCTTTTATTAGCTTGAAAACTGCAAAAGATAGATAGCAAGACAAGATTAACGAATAAGCCATAATGGACAAAATCTTAAGTTGACCTGTTAATGGAGTTAATGCCCTTTACTGGTAACTTTTTAGAAAACAGCTTTTTGCAGTTTTTGTCTACTTCTTGAAAAACTATTATTGATATTAAAAAGGAAAAATAATCAGCATGAAAGTATCTACAAATATGTCATCATGACTGATATTGTCAGTTAAATCTTAAGAGTTATCTCCCTTTGATGACGTTTTTTTACTAAAAGGTGGCCATTGTTGATGATGCAGGTGAGAGACAAAGTTTTCTTAGAGCCTCTAGTTATACCTTTTAAGAGTATAGGCTGTAGACTGTTCCTTTGATATGATCTTGTTCATTTAGTAACATATTGCTATGTCTTCTTAATGAGGGTCCAGATGAGGTTTCAGGCACATGATAAGTGTTTTTTGCATGTGTCTGTTCCAAGTTGGGAGCCTGTAATACAGTGGTTGACATTTGATGCTGTATATTATTTATGTTTTTCGTAAATTGTTTTGAACATAAATCTAACTGTTTTTGCCCCACCTACGATAGTAGAGGGGCATTATGTTTTCTGGTCTGTGCCTCCGTTCGTTCGTCCGTCTGTCTGTGCGTCCGTCTGTGCGTCCGTTCGCTTCAGGTTAAAGTTTTTGGTCAAGGTAGTTTTTGAAGAAGTTGAAGTCCAGTCAACTTGAAACTTAGTACACATGTTTCCCATGATATGATCTTTCTAATTTTAATGCCAAATTATAGTTTTTACCCCAATTTCATGGTCCACTGAACATAGAAAATGATAGTGCAAAGTTCAGGTTAAAGTTTTTGGTCAAGGTAGTTTTTGATAAAGTTAAAGTTACATCAACTTGAAACTTAGTACACATGTTCCCTATGATATGATCTTTGTAATTATAATTCCAAATTATAAGTTTCACCCCAATTTCACGGTCCACTGAACATAGAAAATGATAGTGCGAGTGGGGCATCCGTGTACTATGGACACATTCTTGTTATTGATTGAATTGTTTTACATTTGTTATGTTTAGGTACATAATTTACTATACAGTATGGGTTTTGCTCATTAATTGAAGGCTGTACAGGAACCTATAGATTCAATTATTAAATCAATTTTTTATGTGTTGTGAAAAGATGTCTCAATGGCCAGTGGCGGATCAAGAACTTTTCCTAAGGGGGGCCCGCTGACTGACCTAAGGGGGGACCCGCTCCAGTCATGCTTCAATGATTCCCTATATAATCACCAAAGGAGAAGGGGCTATAAAGGCCAATATTGGACTCAATTTCGAGAATTTTTTTAAATTCTACTGATTCGTATGTGTATGGCTTTCTTTTTCCGTTGGACATATTCATTTTATGAAAAAAATGTTTTTTTGTAGTTATGACGTCACAATGCCGTGTTTTGACAACACTTCACGTGCATATTTGTTGGCTTTTCGCAATTTTTTACTCATTTTCGCCAATTTTTTTTACGAAAAAAGTACCTGCGCATTCTTGCCCAACGAAATATTTTGTCAGAGCAATATTATCAACTAAATGCATCTTATGTTGAAATATTTTCGTAGGGCAAAGCTGCGCTCATACTGAATTTTAATTAAAAACTTGCTCAAAACCGGCATCGAAGTTCTCTAATTATCGTCCGTTTTTCCCGGTATCGGAAAAAAAAGGAACATATCATATATGTATTTTTTTAACATTTTTTTTGGTCAATGATAACAATAAAGTTTGGCTATAGAAAGTAAATCACAAAGCGTATTTCTTCATATTAAAGTAAAACATAGCCTCTCAAGTTAAGCCTAGCCCTTACCGTCTATATTTATTGTAAGTGATTACGGAACTGACGCACGGAATTTTACTGGTGCTGTTGTTAAGAAGCTTTTTATAGTGGAACAGAAATCAGCGTATCATTCCTTAAATACTTGGTATTAACAGACAGAATTGAAAGAACTAAATATAATTTAAAAGATGTGATTATATTTTTGAAAATGGTGGAATTCGTACTCCGTGAAAGGTAAGTTAAGCTTAAACTAGTCTACATCACATGAACTTGTCACGTAAAAAGTTCTTCCGTCTTTTCATATTATTATCTCTTACGAAAAAGCGAAATGGAAACAAAATTTTAATTCTATGATTATTTTTCTTTTCATTGCTTTTAAAAAGTACTACACAAAATAATAAGACGGCCGGAACACGATCTACAAAACTCGTATTTATAAATTCCACGGCACAGCAGACGAAAACTTCAGTTTCCATTTTGCACTGACGTCTGTTATGTAAAAAAAAAAAATTACCATGACATAAGCAACAACAATGAAATGGTCATTTCATTGATATTAAGTTGAATCGTAAATAAGAAGTAAAGAAATAAAAAACAAAACAAAATTGTTGTTCCTACGGTTTATGAATCAAAATCATAAATATGACTTATTTACTACATTCAGTTACTGTGTTTATGTCGTTCACATCGCCTACACGCTACGCTGCGGAGAAAATATTTTACGTTCGAATCTCATCCAAGCCAAATTTTTTTTTCATCATTTCGTAATTTTTTACATTTGTCGTTCTGAATCACATGATCATTTTTGAATAACTAAAGACACCTTTACAACAAAAAAAAAAAAAAAAAAAAAAAATACAAGTATACCCCAACTTTGTGAATTGTTAGTTCTTAAGCTACATGTACTATCATCATTGACAGTTTTGCATGTGTTTTACCCATGAAGAAATGGTATATGTGCTTAACAGGAAAGTTCCGTATGTTGAATTTTATGATAGATACAAAAAAACAAAAACAACATTCACCAATATACATTAAGACCTTGTATTTTTAATGTTTTAGACATAAATGGATACTGCAGATCACTGGAGACAGCGGACCTAAATTATTACATGACAATTTCCTCATAGAAATGAGTGAGTATCTATATAATTTCCATCTTCGCTAGCTAAGGGTTACGATCCACTCCCGTTCCAGAAAGCAGGAGTGGAGAAGATGTATAATTTCGTGCAGTCGATTATTTGATACTGAGTGCAGAAGATTCATAGTTCAATTAAAAGCATTGTGAACCCAGATTTAAAATTATTTATTTATGCGCAGCATCCAGAAGTAAAATTACAAAATATGGATTACATTATGTTATAGTCTGAAAATGTTTGAAATAATTGCCACTGGATGTTAAACATCAATACGTTCATTTAATATTCATATAACCAAACACAGAAATAAATTTGGCAACTTAAAATGTTATTTTTACTATGGAAAATCTTATGAAATTTTTGATGCACTGACTTTCAGTATCTACGCTATTAAGAAGAGTGAAAGACAGAGTTTCATCTTAAAAATAAATTGTTATGTTTGATCAAAATAATGCGTTATGTGAATAACAAACATCAAACACTAGACTGTTTCTTAAAAAAAAAGCAATTTTAGTTGAACATTCATTATAATACCGGGCTTGTCTGATGTCGGAAATGTTCTGGTATTCTCCGTAGTTGCATGGTTTGCTGTCTTATTCATTCGCCTCCACATTTGATATGGCTGTTTTGCACACCACATTGTAAAAAAACATTTCGCCTATATTCATAAACATGGATGTTTCTATTTTCTTCAATTAAATTTAAATTATCACTGTAAAAATCGTGCTTAGAATTTAAACACTAGTGATACATGTTTAGATCTAAACGTGTTTAGGGTTGTATTTAATTCCTAAACACATTTTTCAGTAAGCACATAATATTTAAGTTTGCCGTGAATTTAAACACGTTTAAAAATGAAAGCGTATAGAAATTAAACACATGTTTTAAAGCTAAACATGATTCTAAACACAACCCTAAACACATTGTGCTAAGAATTGTGTTTAGGATCTAAACACCGTTTTAAGGTGCATGCTAACTTTAGATTTTCAAATACAGTTAACACATATGTATTTGCCAAAAACAGATAGCACTGAAATTTTTTAGGAGTTGAATAGATTTTGTAATTAAATGTACCAAATATTAATTGTATCCTCTTATGGTTTTCTTTTCAGAATGGATAAAATAAGAAAGGGAAGAAAAGATTCTAAATGTATATTGTGTGAAAAAAGAACAAAACCCGGAAAAAGAAGACCTTTGTGTGGAGAAACAAATAAAAATCTGCGCAATTTTCTCAGTAAGAATTTCCTTGTTTCACCCAATGATGATGACGTTATCTGTGATACATGTCGACGGAAATACTACAGAAGGGCAAGCACAATTAAATACAAGTAAATACACCCACTGTCCTTACAAATGATACAAATGCAAATGATCCTGATTTTATGCCACCATCTGCACCTAAAAGAGCAAAATTAAGTTCTCCTTTATCAATATCGCTTCCGATATCTTCAACAATTAAAGGTCATGCACAATGTTGTCTTTGCAAAAAGCGTGGTCCAAAACTTATGGTTGTTCCACAAGAAGCACGATTTCATACATTTTTGGAAAAAAATATAATTATTCCTGCCGGATCACGGTGTTGTCCTCGTCATTTATGTACTGAAGGTTTTACAAAAGAAGCTAACGAAGACATAACTAGTGTGTATACTGTTTCTGACTTCAATCGCAGCGGACTACTTGAATTGATAGATACAATAAGAGAACATGCATTAAAAAATAAAAACGCAAGAATTGATTTTGATAAATCTTCTTCTTTAAATGACACAGACTTTCGAAATTTGACTGGCTTAACTATTACTGATTTTGAAGACTTATGTTCTCACATTCCAAACTCAGCTATAAGAGATACCCGAGTACGAAGCATGAGAACATGTATTGGTATATTTTTGACCAAACTTCGTTCGGGTATGTCTAATAAAATATTAGCAACTTTGTTTAATATAAGTAAAGATTCTATCAGGAAAGCTATTTCATCCGCAAGAGATGCAGTTAAACAGCACTTTACACCAAAATATTTAGGATTTGATCATGTATCCCGAGAAAGTGTTATACAAAACCACACTCGTCCACTGGCACAAACATTATTTGGTGATATCACAAACACAACTGCCATACTCGTAATTGATGGTACATATATTTACATACAAAAGAGTGGACAATTTAAATTTCAACGTAGTACATACAGCATGCACAAATTTCGCAACCTCATTAAGCCAATGATGTTTGTCACAACTACAGGATACATTGTAAGTGTGATTGGACCCTACCTTTGTAACAGCAAAAACAATGATGCCAAAATTTTAAACTCAATTTTCAAAAATAACTTGGAGAAAATCAAGGAATGGTTCGATAAAGATGATGATGTTGTGGTTGATCGGGGATTTCGAGACAGTATCGACCTCTTAGAAGAATTTGGTATTCAAACTAAAATGCCAAGCTTTCTCAAACGTAACGAGAAGCAACTTTCGGTTGAAGACGGTAACACAACACGTTTAGTTACAAAGGTCCGCTGGGTTGTTGAGTCCATTAATGGTAGAATCAAGCAGTGGCGCTTGCTTGACAAGGTATTACCAAATTCCCTTATACCGTATGCTGGTGAATATACACGTTTTGTAAGTGCCATATGTAATAAGTATAGACCACCACTTAATGCTGGTAATGAAACTGATGACCTTCTCTTAGGTACAAAAATGCTTCACATGTCAAAGAAGAAAAATGAGCTCATGGAACGAGTTTCAAATGAAAACTTGCATTCCAGAAGTGGTAGGTGGCAAAAAATAGATGGCAACGATTCCGTTGAAGATTTTCCGAAACTGTCGGAGGAGGACATCAGGGACATAACTCTCGGTGTATACCAGGTTAAACTAGCAAAGAGTTATACTGAGGAACATCTAGAAAATGACGATTACTATGAAGTCATGCAACAGGGACATCAACTTATTAGAGTTAGAATGGCAAGTAGACATACAAGCAGCAAAACGCATAACCTATGGATTACATATGATGACTGCTGCATAAAAACTTGGTACTGTACTTGCAAGGCCGGTGCTCGAATTGTTGGTACTTGTAGTCATATTTCGTCAGTTATATGGTTTCTAAGTTTTTACCGGCATCAAACCAAAGGAAATCAAGCAAAGCAATGGAAGGACTATGTCCATGATGCTAACCAGCCGGAAGTAGTTGATGATAGTGACAGTGAACCGGAGGAGTAAACATGTTTAGCATTTGTATTTAACTGAACAATTACTTGGACATATATAGGCATATAATATAATTCCATTTTTGTTTTGTATGTCTTTGTTGGGAAAAAACTGACGTACGTCGATATCAGGGTACTATTATGCCTAGATGACGAATATTGAAGGGAAGACATTTATTGCAAGAGTTCAACTGGTAAATGCTAACACTGAATTGTCACACCAAACTGGTATAATAATATTGATATTGATAACATAATACCTGAATTTATGATAACTGTTGCTTAAAAATTCAGAATCATAGTGTAGTAACAGTTTTGTCGATCGGGGGTTGCATATTGTATTTTTAGTTTAATATGAGGAACATGTGAAAAGTTTCTAAAGATAAATGTGCTAACAATATTTCAATAAATTTGAGTAAATTTGAAATGCATAGTTTATGAAATTGTGAACTTTATCAGCAGAGTACATAAAAGTACACACCAACTCATTTTTGGTAATTTAAGGTAAAAGAAAACACAAACAATAACTGTAGATTCCCTCTAATTTAGTCATACATAGAACGAATGTTAATTTTGTTGTAACCATAGCAACTGTATAACTGATATTAAATGGTTAAATTTTATATCAATTTTATTCTTCATTGTATAAACACAATGTTTCACAAGTAATAGTGTATTCACGTTGATTATTTACTGTGTAATCTATTGTAAAAAGTACACAATACATCAAAAAAAAGGATAACATACGTAAAGAGCTGATATTTTAGCTTAGTCGGCATACCATTTTTATGACGTCATAACAAGAAAACGGTAAGAGATAACTATAAAATTCTTGGTGTTTTATAAGCTCCATATCATAGATATCAATTGAAAGAAATATCAATAGATTCTGAAGTGGGGCCAATTTTGCCCCTTAGAACCCCTTCTCCTTTTTCCCACGAAAGGGGGGGGGGGGGCCGGGCCCCCCAGGGCCCCCCTGGATCCGCCTATGATGGCAATCATAATACATCTTCATGTTTATGTTTCTCTTGCAGGGGCACATAACATACTGAACATCTGTCTGTCTGTAAGTCTGTTTGTCTCTCAGGTCTTGCAAGTGTTCTCACATGTTAAATTTGTGCAGATTTTTATGAACATATATCATAGGTTTATATAAGCAATGTATTGTATGAGTTTGTAAATCAGTGCTGATCAAGTATTTAAAAAGAGTTTTGACTTTTGGACAATGATGGAAAATTACATCTTAGTGCTCTCATATGTACAATTCCTGCCAGATTTTTATGATTTATATTAGCAATATCTTGAATGAGATAGAAAAATATTTGCTGATCAACTATTTTAAAGAGTTACGGTCCTTGGAATTATTAATTATATAGACAATTGCCTTGTGAGTTCTCCTGTGTGTAAAATTCTTGCCAGTATTTATGAAATTCAAAAATTTTATAATATATTGGAAATATACATTATATGAAAAATTACTTTGTAAGTGCCTTCATGTTTACCAATTTTGCCAGAATTTTATGAAATTTATAACATGGGTTTATATTAAGGCCATTTGATATAAGGATTAATGGAGATGGGTTCTTGGAAAATATTTCCAGAAAAGGGTGTCTTTTTAGTTATGTTTATGAATAATGAGCTTGTGATTTTTATATCTAGAGCTTTTTGAAATGCTCTAAAACTAAACAGATTTATCATTTAATATTTGTAATGTTATTGTTTCTAAAATATACTAGCTCAAGATCAGCAATTGAGGTTCATATTTCTGTTTATGTTTGTGTGTTTGATTTACTAGTTTTTCTGTGTAGAATTGGTTGTTGCTATTTTTTAAAAATTATTTATATGTTATTTAATTATTTTTAAAAACAAAAGTTTATCATGTTTATATTTTTCGATTTAGTTTTTTATATATATTTTAAATTTTAACCCTGTTCTGTGATAATTTAAGATATCAAGAAAATAAAAAATATTTGATATTGTGTATTTATTTGTTTCTATGAACTTTACTTACAATGTGCACCTCCACACGTTAACAACACCATGGAACATGAATATAAAGAAATTTTAATTATGACTTTGAATATGAAAAAAAATCTATTGAAATTTGCTATTTTTTGACATTTTTTCATATCATGTCTGTTTTGTTGACACATTGTTGTCAATACAGTGACATTGTATGTGGCTGTCATACAAATGGGAGGTTTAACTAGCTATAAACCAAGGTTTAAATCACCATTTTCTACATAAGAAAATACATGTAACAAGTCTGGATTATGACAGTTGTTTCCCTTCGTTTGATGTGTTTGGACTTTTTTTAATTTGCCATTTGATAAGAAATAATCTGATTTGAACTTTTCTTGAAGTTCGGTATTTTTGTTTTTTTACTGTTTGGACGTTTTTGTTGTTACTCAATTTTTATACAAATTAAACACTATTTCCATGAAAATCTGTGCATTCTTATCTAAGGATTAAATTGGGTTTGGTTGTCTTTGGTTGTATCTTTAACGTTAGAATGAATAGAAAGGGGGAATGTGTCAAAAAGACAACAAAACGACGTAAGAGCCGGAAAATGGAGTGAGAAAATCCTGCATCTTGAGACGGACTTCCTTTTGCTAATAAGCAAAATTTTAAGTGTTTACTAGTTCAGCAAAATGAAAGCTATATTAACCTCCAGAACTTATACATGTTATAAATAAACCTTAAATTATAAAAAAAGCACAGAAGACTTGAAAGGGCAAGACAGTCCTGACTTGGGACAGTTAGTACAATTTGGCAGAGTTAAACATGTTTTGTGAAATTAATTCCAACTCCCATTAATACCTATAGCCAATATTAAATAAATAAACAAACAGCTATATGCGTATCTTATGTCTTATATCCTTATTCTAGTAAGTAATTTTGAATTCGACAGTTTACTAAAAATATCCACTTTCTCATCCTGCCTCTTCACATATGTTTCTATCAACGTATTATCAACTGATTTATAATGCTATGAACAGTTTTTTATTTTTATTTTAAACATATTTTATTTATAATCACATGTTACGCTAACCCTAAGTTGCCCAGGGGAGCAACTAAGGGAGACCGATTTTACATATATCTATCAGTCATCAAATTGCCAAATATGAGAGTACAAGGGTATATGCTGTGCATTTTCTTATGTTTAACATTGAATCAACACAAGAATCCTTAAGGATATTTGGAAATTTGGTGACTGATAGATACAGGATTAAACATACTTAACATGTACACACTTAGAAAATTGATTTCTTTAATACAAGTTAATTAATGTAGTTATTGGTTAAAACAAATATCAAGTACACCTTTTAGGGTGCACTCTACTTTAGTGACTCAGCACGAGGTGTTTTGGAATGCTTAGAACTTTTTGTGAAAAAATAAACGCTAGCACATCATCGAAAAGCAAGTGAATAATCTATGTTTCAAATTTTATAAGAAAAATCTTTATATTAAAGGCTGTGGATTTTCTTTAAAAATCTTGGTATATTTACTACAAAGTCCTCTGTTTCTATTAAATGCATTGAAACTATAAATAATAATGCTTTGCATCAAGTTTCCCTTGGTATATGTACAAAATGATCTATCTCTATTATTCATTATATCTGTAGTTTTGAAACAATCGAAGTTTGAAAAATTCGTACAAAAATGGCTACAGAAGGGGTCATAAACCTTAAACAACTTGGCGAATAACTGTAAATGATTCTGTCCACTTCTTTGAAATGGATTTGTATTACAATATCTATACCTTTGTTATTTTGATTATGAGAATAAAGATATATAAATAACTGATATTTACCACGAATTATTTAATACTCATTTTCAAGTATTAAATCCGGATACGCTATTTAACAACATTTTAAAGAAAATCCATAGCCTTTCCGCTTTTACTCTTATATTTGGCAATTTGGTACTTGATAGATAGACGATTATTGCATGCAGTGCTAGCAATGATTTCCTTAAGGTTCCTTTAAAGTCAAAATATAGGACACATCATAAACATCTGAACTTTGCATGTATTTTTTAACCTATAATGAATAAGGTCCTAAAATATGGGAACATATGTTCATTTAAACATACTTAACATATACACAC
>CM034361.1:106699900-106747394 GCA_019925275.1 Mytilus edulis | reverse complement strand
TAGAAGTAAACCATTATAGCACAAAGTAAATCGTCAACACGGAGCATTAGCTCACATATATCTATTTATCTCAATGTTTTCATCGACATGTTGAATTTCTTGATAATGTACTGCAGAGTCCGTTGGTGCTGACAAAACTCTTCCTGATTGGTCAGAGACAACACACGTTGAGTAAGGTGGCGGTGAAGCATTTTGCGGATTCCCATTGGTAACACTTTGGTTGTAAGCGAAACTGGTATTTGTATAACCATATGTTGGGTTAGGCGCTATGGTTGTTCCTCTGTCTGTTAATAAAAACAAATAGCTACTTGAACTTATTGTTTTACCTCCATCATGATACACAGTCGATGTATCAGAATATAAGTGAAGTAATTAATTATCTAGTATGATTGCGATAAGTTACTCTGATTCGCTATTCAGAATTTATTCTTATCTATCTTTGACAATGAGTAGTAACAGTCCATGTTTTCAAGTATTCATGAGTCTGGTCATTTCCTTTCAATATTGGATTTCAGATGTTGCAGAAAACAGTAAGGTTGAGAATACATGGCCGATCAATTGCATTGTATGATTTATTTTCTTTATTCAAGTGATCAAGTTTGATTCATTGGTTTATTGAACATATAATCTTATTTGTTTTGTTTTTGTTACACTTAAAGTAATCAATTGCACGTCTATGTTTGTATATATTTAAAGAAAAAGGAAGGTATCCAAATCTAAAAGTGAGTGCACTCAATATAATTATGGCAGTAAAAGCTGCAATAAGGAGTTAAAATTCACAGTCCAGTGTAAGATACAGGCGTCCCTAGAATCAATGTGAACTCAAAGTTGTCTCTATACGTATCTCCTGATCTAAATAAAATTGACGTTTTTTCTGTATTTGAGTTTGGTCAAATTGATAAGATTCGAAAATATCCAGAATATAAAAAGCATTGACAATTAAAATGTTTCCATGTATGCATAATGAGCTTTGTTGTTATCACAGATGAATGCAAATTGTATTTATTTATTAACTTAAATAAAAAGTAACTTATTTATTTACTATATAAATGAAATATTCATAACATAGTTTATTATAAATTGTAATGTATTATTGTTAAAAAGAGAGAAACCCTGGATTTCTTGTAAAAATAACGGGACCTTTCACTAGAATGCTGGACTAATGAAGCAAATTGTTAACAGCAAGCAATATATTGGTGAATAAACAAAAAATAACTTGAGATGAACCAAGGTTTTTCGTAGGGTTCTTGTATTTAAATTTCTATTCTATGTAGACGAAACGCGCGTCCGGCGTAGTAAATTATAATCCTGGTACCTTTGGTAACTATTGTATACATTGTACATGGTATACTGCTATTTATCTCTCGATCTTTTTTTTGTTTTTTCTTCATAAAAAGTAAAATAACAAAAATACCGCATTCAATGAAACTTTAACACGGTAAGGCCCTTATGAAATGGCAGAACAAAAATTTCGAAAAGATGAAACAAATGGAGAACAACTGTCATATTCCTGACTTGGTATACTCATTTCCCTATGTAGAAATGGTCGACAAAACCTGGTTTTATTTCCCTTTTTTATGACAATGACATTAAATGCCTTTTATTTGTAACAGCAACATGAAAAATGTGTGAACAAAATAAATATAGCAAGTAAAAAAGTCATGAAAAAGACGAATATTGATCTCTTCTACTTTTAGATTATTAAACATTGTATAATTTACAGCAATTCAATGATATTTATTAAATATACTTTGTGTTTTATGATCTTTCATGTATGCTCAGTATAAACATCGTACAGAGATATCAAACTATCTATAGGATACATGTATATTTAAAACAAAAATCTTAACCTGCTATCATTTTATTTTGACATAATCAAAATAATGTCGATGTGGAGTTGGGTCGATTTGGTGTTTTCATTTAACATCGATATAACTTTACTAATGTTTGAAACAAAGAGGCAAAAGATGAAATTTCTGATTTTTGTAAACACTGAAATGTTCACTTCTTTCTTATTTTCTTTATGTCTTTCTTTCTTTCTTTAAATAATCTTATCAAATATAAAAATCTGAAAAAAGTGATATAAAAACCCCACTCACCTTGACTATTGTTAAACAATACTATTAAAATTACAATATCGAAGTAGATGTGTTTCATTTTCAAAACTTCAAACATTGTGCAAGAATGATTTAACATGTATGTTCTGAATCATAGAATTTAGTTGCGAATAACCCCTATATATTTTTAAAGGTCTATATCTTTTTTTTCATATAACATAAACGAGGGTAAAAAGTGTGTTTGTATTTTTAGTGCGCACATTTTGCAATACAATAAACAGGTTTTAACCAGCTACGCTGTTCCTTTTAGCAAGGATAATTTCTTGTATAGTTCAGGGTTATGTGTTTTTTTTTATATACAATCAGTTTAAATAATTACATGATTTATTTCAAATACAAGAATTCAATCCATTAAAATTTTATTGTTACAATTGAGACCGTAAAACAGTTCTCACTCACCATCCTAAAATATATCGGCAGAACATAACCCGTATCATGCAAACAACTCGGTGTAGTGGTTAGTGCATCGGACTACTAACACGAAGGTAACTGGTTCGATTCCCATTCCGGGATGAAAATGTCAGGGACTGAATTTTCGGCTCCCACTTGACACCATTTGCTAGTATGGTCTTGAGAAAACGATGATAGTACGTCGGAAGGGGACGATAAATGGCTGACCCGTGTTAAAAGAGAGCCATATTTCTTGCACGTTAAAAACACCCTTGTAGATTTCGAAAAAGAGCAGACTAATGCCGCTACAAGGCAGCACTCGGACCCGCGAAGTGGAAAGGGATTAATATAAGTTTCCCAATCCACTATAAATTAATATGTTTAAACTACTGGTTTTAAAATAAATGTTTTTATTTCCGATGCAAAGACCATATAAGTGATTCGTAATTAATACCAAAATTTGGCATCCTTATAACCTGACAATAGTAGCTACATTAGATATACCTTCTGAATAATTCTGTCTCGAGGCTTAAATAACGGAGAATACAACTTTCGAAACAATTTGAAATTAAATTAATAAACCGCATCGATCAGTGGTAGCCATATCATTCTTGAGAACGAAATAAGATAAATCCAAATTTGAAAGAAATAGAATATAAAGTATAAAACTTTTAAGTTTGTTTTAATTTTCAACAGATTTAACCTTACACCGCTAGCCTTCAAATACAAAACATAATTTTAAATTCTTAGTCGTGTAAAACATTTTTATATAATATTTAACAGCCTATATCTGTTCGAATTGATATAAATAGCGTATATACATCAAAACATTGAAATGTACTTTAAAAATTGTTTATCGGTTACACAAAAAAGATTGGATTTACTGAGGTCATTATAAAAAATAAATTTATATGTGCATTGATGCGAGTGACTAGTTCTTGTCAATAACATAACATTCATTAAATCTCTTGTGCGTGCAGAATAACCTTCACCTAAAACGTAAACAGAAATCTTTAAAAGGCAATCAATACGTACATTTCGTGGTAACAATTTTTATTAAGACTTTAAAGTAAAATCTTGTTACCGAAATATCTATAATTTCCTTCCATTTAAACCAGATTTAAACTACTATTTGCTACGGCAGAGAGTGCCTGTACCAAGCGCAGTCAGGAAAATAAAAGTGGCTATTCATTCGTTTGATGTTTTTCAGCTTTTGATTTTGGTATTTAATTAGGGACTTACGGTTTTTTTTCTTTGGAATTTGGTATTTTTTTGTTATTTTACTTTTTAGGTATAAATATTGCTTTGATATTTAGACTCCAAAAAATGTGTTCTCTCAGTCTTAAGAGGTCCCAAATAGTATCAATAAAACCATTTATACAATTTTGATAGATAGTGCTTCTTTGTTAAAGTTTTCTCTTCAGTTGTCTTTAGAATTTATACCAAGTAAAGATTTTTCTAATTTGTTAATTTATTTCGCTTGACGAACATTGCTTTAATCAACATATTCAAATGTTATGGCATTTAAACCATGGCTTTAATCAACTTATCCAAATCCTATCTTTTTTGAGATTGGGAAAATCATTCTTTGAGCCAAAACCACTTTGATTTAAGAATAGTCTTTGATATATTCCCCATTTCCATTCTCAATTTTATTCACTGAAACTAACTTCATCAAAATGATTGATTGATTTAACGACAACTACATTCACCACGGTTTCTGGCAAGGCTTGTGTTGATAAAAAGTAAAATCACAAAAAATTGGGAACACCGGGGATATTTATAAAGGAAAGTTCGTAATCAAATGGCAAAATTAAAAGCTCAAACAAATTACACGAATGATTTACAACTGTGATATTCCTGACTTGATAGTGGCCTTTTCTTATGTAGAAAATGGTGGATTGAACCTGGTTTGATAGATAGCTAAACCTCTCACTTACATAACAGTCGCATCAAATTCCGTTATATTGACAAGGATGCGTGAACAAAACAAACAGATATTATAGATAAAAATGTTAAAAGAAGTATAGGAGAGGGACGAACGATACCAGAGGGACAGTCAAACTCATAAATTGAAAATAAACTGACAACGCCATGGCTAAAAATGATAAAGACAAACAGACAAACAGACAAACAGACAAACAATAGTACACATGACACAACATATATAGAAAACTAAAGAATAAGCAACACGAATCCCACCAACAAATAGGGGTCATCTCAGATGCTCCGGAAGGGTAAGCCGATCATAGATTATACCACTGCATTAAGTGTGTAACGATAATTTGAACTGATCGCGAATATGTCAAAATAGCATGAACATAAGATAATATGTTGATAGCTTTTATTGTTTCTTTTTTGGGGTCAATTGTTTAGCTGATGGATTTCAGAGCTGATATTGCTACCAATATTTGTTGGTTAATACGTTAATCTTTTGAAATAGTATTCCTGTTGTTGAACAGCAATGTTATATTAGGTCGTCACATCGATCGTTAGCTTGTGTTAAGAATAAAAGCTTTCACAGAAGAAGAAACATATCATGCATTTTCCACGAATTTTCATACGTGACATCTTTGCCAAATAATGGTGACAAATCATCGCGTAGGTTAATTTCAGAAAAAAGTTTTTAATCTAATTCTAGGAAACGCTGGCATCCGTTTCAGATTAGTATAGATACGAAATGCATCGAAAGTATAAATACGAAGCGCATCGAATAATGTAGCATTTTACAAATTTCATTAAGACAAAGGTTAGTAAGATTTTATTATTGATTAAAATATTATATGAAAGGTAAAATCAGATTTTTGTGATTTACGCTCTAACGAACAATGTAAATACAACATGTAACTACTGAAGTGAAAAGTTATTATAAAAATATCTTTACCGTCAGACGAATTTCAATGTATTTCAACAGAGTTAATATATAAACAAATGTTGTTTGAAATTATCTTTAAACTCGTGCTATATGAACGAATTAACAAAAATAAGAGAAAAATACATGTTATATTGTTTTTCTCATTCTGGAAAATGCTGCTTTTTGTACTCTATATGATCTAGAAGCCATATTGCAAATTTGTCAAAGAAGTTGAGCTAGCAATTTATGAATTAATCATGTTAATCTGTATATCAACACATGTTCATAGTTATTAAAGGTATCACAATTATAATTTAATACGCTAGACGCGCGTTTCGTCTACATAAGACTTATCAGTGACGCTCAGATCAAAATAGTTATAAAACCGAACACATTTGTGTTAATTGTTATATTTCTAAAAAGGTATAAGTTTCAGCGGTTGTTGTTAGTTGTGGTGGTTCAAAGCTGTTTTTTATGCAAGATTAAATATTTGGTTTTCCTGTTTGAATGGTTTAACACTTATAATTGTAATGGCTCTTTATATCTTGCTGTTCTGTGTGAGCCAAAGTTCGGTGTATTTTCTTTTTTATTTTAAAAATTGTGACTTTGATAATGAGTTGTCTAATTGACACTCATACCACATCTTCTGATATCTACAAATCGCAGTGGCACGTATACAACATCCTCGTATCTATCAAGTCTAAAGCACAATGTTATAACGTAAATTCTAATATGACGTGCTTCTTTCGCTTTGTAAACAACACCGTGATAAAATTCTCCATATATCTATACTTAGCGCAGACTCAGAGATATACATAATAATGGCTGTTACAATATACTTCCCACGTAAATCCACATGTATTGGAACCTATTTGTAAACCATTTGCCGATTTTATTTTATTTTTTAAATTGCAGTTAAAAAAGACAAAATAACTTATTCTAATTCGGATGCATAATAAAAAGAAGTAATGCACAAGAGCTCGGAGAAATCAACAAAATAAAAATAAAATAAAATTCCGCGAAAGTCTTTTAATGTTTTTGACGCATTTAAGTTATTTCAAAACATGACGTCATACAAATGAAAACGCTACAGTTGAACGTTTTCTGAAAAGTGAACCATCGAAATTCGTATAATATTGTATTAAAATTGATTTGTAAGGTAGGTTTTGTTTTATTTTCTATTCTATTGCATTTTTCGCATATTTACTGATTTCAGCAAGTCGACATGGCGGCTCCTTAGTTACAAAATGTCAACTTTGGATTTGACGGTAGCTTACGAGAAAAACATGTAAATTAAAAATGGCAAATGTTGGGTTTGTGAATTTAAAGAATTAAACAGATTTTTTTTCTAGCGGTTGTTCACTAAACAATCCATGCAAACTACAGATTTTATGAATATTTGAGCTTTATCGAACCGGGAGTAAAAAAAGAACAGCCACACACACAGCATACCTACCATCGCTTCAGTTTTTTAATGACCGTATTTGTCCTATTAGAATCGAAATAATTCATGGAAGCCATAGATTGTTGGAAATTTACACATGGCCTGGGCCGTGATATTCGTTAATTTTATCCCTCGCTAACGCTCAGGATAAAATTCGAATATCACGGCCCAGGCCATGTGTAAATTTCCAACAATCTATGGCTTCCATGAATTATTTCTTAATTTATTTATTCAATACAAGATTAATTTCCGAATTATCTTGATGATTTTTTTTTATAAACGTTATTGTATTGTTACGTCAACATATCTATTAAAACACTGTTAAAATCAGCAATGCCATAAAAGGTATACATACAGTTATAAACTATTTGCTTAAATTAACGTACACATAATTGTATGCGTGTACACACAGTTACATGTGGAATTTAAAGAACTATCCACTAGATACTCAATCGCGTAGATTTAAGCCTCTACAGGTCACATTATGTCCCTAAACAATGAGTGAATCCTTTCCATCCATAAGAGCCAGTTATAAACGTCGCATACACTACAAATTATAAAAAAAACCCATTCATTTCTGGTGAAACTCAGGGACCTGATTTATAAGTTAAAAAAGAAACGTAATTAACAACAATGATAGACAGCGAAAAGAGACAATCACTACATTACAGGTCTCTTGCAATAGGATAGTCACCTACCTATGTAAATTTATCCGACACATATATATGTGAGACGTCTAGGTGAGCGAAATATGATATACTTAGATATAGGACCTATCAGACATTTAATCACTTGAATATATTTTGATAAACATTATTTGTGGTTAATGGTAGATAATCCAATTTCAATCTTGTATTATTTACTTATACTAATGCATTTTACGTTCGACCCTTATGCTTGATATATGATTCCATATTAGGACGTCTTTAGAAGATTTACCATTTGGGTTTGACGAAATGAATTTACTTTTTTCTTTATATGATATTGTCATTTTGTCATATCTGTAATCCAATTACCAACCTGTATTACTTCTTATATCCGTTGCTAAACTATTTCACATCATGTATATCGGTTAAGATCTGTCAATTTGGCATTGATGTACTAAAAGGCGAAGCTATAGAGATAACACAATATTCAAATGAAAAAAGACAAAGAGACAAACAAGGGTTCCCACTATGAATAATATTTGATCTGTTATTGTAATTTTAATTCTCCTTTTGTAATTGTAATTTTGCCCTCCTTCTGTAATTGTAATTTTAGTTTCCTTCTGTTATTGTAATTTAGCTTCTTCTTCTGTAAATGTAATTTTGCTTCTCCTTTTGTAATTGTAATTTTGCTTCTCCTTTTGTAATTGTAATTTTGCTTCTCCTTTTGTAAATGTAATTTTAATTCTTCTAACAGAATACGAATGGATAACATTGATGACGATAAGAAGGTAAGATTTATCGTAATACGTTACTTTAACAAACATTTAAACACTGACCATTTTATCAGATATACTTAAGTCTACATATAGGATGAAGCGATATAAGAATATGAATCATGCTATATAACTTTTACGTCTCGAAAGTTTCATGTCTTGATATTTCACATAAATGGAATAGTTTGCAGAATTTGCCAAAATCTTTCGAAAGTTTAGGTTTCTGTGATCTTAAATTTCGGACATAATTTGTTTTTTTCATTTTTTCATATAACGGTCATTGACGAGTCTTCTAACTATTGTTATGCGTTTACTTTACTACATTGGTTAGAGGTATAGGGGGAGGGTTGAGATCTCACAAACATGTTTAACCCCGCCGCATTTTTGCGCCTGTCCCAAGTCAGGAGTCTCTGGCCTTTGTTAGTCTTGTATTATTTTAATTTTAGTTTCTTGTGTACAATTTGGAAATTAGTATGGCGTTCATTATCACTGGACTAGTATATATTTGTTTAGGGGCCAGCTGAAGGACGCCTCCGGGTGCGGGAATTTCTCGCTACATTGAAGACTTGTTGGTGACCCTCTGCTGTTGTTTTTTATTTGGGCGGGTTGTTGTCTCTTTGACACATTCCCCATTTCCATTCTCAATTTCATGTATATTCATGAAGACTAACAACTATTTTGGCTTTTGATACCCTGTGTTATACCACTAGATTTAAATTAAATTTCTAAATATTCTTATTATAAATGTTTTTGTTACAGTTTTATGATTCAAACGCTGCTGTTAAAGGGGTCATCGAACATTTTCGAAGACTTCAGAATTTTTGGGAAGAAAAGTCAAAAGGAGAATACCGAATCATTTCAAACGACGTACAAATAGACACATTTAACAGTGTCTATAAGTTGCATGGACCGATATATGTACATATCAAAAGAAATGTAACTGTTGAGACAAAAACAATGCCATTTAGCGATGTACATACACAGAAAATGGGCTGTCGAGAGAAACATGTTTCGGACGAGCAGTCAAAGAAAGAAGACCAACACATTTCAAAAGACGTCCAAATAGATACATTTAACACTGTCTATTATGTACATGGACCGATATACGTACACATCAACAGAAAGGTATTTATCGAGAACAAAATGATAACCCATAATGATAAATGTGTAAGCATCTAAAGATAGACTTATATGTGTTTTAAAGTAAAAGAATTTTCACCGGGTTTATACTCAGTAAATTTTTGACTGGTGAGTTTCATTGTCACTTTGATATTTTTCGTCTATGATCAAATAGTATTCTTAGTTACACTTGAAATATATAAGAGAATGAAGATAGCAAAGCGACATTCAGGCACATTAGTCAAATACATGCTTACAAAGGCATAGAATATCATACAAAACGACGTTAACAAAATACAAAACAAGAAACAATCCAAAGGACAGAGTAATACAAATCTTATATAAAATGTATGGTTGATCTCAGTTGCTCGAAAAGGGTAAGCCAATCCTGCTCTCCATGTGGCAACTATCGTTTTTGTTCATGTATAAGCACAAACGTGCTAGTAAAACTCATTTAATAATTTGAAAAAAACAGTGGTAATGAAAATTTTAAAATATCCTTCTTCATCTACGGGAACAGATATCCATACTGGTCAACCCATCCGTTATGGCGTGCGTACCTTTTTTAAAGGGATGAATTTAACATAATATTTAAGTTATTCCTTTGCAGTAACCTACTTCAAAACCTTTCGAAGAAAGAGAGTTCAGATGATGCATATTTGTATGAAAAAGTGATATGAAATATATCAAAAATTCTATGACGAAATGTTTCTGTTGATTATGGTATAAATTGCATACACGAATAAACAAATATCAAAATAATTGTTTTGCTAACACTCCAATCAAATTTTGAGACACGTTGTCATATTTGTTTTCAATAATTTTTACATAAAACTTGGTGTGTTTCTAAATAGTAAGCAAAGGTGCTTAGATTATAATCTAAAGCGCCAGACGCGCGTTTCATTTTTCATTTTTGTGATTTTACTTTTCACCATTAATCAATCCCATGGAGACAAAATGTTTGTCTGGTTTAATAAAATAAAAAATTATAAATCTGTTATATTTTGATTTTATAATGCTATTATACTCATAAATCTTCTTTCATTTAGAGTTCCAATGACTCAAGAACATCGATTCAGGCCCGACAACCACACGCCACCAGACAAATAGATGTTGTAGATAACAAATTTTTTCCAAAGCTTAAAACCTTTTGGGAAGAAAAGACCAAAGCAGAAGAACATGGACGCATTTCAAAAGATGCACAGACAGATACATTTAATACTGTCTATAAGTTACATGGTCCTATATACGTACATATTTTTCTAAACCTTACAACCTTTCGGGAAGAAAAGAACAAGACAAAAGAACATCGACACATTTTAAAAGATGTACAGATTGATACATTTAATACTGTCTATAAGTTACACAGTCCTATATACGTACATATTCACAGAAGAAAAATTGTCGATACCTTGATACTAGCCGTCAATGAAAAGTGTCCTAGTAGACACACAGAGACTTTTAAGAGATTTCTGGCTGGAGCAGGTGTTTTAGGGGTTTGCTTTGCTCTTGTAAGAATGTTAATGCCATCTTCTGTATCCATTCGTTTGATTTAGCATTCCTTCTAAAAAAACTACGACACCAGGCTTAAACATGTTGGACGATATATATCAGACTAAAACACGTTTAAAGATATCAACATAACACATGTTAAAAATTACCAGTATCAAACATCTTCAAAGATTTCAACATCAACACGTTCAGTATATATTTATCAAATGTTGTTTCATATATATTTGTATAGGACTTATGATGGACAATAAATTATAGATAAAACAATTGAAACATTATTGTGACACAATCATGACTAATGTACCCATATTGTGACTATTTTACCTATCATAAAATTGAGAATTATGCCTGTTTTGTTCACCCATTTTTGTAAATATAATGGAATTTGATGCGACTGTCATACAATTAAAACGTTGAGCGATATCAAACCAGGTTCAATCCACCATTTTCTACATTTGAAAATGCCTTTACCAATTCAGGAATATGACAGTTATTCATTCGTTTGATGTGTTTTATAATTTGATTTTGCCATTTGATTAGGGACTTTTCATTTTAAATTGTCCTCGGAGTTCAGTATTTTAATTTGTGATTTTACTTTGTACATGAATTGGTGTTAACGATAGCATAATATTGAAATGTACATAATTAAAGTTTGTGAATCAACTCCTCAAAGAAACCAGGATTAAATTTTGTATTTACGCCAGACGCGCGTTTCGTATACAAAAGACTAATGTCAATTTGATAAAAGTTTTAAAAAATGTGATATATACCGTAAATTGGGTTATTTTGGTTTATTTGGTGCCTCCAATGAAAGTGCTAAAAATAAATACACGAAAAAAAAAGTTGTGTATCGGTGCAACAATATCGTTATGTTAATTGTTGGGGAAAATATTTTATGTTATTATATCTTCCGTATATTACCAACGGTTCTATACATAGCCAAATCTGTAAATGAATATTAAACTGATATATTTTTTCTACAACACTTTACAAGTCTGGAAAAATGACAGTTGTTATCCTTTCGTTTCATGTGATTTAGCATTTGAGTTTGCCATCCTTTTACGAACTTTCTGTCTGAATTTTCTTCAGAGCTCGCTATTTTTGATATTCTACCTGGTAGAGATACTACATTTTAACTTCGACTTTATATAATTTAATTTTGAATGTAACACTTGTTCGTACTGGCTGCAATTTGTCATGTGACCGTGACTTCATCAACGTTTGTCATGGTTTACTCCTTAAAATAAAAATTTTTTTTTACAGTAATTCCTGTAATAATATTGGCAAATTAAAAAAAATGGCTGAATAAACATTAATAAAAAAAATAGTAGATGAGACTCGAATAGATAAAAGCCAATATAATTTTGACGTCAGAACTCGTTTAGAAATGTTATTTCTCTTCAACAAAATAAAAGATGCTATTTAGAAATTGACCAATGGAATCAATGAACCACATGTATTGTAGAGCTATTGCCAAGTTGGCTATCACGTAAGAACATGTGCAATTTGGTTGAAAAGAGTTATATTGTACTTTGAATGTTCCTTTCTTATTATTCTTTTCATCTTATGTTATATTAGTAATCTATATTATACTATGTTCATCATGTTGGCTAAGCTTGATTTAAAATGGTAAAGCAAATTCAGCCTTTGGCTGTGCATACCCTCACAAAGTAATAAATAACTGGCGTTATAATTATATTTCATGAAATAACTATTATATTCAATTTGTCTATTATCACAAATATTCACTTGATATTGCATCATTTTGAAAATAATTTAAACTTTACTATTTATTTTTTTGTGTTGTGTATTTTAATCCTATATTTCTTTTCAAACATTACTGATAAAGCACCAAACTTGACGATATCATGCAATAGTGTCTGCAAAACACAATGGGTTTAAAACAGACAACGGATTTATTTAGATTGTTCATATAAAAATGCAAGAAAATAAGTGTGTTAAATAATGTAAACCAATGTAAGTTATTATAAATGGAGAAACAAATAAACCTCATGTGTTTTTCGAATACATGTAGTTTGTTTAGCAATATTCGTTCTACATGTTCACGTTAATTTATGTTGCCAATACAAATTTAAAAGTTCTAGTTAATATAAATTTAAAACTTTTATTCAATGAATGAAGGGAAATATAGTAGCATATTAATCTATTGTAATAAAAATTCATAATATCTAATAAAATTTGTAGATTTAGCTAACAAAGTCTTTATATTTGTATAAAGTACCATTCGGTTATAGTGGAAAATTGTTTTAATGTTGAATAAGCTACAATTAAAAATTGCTTGTTAGTCCCTCTCTGTGATTAGTATTAGATACCTCTGATTAAATTCCCAATCAAACTATTATGAAGGGGAGATATGTTATTCGAAGTTGTTTTAAAGTCTTTTTCAAAAATGATGAACGGTTCTTTATATTGGTATGTAAGCATTAACGTAAACGTTTCAAATTTATAAAAATTTTATTCGTACATCAACGTTTTTGATACACCAATAACAAAAATTGAAATATATTGAAGCAATACATTTAGTAATTATTCAAATTATATCAGAAACCTTTACTTGAATTTAAAATAATGAACCTGTTAAAGGGAGACAATACTCGCATAACTTTTTTTTCGAATCGGCACATAATACAAATTAATGTCACCCTTGCATACAAATGGCACATAAATATAATTAAAATTAACTGTGCATTCGTGATCCACCTTTAATGAAGATTTTAAATTATAAATATAACCAAAAGTTGTTAATCTATAGGATAGTGAAGACTAATGAAAGCTAACCTACTGTAAAAATATTTGCCTTTCATAGCTCATAATTAACGTTTTTACACAATATTTTAATAAAGTAGTAAGAGATTATTTGCTTCTCAAAGTGTAAGACGCAATAAAAATCGTATGCTTGCATCATCTAACCCAAATACAGATTTAATTAAGTCCTGAACATTTCGACATTTGTTTGTTTATTTAAAAAAAAAAGGGTTAATAACAAATCACAAGACTAGTACATGTTAAGATCCGACTAAATACCGATATACCGATATTGTCAGGTACATATGCTAAATATATTACAAGTCTGGTAATTAATGGACCATTCTTTGGAACTTTGAACATTTTAACATTGTGTTAAATCTAAATGAATCAAACACCTCTTTCATTGATATCAACCTCAGCTCGGTCTTATGGACAAATAGGGCACTTCTCGGTTTATTCGGTCATATTGAATAGGGGCAGACTTTCATAAAGGAGGTAAAAATGGTCTAAAAATACGGGAAAAATCATTAAACAATGTTAAAACGGAACAGTTTTGTTTTGAAACATGCATATGCTATTCCTCCGTACTATCATACTATCTCCATCGCCTTTGAATCAATCTGCTCCCTATTCAATATGGCCGAACTAAAAGTGAAGTGCTCTATTGACAGCTTGCGTGTTTTTGCTCATCCCGTAGAAAACGGTATAATTCATATATCTGGGTGGTATATTCAACTTTGAACTTTTATCAATTAACGAAAGGTATTACATTGTGTAGTATGATTCAGAAAACAACGAATTAGCATTTTCATTCAAAATTAAGCGCAGAAGTAAAAATTGATGGTTTATATTAATTTTAATGATTGAATCCTGAAATATCATCATATCAAATGGATGAGATATACTGGTACCGAGCATACTTATACTGTAAACAGTAATGGGTAAAGTATATAAATATGATAAAAATACGTTTTGTGTATGTGTTACATATTTGTTTTTCGTTCATTTTTTTACATAAATAAGGCCGTTAGTTTTCTCGTTTGAATTGTTTTACATTGTCTTATCGGGGACCTTTATAGCTCACTATACGATATGGGCTTTGCTCATTGTTGAAGGCCGTACGGTGACCTATAGTTGTTAATGTCTGTGTCATTTTGATCTTTTGTGGATAGTTGTTTCATTGGCAATCATACCACATCTTCTTTTTTATAGTTTCGTTTCCATTTCAAAGTGTTTCAAATTTTATCATACAGGTCTTTTTTGTAGGTTACAATAAGTAATGAATCAGTCTTGACATTGAAGGCCGTGATGTAGCATGTAGATTTTTACATGAACACCCTCATGTCTTTGGTAGTAAGTTGTTTCATTGACAATCATAACGTATATTTGATGTTTTTTAAACAAAACAAAAGTAAAAAGAGAGAAAAATAGTTCCTTTAAAACAAACATACTATTGAATGCTCTTGAAGGACTTCTAGTTCGTGTTTCAATTAGGCAATAATAAATATTTAATAACTTGGGCTATAGATAAAAGGATATTGACATAAGAACAATGGATACATTCATATTCAAATTTGACGATTGTAGGTGTTTATCATCGATAAGTGTATGGATCTATAAGGAGTGTTATAAGTTATATAAAGATAACTGTTAAATTTGACACATATCAGGAAAGTTCAAAATAAGCCATTGATATATTAATAATCCTAATGTATTGGCTTTTATTGGTTAAATTGGGTGAATGTGCCGTACAATAAACAATGAACAATGCAATAATGTTGGATAATCTGTGAACGGTCTATTTGTAAAATATTTCTGAGTAGTTGGATGATGTATAGATGTCATATTGAGGATTACTCAAGACGCCAAAAGATAATCAGATACTTCTCATACTCAAGTTCTATGCTATAATAAAAATTCATGTTGTATTTAACATCGAAATTATTCCGATCTGTCACGTTTTTCCAAGTTCGCGTTTAAACGTTAAATTTTGCAGCCATTAAAAAAAATTATCATACGATATTTAACGAGAGTGACGAAGTTTTTCAGATAGGTCGTGTAGAGAGAGTTATCGTTCTTTATTCCAAAACGATGCTTCTACCATATGTGCCAGGAAAAGCTGGCATAATAATATTAATAAATACTGATAAAAACCTTCATATGTGTAACGACAAACAGGATGAAACGATAATATTTCATAATGCAACAGAGATTTAAATAAAATTGTTTCCAACATTTTTTTTGTACACACATTCTTATCAATATTAATATTAAAATATGACGAAAGTAGGTGTAAATAATCAATAGGAGTATGGATTAAGAAGCGTCATCAGATAAAAATTTGAGTTTCAATAAAAGGTTTTAATCTTTTGATAACATTTACTTAGTTTCTTTTTTTTTAAAGATCGGCAATAGTAGTCGCAAAATGATCAATGTTACAATTTTAACCTATCTGATGGTGTGTTTTCCTCTAACAGTTGTTTTGTTCTTTAAATAAAAGGTGACTTAATGTATATGTCAATAGTAAAATAAACCACCAATGATATGCACTTGATTTCAAAAGGTTCAACTGCAATGTTGTACCATGTGATTATGTCAAACTATGGCATGAAAATATCGAGCTCCAAATCGTCACTTATTTATGCAATTCGAATAATAAATAAACATGATATAATAGATATAAGCAGATGTAGTTTTAGTGCCAAACTGTCAACTCTCCATCCAAGTCAAAATTTATAAAAGTATTCCGTTATAGATCAAAGTTCGGTCTTCAACAAGAAGCCTGGACTCACACCGAACATCAAGGGCCCCAAAAATTACTAGTGTAAACCCATTCAGACCAGAAAACCTACGGTCTAATCTAAGAAAAAATGAGAAACACTTATGAACCACACGAATAATCATGAATATGGTTCGTGAATTTGGAAAAACATATGAAAATAACAGGGTTGACATCTTGACCCTTTCAGCTTCTATCAGATGACAATAGACATTTAAACAAAATGAGTATTTATTTGCATGCATATTAGTAAAACTAGTAACATTGTCTGACTTAAAACATTTGTATGATGAATTTACTTAAAACAAATCAATAATTAACTATACGATAAAACATAATGTTATTTCGAATTCCAGTTATCATTGTGCGTCTTAGATATACTCGTTGGTACTAACTGCAATTTTCATTCTATAGTTCAACCTTACGAATTCTGAAACAGAAAAAAAACCAACAATATAATATAATTTTCTTTTTCTTAAAAATGTCGAGTTACATTTAAAAAGAGATGGCTAACCATTTTAGGTAAATATCACTACTAGTATCTTTCCTCAATGTCCTTTTGGAAAAGAAATTCGGGATAATTAACATAGTGGAATGTCTCTGTAGTTAGTTTTAGACTTTTATGCTTGGATAATCAAATGATAACAAAAGACCTAAATCACTCCTAAATATTGATATCAAGAACTGCTATGTTGACTTCAAATTAAACGATTTAACAAGGGTTACATTTTCGTGATGAATGATGGAATTATCCGCTAGATTTGTGATTCTCTCTAAGGTGATATTTTAAAACCTAAAAAGTTGCTTATCATTGCATTCTCTATTTGATCATTGAATGACATACACGCAAAAGTAACATTTAAAGAAAATCAATCATATGTAACTGTATCCCAAGATTATTTATACTGATGCAATGATCTCGCTAAGTCAAGTTTTGTCAGTAAATTGCATTTTTAATAACCTAACTGCGGTATACGACACCATTCCTTAGTGTTAGAGTATATTTAAGGATTTTATTTGGATTCATGTTGGTTAATCAATAATATTTCCTGTCGTGTTTGTTGATGATGACCTTATCATGCTTAATATAATTTTTTTTTCGAAATGCAATTTTCTTATTACTCTTTTCGACACAATGTTTCCTCTGCCACTGTTTTATATAAACCTTACCCAAATCATCACAATGGTGGTGGAGTTATTTAGCTATTCGATGGTTGATCTGCAGAGTCAGTCGATGAAGACAGTTGTTTACTAGATTGGTCAGACGCAATACATTGTGAGTAAGGTGGTGGTTGAACATTTAGCATAAAATCTTGCGCAATATGTTCGTTGTTAGCTAAACTATCATTCACATTATTGTGTGTCCAGTTAACCTGGGTCTCTGTTTCTCTCACTATCAATAAAAGACAACAGATAAGTACGTTTACCAACGATTCCACTTTCAATGACAGAAAACTTTTATCTTACCATATTCAGGAGCCTGTAATTCAGTGGTTGTCGTTTGTTATTGTGTTATATATTTGTTTTTCGTACATGTTTTTTTACATAAATAAGGCCGTTAGTTTTCTCCTTTGAATTGTTTTACATTATCTTATCTGGGCCATTTATAGCTCACTATACGGTATGGGCTTTGTTCATTGTTGACGGCCGTACGGTGACCTATAGTTGTTAATGTCTGTGTCATTTTGGTCTTTTGTGGATAGTTGTCTCATTGGCAATCATACCATATCTTCTTTTTTATATATTGCTTAAACTTTAGTATGTATTTCTATATGAATTGGATTTTAAATAAATAAGCACATTCAACTGCGGTCAAAGTATATTCACCGCGCAAAACCTGGCGTGTTTTTACGTGTAGATCTATAACTTTGGCAAAACTTCTCTCGGAATATGGAATGAAAAACAATTACTGTCTTTTGTTTCGGTAAAAATGTGGTTTAAAATGCAGTAATTGTATAATATAGAATACTTAACTCTATCATCTTTTTTTCCTTCTTAATATTATTTGAGAGAAATACATGAAGAAGGTCTATTGTTTCTGCTAGTCTGGTTATTCGAGAGTAATACATGTAGAAGGTCTATTGTTTATGCGAGTTTGGTTATTCGAGAGAAACACATGTAGAAGTTCTATTGTTTCAGCAGTCTGATTATTTGAGAGAAATATATGTAGAAGGTCTATTGTTTCTGCTAGTCTGGTTATTCGAGAGAAATACATGTAGAAGTTCTATTGTTTCAGCGAGTCTGGTTTTTCGAGAGAAACACATGTAGAAGGTCTATTGTTTCAGCAGTCTGATTATTTGAGAGAAATATATGTAGAAGGTCTATTGTTTCTGCTAGTCTGGTTATTCGAGAGAAATACATGTAGAAGTTCTATTGTTTCAGCGAGTCTAGTTTTTCTAGAGAAACACATGTAGAAGGTCTATTGTTTCAGCAGTCTGATTATTTGAGAGAAATATATGTAGAAGGTCTATTGTTTCTGCTAGTCTGATTATTCGAGAGATATATATGTAGAAGGTATACTGTTTCTGCGAGTTTGGTTATTCGAGAGAACTACATATAGTAGGTCTATTGTTTCTGCGAGTCTGGTTATTCGAGAGAATACATGTAGAAGGTCTATTGTTTCAGCGAGTGTGATTATTTGAGAAAAATACATGTAGAAGGTTATCGTTTCTGTGAGTTTGTTATTAGAGGAATACATGTATAAGGTCTATTGTTTCTGCGAGTCTGTTATTCGAGAGAAATACATGTAGAAGGTCTATTGTTTCTGCGAGTCTGGTTATTCGAGAAATATGTTGATAATGGTCGGTTAGAAAAAAAAGCAAAAAAAGGTAGTTAGATACTTTTGATTGTTTTTTTTCTAGTTTATATTTGCATGGTATTTATCGACTCGAACATTAATTAAGGCAAACTTAAGAGGGTTTGTTATGTTTTCACCACTGCATACATTTTAGGCAGATTGACAATTAAAGCTTTTGTTTTGTATTTGAATTGTGTAAGACTGATAGGCTTACAAAACGTGTACAGTGCATGTATGTTGTTATTTTTAGAATATTTGAAAATATTTTTATCTTCATACATGAACAAATATTTTTTTTTTTGAAATTAGAATTGCGTCAAACTTTTATTATATAAAATGTAATTATAGATATATATATATATATATATATATATATATATATATATATATATATATATATATATATATATAACGATGTGGTATAACTGCTAATGAGACAACTCTTCATCTAAGTCACAACATTTAAAAGTAAACCATTATAAGTTAAAGTACGGACTTCACGTGTTTAACACGGAGCCTTCGCTGACAACGAACAGCAAGATATAAAGGGCCCTCTAAACGACTAGTGTTAAACTATTCAACAAGGAAAATATGTACATAATCATATAAATACACATCTTCTTTTGTCATGAAACATACCTCCTACAGTATATACCGGATTTCCTCTGTGCTGTCCAGAATTCCTATTTATTTGCTCATTGACTGCATTGAACAGGGCATTTCGTCTTTGTTGATCACGTCTTTTTGAATGTTTTATAACAATAGAAGTTATGATTACAACTAGCACAATCACAGCCCCGCAGGCTGCAAAAATACTGACAACAATGGGTCTGTAAATCAAATAAAAAAAAATATATTGTTATTTGCATTTTCAGTATGCCTTGGAACTGTATAACCGAACCAAGACACCTCGTAAATTCTTATTTTTTTTCAAGGTCATCTGTGAATAATCCGAAGACATGTGTTGACCTTTAAACATTACTGATATCTATTAACCGGAAACATGTTTACTTTTCTAAAAGCATCAAATACATACTTTGTTAAAATTTGTATTTGATTTTTTATTGAAATGCCCATGACTAGAACATTTTTTTTCTCGTAAAGATTTATCAATGTTTGTATTAATTTTGTATCTATTCAAAATGTTTGCAAACATTTAGTCGTTATTACACAAATCGCTATTAACATATTATACTAGGCACTTTCCTTTTGACTTCATACATCAGATACAGATAATTCTGTATATAACGCAAGGTTTGATTACGCTGCAGTTGGTCGCTCATCTCGATTATTGATTATTCAAGGAATGTAATTTCATGATTTAATTGTTATATCTGTTCGAATTGCATTAGCTACTTTTATTTGACTAACAAAAACAAGATTGATTCGACTTTATTTTGCAAACTTCACACTAAATTTGAATTATATAACATAAAGAGGAAGAACAAATCATTCATTAAAAGCTCAAATTAAATCCCTATCCTAGCTTATAGGCGAGTGACTTTAACCATAAAATTAAATTTTTAATGCACCTACCTAACACACGGCTAAATTATATATCATTTGAGAGCTACACATCTGTACTATCTATTTTACCCGGTCGTAAAAATATCGTACGGTGCAATTTCCGTCAAATCAAGATCAAAGACCAGGGACGAATAAGTGCATATTTTCTAAGATTTCAGGCTAGTTGCATAATATGACTTTTATATACTAAATTCACATATGCAAACAATTTAAACTTATAGCAGAGAGTTTAAAAGTCATTATTCAAATGCATTTTTTAATATTTAAAGAGTTTTTTTGACAGAGAGCAAATGTTTCCTGCAATTCGAGTAAACGTTAACAAAATGTGTGAAAACCAAAATTTTTCTTTCTGGTGCAAATGCTAATCACTTAAAACTAAGTAAAACCCTGTAATGACTATCAAAGACGTTTTTGACATCATAAAATTTCCAAAATTATGCTTACTTCTAATCAAACGGCAAATCATAACAACTAATACAGTTGCCCAAAATTACGCCATCTGCGAAAAAACAGCTTTTAAGGATTTCTTCCTATTCAAACATTGTATGTGGTCAAATATAAGATTTAATAAACAAATTCTTAAGAATCTGAAAAATTTAGAGTAAAAAAAATATGTGCGCAAATCATCTTATTGCTTGAAATAAAGGGGGCGAAACTAAGAGATTGCAACTACCAGACTGAAATAAACATATTTCGACTTTTCTAATTGTTTGATTTGTAGCTTCATTATAAATATTGATGTAGTGAAAAGACCTTTTATTTATTTAATGTGAAAATAAATAGAAAATAAATTGATGGAAATTGAAATTTCAAAGAATTTCAAAAAATAGTAAACACATTATAAAACTTGACTTCTTGATTGCTTAAATTGCGTTGTTCATTGTTTACATGCATTAATTCATCAAATAAGAATAATTTTGAAGAAAAAATATCCATTAATACGCAACGATTCTAGTTACAACTAGACTTCCTGAATAGCTTGAATGACTAGTTCATTTTACATACGAGGATGACTTCATGCAAGAGTTTCTGATGACGACTGAAAAGAAGCTATCATTATCTTGAAACTTCACTTTCCATCACATAAATGATGTCATCTCACTGAATAGTGCAAAATTTGTGACAATGTTGGACTCGTATTTTCCATTGAAATTGAAAATAAAAGATTCAATAGATATAGTTTACTCCATCACGTACCTTGAAATCGATGATGAGGGTTGGTTGAGAACAAGTTTTACGATGAAAGAGATGAGCATAAAACAACCCCCAAAAAAAAACCTTACTACCAAATTATAAACTTTTCATCTCTATGTAACAACATTATAGCAACGCCTGCATATCTATACTAATAAAGGAGGAAACCGATTTCATTGAGCCTCAACTTCTCTGAAATAAAGGCAACTATAGTATACCGCCATTCAATAGTCATCAATCGATTTACTAGTAACTGAAATAAATCCGGGTCACAAAGAAAAAACTAGGAAAATGCATCAACTATAAGAGGAACACAACAATATAACAGAAATACTGAACTGCTGCAAAAACAAACGCCAACATACAAAGAAACAGATTATTCGATACCAACTGCCATATGCCTGACTTGGTACAGGACATTTGAGGAAAAATGGTGGTTTGAACATGTTTTTAACCAGAGTTCAAATGCAAAGTTGAAATCATCCCTTTGAAAATTTAATGGACTCCACTACGAGTTGGTTAACAATTATGAGATATCTGTTTCGCCAGATGACGACTGATAAGTTCCATCGACGTAACCAAATTGCCGTCATTTCTCCCGTTAATGTAACCAACCGAATAAGGCTTGGCACCGAGTTAGGAAATACATGAGCCACAAGACGGATAAAAGAGAGCCGTGGTGTAGTGGTTAGTGCATTGGACTACTAACACAAAGGTTCCTGGTTCGATTCCCGTTCCGTGATGAAAATTTCAGGGACTGAATTTTCGGATCTTCCTTGACACCATTTTTTTGTATGGTCTTAAGGAAACGATGAAAGTCCGTCAGAAGGGAACGATAAATGGCTGACCCGTGTTAAGAGAGAGCCATATCTCTTGCACGTTAAACACACCTTTGTAGATTTCGAAAAAGAGCAGGCTAATGCTGCTACAAGGCAGCACTCGCACCCGCAAAGTGGAAAGCGATTAATTTAAGTTGCAAAACTTGTTTCCCAATCCACTATAAATAAATATATTTAAACTAAGACAGGTGTCACATGTGGAATATGATCTGCCTACCCTTTGGGAGCCAATTATGAGTTTGAAGTCCCTTTGATATATTTCGTCACTATTCAAGTAGTAAAAGGTTTTAAAATTAAAGATCAGTGTAGCTAAATGTATCATGATAACGATTTGGTTCTATATATATATATATATATATATCACCGTGAGCCAATTAAGTTATTTTCTGCGGATATTTGTCTTCTTGCGTTAATCTTCTTCACTTTACTTTGAGGTGATTTTTTGGCCGATTTTCATTGCTGCAAGTTTATGTCTTTAAAGTGAAATAATACCAAAGGGACAATCAACATCTCAAACCATGAATCAAATAAAGTTAATTAAAACCATGAACAAATTAAAATTAAAGTCCAAGAGACGAACAACAGTCCAAAAAACACAGTTTTAAATTTTAATAAAGTGAGAGTTTAATATTTTCATCGAAAATATTTATTATATTATCGAAAATATTTTATAATTTTCATTAAATGCATTTGCAAGGGATTAAAAGATATCACTTCATTTAAGTCCCACCATTTGTTAACAAAAACAAAATATATGATAAAGGACTGGGTTGACTGATATATTCTTTGCATATGTTACAATGTTGATATAGATATATGAGGGTCGGTTGAAAACTTCATAGTAAAAGTGGTACAGTTTAAGTCGTAAAAGGAGTTCCTATGGGATATTGCATTATCAATATTTACAGAAATGCAACCTATACATATGTATATGTACTTACTGTGAGGGTTTACTGGTGTTTGGAAAATATTGAGCAATGTAATCATATGTTGTCTGCTTTGGATAAGCTGTGAATGGTCTATAGGTAAAATATCTTTGAGAAGTTGACGACACACCTCTTGTAGCACGATATGTAATTGTTATTGTCGAGCTTCCTGTAGGGCGATTTGAAGTTGTTGTAGTCTTGCTTCCTGTAGGACGATTTGTGGATAGTACAGTCCGGCTTCCTCTGACGAAAATAATATATATTAACCCTTACTCATGTCAAATTCAGCTAATCTGTAGGAGATCAAACTTAATGTATGCAGTCGTACATTAACAAAATAATAGCTGCAATTCAACGTGTGCAATGTGACGTAATGGCAACAAACAGTCATATATAAAGACAACTGTCACAGTAGTATACCGTTGTCCGAAATTTATTAATCGATTGAGAAAAACACAATTCCGGGTTGCAAACTAAAACTGAAGAAAAACACATCAAATATAATAAAACCGCTGACCAAATAATTTGTGTAGCATTATTTAATAATCACGGAATGCGTTTTTCGCTTTTGATACGTCAAAGGAAGTAGTAAATGCCACCCACATCCTGCAGGTAAATTAGGGTAAGGCGGAGACCTGTCCAAGATTTAAGAAGGGTTTTTAATAAGATAATTGAAAGGCATTTTCGGCCCTATACAGGACCTGGGTGAAATAAGCTTTGGAACGAAAGAAAGTTTTTTTTAATCTTTTTTTTTAATTTTGTTAGATATCTTCAATAAATTATATAGATTGAGATACACTGTAAGCAAGAAAAATAACAAGCAAAAAAAGATTTAAAAATAAGCTAACATGACCAATTGGAAATTCACATCTTATAGGATATATTGTCTTTTAAAGTTATTTTCTACAATTTAATGGTATTTTTTTTAAATCTTTTTATTTAACTACTGGACTAAATTAAACCAAACCTGGTCTCCATCATTTTAAGGATATCTCTATGATTTAACCTAATTTTAGATAATTTCAAAAACCACAGTAGATAGGTCAGTGGCACAGGCTCTTGCGAACCTCTAGTTATATATTGACTCTGCCATGTTCATGTAAACACAAGACAAAAAAGGAACAGAGAAATGACAGATCAACACATCATCTACATGTACGAACCATTGATTACATCTCAGATGATTTAGATGGATGAACACATTCCCGTTTGGATTAGGGACTTTTCGTTTTGAATTTTCCTCGGAGTTCAGTATTGTTTTGTGATTTAACATTTTCCTATTTTCATTCTTCGCATTGCTTATATATCTAGAAAAATACTTACTGTCCAACAGCTTCACAGTCGTAGTCTGTAACGTCATAGGCACAATACCATTGGTAATTCATTTTACAACATTCATTAGCAAATGGGTTATCGCAAACAACTGCATCTATTCCTGCTATCGAGTAATCCTCACACACTTCGGCTAAAATGAAAAAAATGCAGTCAATAATTAGATAGATAGATAGTTTATTCTCACAAAACTATGAAAGTGCAGCTACAGAGAAGATACAAAATAATGTACATAAAAATCAAAATGCATAAAATTTTGGTTGAGATAACATATAAAAGAATATATATACATATATATGTACTTAAACAGTCAACTGGTTAAGTGTGTTTACTCCTCTATTTTTGAATTTTTGTCAGATTTTCGGAATCCTATGGTTTATCCATATATTAACACAAACCCCTACTTTTCTTGTCATATTTTTATTACATATTGTTTAAAAAGCCTTCTATCAGTATCTTATGAAATCCTTGTTATTTTTCATAGTTATAAAACAAAAAAGGTGCCATTGTCAAGTGAAAGAAAAATCTAGACAGAATTATTTTCCCAAAAATTTGTAATGGCTTATATCTCGAAATCAAGCACACAAACCCTCCATCTTTTTCTGTTTTTTATTTTCTTTATTTATATACAATCAATTTATAACAGTATTTTAAAAAGCTTGTTATTTTTAAACGGAGAAGCGAACATCTTTAAGTTAAATTATATAAAAAATTACTTTTTGTGTATAAATATGATAAATTATGGTTGTATAGAAGGAGTGAGTTTACTATTAATACATCGTATACAATTGCAAGGTTTCTGAGAGTCTTTTGTTTTTTTGGAATTACACCAGTGTTTTAAATTTGATCTGATAATGTTATGTCTGGGTATTAGTACATTTAGAATAAATCAACTTTTGTCATCTTGCAAAATAAAGGCAACAGTAGTATATCGCTGTGCAAAACTAATAAATCGATAGAAAAAAACAAATCCGGGTTACAAACTAAAACTGCGGGAAACACAGTAAATATAAAAAAACAACGACACCACATTGAAATGTAACTCACACAGAAACAATCTAACTTTAGACAAAATCCGATGAGAATAACAAATAAACATCAAAACTGAATACATGAATTTGGGATAGAAAAGTACCGTTACACGTCTTATAATAATGTGAATTCACACTCAAATATAAAAGGAAACAAACGACACAAAAGAAACACAACGTTAAAATGAAACACACAGAGAAACGAACTATAATTTAACAATGGCCATATTCCTGAATTGGTACAGGACATTTTTTTAAAGACAAAATTGGTGGGTTAAACCTGGTTTTGCGGCATAACAAACCTCCGGCTTTAAACATTTAAACACACCATCATCGGACTACAATACAAATAAATAGGAGAACACATTAGACAAAGGAACAATCGAATAATAGCTCACAAAAGGCACAAGATTTAAAACTTAATACCCTGCTCGCAGCGCCAATGTTGTGATCCCGAGTATATCTCTATACAGATAGCTACCTTGAATGGTAGTTACTGCAGTCAGGAACGGCCGATTGCTCTTCTAGTGTGAATAGGTGTTTGTATAGCCATTAGTTTGAACTTGAAGAGGATGATTTCTGGGTAGTTATTCGGACATCCCTAGATGGTCTGTCTGATGACCTAAAACTAACCCTCCGAATACTACACTCCCCCCAATTTTATTGATAAGGCCACCTCCACTGAGGTGGACCCTGTGGTTTTCGCCCAAAATTAACAAAATACGGAAATCATACCAAATTTAGAGAAATATGCATCAATTTAAAAAGTATACCCCCATCCCCCTAACAATTTAAAAAAAAAGTATTGAGGCTATCCCCTCCAAACAGACCCTTTGTATCCATGTGTCTTCTGATACATTAACATTTAGTGCAATGGGTTCTCAACAAATTGGGAACCCAGATAACTGTGAATGGTTCTTCTCTGGATCGTATACCAACTCTTCCCTGTCTTTATACAAACTAAGACCAGTCCACTTAGTGGCTGAATGTCCTCTACATAGTTGGACCCAGGAGGTTGTGCTAATTCATTCTCCGTCGTGAAGAGTTTGTTCTAATTTTTTCCTCACTTGCACTGTATTTATATCTTTGTTACGGCAGGGAATTCCAGGATCCCACTGTCTTCTGTTGTAACCCTTTGCAGATTAAAATGATTAGTGCCCACATAATCTGCTCTAAAAAGTGACCCTAAAATTAAACTAGAATTTTCTGGATAACAGATGCAGATTCCTTGTCACATAAATATTCTACACTGAAGACTGCTCCTTTGTTGATTGGCCGGTTGTTTCCTGGTGTGGTTTTTCTGTTAATTGCTTCCGTTGAGGACCCTGTTGCATTTCTGTCAATTTTCTACAGTTGCGGAAGGGTCAACAAAAGTGATGCATGGATGTATGATCTTTTTCAGTATTGTCAGTTATTCCTCTATCTACAACAGGAGTAGGCCCCTGATATTGCTGACAAACAGTGACTACCTCCTCATCCCTAGCCTGTTCTACTAATGGCAATGTGGTATGCCTTACCTTCTGATGTGGCGTTCAAACCCTTCTCGTTGGGCCTTCTCGTCACTATCCAAAGTAGTCTCAATTGCTAAGATAGCTCATTTGGATCCCCTCATAATATTGGCTACCGGACCCTCCTGGTTCCCCTTAAGCAATGCTGAAGGAACTATATTGCCTTAGGGCACCTCACATTTCTCTACTAATGGTATGGCTGGGGTATCCAGCATCAAGGAATACCCCTGTTTGACTCTTATTTTCCAACAACCACTGTCTGTGTCCTTTATTAACCGTGATTAGTTTATGAATATTCAGTAAAGAGTACCCGGCAAGGCCTGTGTCCCTTTTGACGATTTTCTTCACCAACAAATACCCACCTGGGAGAAGGATGTGGTTCAACTCTAGTGCACCATGCCTCAATATGTTCGCAGGACATTTTAATACGAAGCAGTCCAACTTACATGAAGGAGTTGCCTCTTTGTCAGAATCGGAGCACTGCTTGGACTCAATCTCTTCTCTGACCTTCAACGACACACTGGGTTCTCTGTTCCCTTTCTGTCCCTGGCATCTACCCCTGATCCCACTACAGCTACCTCGGCTACTTTGCCTTGGGATACAGACTTAACTACCGAGAGGCCTAACTTCATTTGTGTGGACTCCTTCCGGCCTCCTCAGTAGTCCCGTTTGAGTTTAATAGTCCTGTTGCAGCTATTTTCGACTGAATTGTGGAGGTCATAGTTTTATCCCTCTCCTGTAAATCTAGACAGTCCTTTTTAACATTTCTATGCTTAAGACAGTGGTAACACACTCCCTCCCATGGAGGCCTTCTATCAGTAAAGGGACTCCCTGAGACGGACTTACCTCCAAAGTTTGGGCATTCCAACTTCTACATTTGAAAATGCCTGTACCAAGTCAGGAATATGACAGCTCTTGTCCATTCGTTTTAGATGTTATAAAAAAGAAGATGTGGTTTGAATGTCAATGAAACAACTATCCACAAAAGACCAAAATGACACAAACATTAACAACTATAGGTCACCGTACGGCCTTCAACAATGAGCAAAATTCATACCGCATAGTGAGCTATAAGAGGCCCGATAAGACAATGTAAAACAATTCAAACGAGAAAAACTAACGGCCTTATTTATGTAAAAAAAATGAACGAAAAACAAATATGTAACACATAAACAAATGACAGCCACTGAATTACAGGCTTCTGACTTGGGACAGGCACATACATAAATAATGTGGCGGGGTTAAACATGTTAGCGGGATCCCAACCCTCCCCCTAACCTGGGACAGTGGTATAACAGTACAACATAAGAACGAACTATAAAAATCAGTTCAAAAAGGCTTAACTCATCAGATTGTTACTGCCAGAAATTACCTTTAAATTGTAGTCAACAAAAGACACAAATCAATAATAAAATTTAACAATATTTATCATACAAAAGTTTACAAGAAGTACAACACAAATATTACTGTCAACTTAACTGTCAACATAATGAGTCCAATCTTTTATCTTTGTCTGTATCCGGATATCTTTCGGAATCAATCTGAATATTACATTCACTACTACGGTCACAATCCAGTATGATGTTGTTTGTAACGCCCGTCTGGCGTACTAAATTATAATCCTGGTACCTTTGATAACTATTTACACCACTGGGTCGATGCCACTGCTGGTGGACGTTTCGTCCCCGCGGGTATCACCAGCCCAGTAGTCAACACTTCGGTGTTGACATGAATATCAATAATGTGGTCATTTGTACAAATTTCCTGTTAACAAAACTTTGAATTTTTCGAAAAACTAAGGATAAATAAATAAATAAATAAATTACCTTAGCCGTATTTGGCACAACTTTTTGGAATTTTGGATCCTCAATGCTCTTCAACTTTTTACTTGTTTGGCTTAATAAATATTTTGATATGAGCGTCACTGATGAGTCTTATGTAGACGAAACGCGCGTCTGGCGTACTAAATTATAATCCTGGTACCTTTGATAACTATTTACACCACTGGTTCGACACAAATGCTGGTGGACGTAATAATGTGGTCATTTTTACAAATTTCCTGTTAACAAAACTATGAATTTTTCGAAAAACTAAGGATTTTCTTATCCCAGGCATAGATTACCTTAGCCGTATTTGGCACAACTTTTTGGAATTTTGGATCCTCAATGCTCTTCAACTTTTTACTTGTTTGGCTTAATAAATATTTTGATATGAGCGTCACTGATGAGTCTTATGTAGACGAAACGCGCGTTTGGCGTACTAAATTATAATCCTGGTACCTTTGATAACTATTGTAGAATAAAAGTGTCAATCCAAATGTTATGAATATTAATGTCTATCTACAAAATGTATGTCTAAGTCTAAGAGTGTGTTTTTTTAGTGTCTATATAATATATAGTTGTAACGGAAAATACTAGAACACTCTAGAATGGAACGTCAAGTTACAACGGAAGTTTCTAGTAAAATGTAGAAGTTTATATAACACATCTTTTATTAGGATCATTCTGGAAAGTTCCAATCATTCTGTAATTGTTCCAGTGATTTCTAAACTGCACAGTTCTAAGATTATTCTGTAAACAACTATCAGGCCACAAAACACAAATCAGGTCAACATAAATAAATACAATAATTACAATATCATAACAAGATGGACAAAAATATGTGTTTTGACATTTGATTTTGCCATGTGACAATGGACTGTCCGACTAAATTTTTCTCTGAGTTCAGTATTTTTGTGATTTTATTTTTAACTACAACCAAGTCGATGTCAAGTTTCTTCCTAGAGGAAACATTACTACTGGTGGATTATTCCCCGAAGGCATCATTAACCTGGTAGCTTTATGCATGATGAATACAAATAATACAAAGAACAAACCGGCTGGGACGTCGCCCGGGTTACCAAGGTCCTCTTTTGCTGTACGAAACACTATAGCATATCAATTGTGTATTCCATGGCATATCCCTCGGGATACCCCTGATTTGACTTATGTTCAGCCAGAAGGTAATTACTATTTTAAAAATGCAGATACTTTTCATAAATTAAAGCCATGTTGCGTCAATATTTTCGACTTTTTAAAGACACCTGCTGCAAAGTGAATCAACACCTATCATTTCTTCTTGTAAACATAAAAAAGGAAAAAAAGAGCACGTGAAAGACCTGTGACATGTTAATCACGACTCCTGATTTTACTAGTAATTTAATTTCTAAAACACATTATACTTAATCTTTCGAGACTCTGGACTTTTCCACGGACAATGTCGTGTACGGAAACGAATGTACTTTGTGTTGGTGAAACTTGTCAAACTTTGCGTAAAAGAATGAATCAACACCGGTCTGATTATAAAGATCCGCAATTTAGGGTTCTTTATAATATAACCATTTTAATCAACTGGACCATGATCCTTCTTTATATATGAAAGTACGCATCATCGAGAAAATGTATCACCACACAAATAGCCCTGTACTAAGTACTCCTTTTTGCAAAGATAAGGAAAATTTCTGAATGAGGGAATTAGGGACTGCAATGCCATATGGTTGCGATTATAATATCAAGGTAATTTGTCAAGTCCTGCCTGCAGTGATGTTAATATAATGAGTTTATCTAATAATACCTTGGTCATTGATGACGTTGAAATCATTTTCAACTTCGAAATTTTCCTTAAAGGTCCGAAACGTCACGCATTTAGAACAGTACACTACAAAAGTCAAAAAGTCTGAAAAGACCCGTTTTTGTCTGAATTTGCTTGAACTTTTACTCGACATTCTTAATTTGTCTGAATAATTTAAAAACAATCTTGACATAGTATTAATTTGTCTTATAAGCTTCTTGATTTTTCTGGACAAGGGTCTTGACAGTATGAACATTGTCTTAAAATTTCTCGACACTTCCTGTTTCATTTGATAAGAGTCTGGATTAGTCTCGACCAATTCTTGACTGTCTTAAATTTGTCTCGATCTGTCTTGACATATTCTTGACATTCTTAATAATGTCTGAATATGTCTTGACATATTCTTGATGTTCTAAATAATGACTGAATATGTCTCGACACATTCTTGACAGTCTTAAGTATGTCTTGACACTATCTCAACAGTATAAATTTCGCCTGAAATGTGTACAGACTCATTTTGCACTGTTTATGACATTCTATTGCTGTTATATACTCCTTTTTCTTATGGCTAAACTACACTTTGAAGAATCAAGGATAAATTTGGTATAGTAAGATACCTTTGGTGTGCACCAAAGTTGGAATACCCTGAATAATCCCCCATGTAGTTTAATTTTGATTTATTTTTATTAAACATCTAATTAATTGTTTTCACTTGGAATATGAGTCGAAGTAACTGACAAACAGCATTTAGATTTTTGCCAATCGCAAAACTGCCAGTAAAATTTGCTTTACTAAAATAGGTGTCTCGAAAGCAGTTTTAAAATGTGACCATGTGTCTCTTTTGGACACAACAAATCATCTTTTGGGTTTGAGTGGCCAAAAAAGAGGGGGGCTTTCGTGTAGGTCAAAGAATGTGTTCTCATCTTGATTCAAAAACCTTATTTATTTTTGGAACAACCAAAAAACATTTTTATTCAAATTTGAGTGTTGAATTTTATAGTTTTTTTTATCAAAAAAAAAATGTGATAACTTCCTGAAAAGAAAAAAGAATGTTTGGATCTATATTGAGCATGTCTGTTTGAGATTCATTTCATAAGACCAATGATTTCTATAGAAATCATTGATGGGACCCGGCCCATTATGAATACATTTTTTTTAATATTATTCCTGGAGTAGATACTAATTTTCTTCTAATCTTTTGAATGGTCAACTGATAAGTTGTATGGCTGCCTACAGCTAAATCAGTAATTTCTATTTGACAGTTGCGTGTATTTTGGGTGTGGAATACCTTAATTTTATGGGAACATCCTGTAAATGTGTAATACTTAATATATGTTCCAACAGATGACATTACACACTTTTTTCTTCTGTTAAATGAATGCTTTGTATATCATAATAATTTGCCATTTATATAAACCACATTTTTGTACAATAATTATTTACCATATTAACATTGAATAATATGAAAGTAGAATGAAATATGTATACAGTATGATTGTTTTTAATCGTTTAATTAATAGATTTAGGAATCAAAATTTGATTTTTTTTTAAAACCCACATTTAAATTGTTTTATATCAACACACTCACATTTAAATTATTTTATACATCAGATTTCATAGCCATATTTGCATTAAATTTTTAAAAATATTTAGATACCCAATTTTTCAATTATTTTACATGTAAGTAGGTTAACTTAAAACAACAGTATATTATGTAAAGAGAAATAAAGATTAAAGTTAGATCATGAATATTGGTCATGATTTGTAAAACTCAGAACTGTCAAGTAAATTTAAGACACAATTCAAAATGTTCAGAATATGTCAAGCCATACTGAGAAAAAATAAGAATGTCGAGAATATATCGAGAAATTTCAAGACAGTAATTAAATGTCAAGAATTTGTCAAGAAATTTTAAGATCATATTCAGAATGTCAAGAATATTTCGAGTAAATTTCATACAAATTTGATTTAAATGAGAATTTGTCAAGAAAAATTAAGACATAAGTCAAACTTTTGGAGAATGTCGAGTAAAAGTTTATGCAAATCAAGACAAAAACTGGTCTTTTCAGACTTTTTGACTTTTGTAGTGGTAATATCGAAAAGAGAGATGTCGAAATTATAGAAGCTTCAGTATCCAAACTCGTACTGAATGTTTGTAATAGGTAATCATACGCCACCAAGAAACGTTAGATGTTTTGATTTTTTCAAAACATTGATTTGACTGGGTTTGTTTGTTGATGTTTTTTTTTGCTTGGTCTAGAATAAAACCGCATAAGTTAAAAAAAAAAAAAAGGATAACAAAACGTTATACATTTTATTCGTCTCAATTTTATTTCATCATGTATGCTGTACATGTATGCACTCGCACCCGCAAAGTGGAAAGGGATTAATATAAGTTGCAAAACTGGTTTCCCAATCCACGATAAATAAATATGTTTAAACTATGCTCGTAATCAAATATTTGAAAGTCAATAATGTTTAAAATCTGTTGACAAGCCATGTAAGCAACATTTACCTAAACAGGCCAATTACATTCAAAGTTAACTTTGCCTGTTGGAGTTGAGGCGTTCGTTTTTTTATAATTTGATGTTGGATTTACGCGTCTTATGATTGGCAGACGTCGTTTTGTTTATCATATCATAGACACAATTGTGTCCTGTGACCATGACGTCATCAACGTTTTTCATGAACTAAGCCGATTTAAAATGGAATTTAGAATTAAATAATAAGAAATCACTGTTTTATTTTGTCAGTCTATTCGAATTAACATAAAAAATTTGATGCAGTTATTCAGTGTATAAAAAAGAAGATGTGGTATGATTGCCAATGAGACAACTATCCACAAAAGACCAAAATGACACAGACATTAACAACTATAGGTCACCGTACGGCCTTCAACAATGAGCAAAGCCCATACCGCATAAACTACATTTTCTATGCTATTTAGAATAAACTGACAAGTAGGTAATGCATCACTTTCAAAAAATGAACCAGCCAGAGTCTGATTGGGAAAGCATTGTAGCGCATTATTACAGTGGACACATGTGTATTTTTTCGTTCACTTAATCACTTGTTTATATTTTCAATTTATCAATTTATTTTTATCTTAAACAGAAATAGCTTAATAACAAGTACCTAACTTTAACAAATACCTACCTTTAATGTTGTTAAATAATACAAATAAAATCACTTTATCAAAGACACCTTGTTTCATCTTTGGAAATTTAGTTTCGCGCCGGGATTAGTTTTGTTTTCTTTATCAGCTTATTGGTGTGAAACTGTCCGTATTGGTTACCAGTTTTATCTGATGTTGAAATGTAAACAAGGGTAAAATGTCCTAGTTTAATCTTGACAATGCAATAAATACGTATATTATACAGTGAAACCTAGTATACCCGAACTATTTTGATATTAGAAATTGTGTTTACATTTTGAATGTATTCAATTAAGTCAGGTACAACAACTAAAACAAATCATTGCAAGTCCAAAAACACAAAATCCAATTATCAAAGTTGTGTCCTTACAATTCAATTTGGTTCGTTTAGATATGTTTTGACTGTATTTTTATAAAATCTATCTCCCGTTTTCCGAAATACCTCATATAACTGAAAGACCATCACATAGAAAATACACTAATTCGTATACGTAAACCAGTACTAATAATAATAACCACTCCATATGTGTTACAACAAATAAACATATCATAGATACCAGGATTAAATTTTGTATTTACGACAAACGCGCGTTTCGTCTACAGCAGACTCATCAGTGACGCTCGAAAAAAAAAAAAAAAAACAAAAACAAAAACAAAAAAACAAAAAAAGAAAATGTTCGAAGTTGAAGAGCACGGAGGACCTAAATTCCTAAAAATTTCCCAAAACCGATATAACACTGTATGAGCGATCACATGTACACCATACTATTCATAAAGCAGTAGCAATTAAAACAGAAACTTTTGATTATTGAAATTGAATTTGTTGGAATGTTAGTACTCTGTGTATTATATCATATTGTAGCGGAATTTGATTTTTTGATTTTTGTAAGAAGACTTTGCATATTTGACTCAACTCCTCTTACAAAATTTGATAGAAAGCTGTCAATATAATGACATTCGATGCGACTGTCATACAAGTAAGAGGTTTAGCTAGCTATAAAACCAGGTTCAATCCACCATTTTCTACATAAGAAAATTCGTGTATCAATCGCAGGAATATGACAGTTTATATCCATTCGTTTGATGTGTTTGAAATTTTGATGTTGCCATTTGATTAGGGACTTTCCTTTTTGAATTATCCTTGGAGTATATTTGTGGTGTTACTTTTTTCAATATATTTTATTGTCGTTTTGATTCTATAAGTTGTTTGACTTTGCCTATTATATTATTTTGCTATTGTACCAATAAGTACTTTCAGACACACAATAATATTCATCCTTAACACATCGAGGGAACACTTATCGGTACGGTATAAACATCTTGTTTTTATTAAAACCTCTAAATTTCCTAGTAAATGTACAATAAGATTGCGTCAGAAACCATAAACATCTTAATGTTTAATAATTCAATCGTGCAGGATCCAACTACATCGTTTATATAACACGTGATACAAAGCGCAGCATAAAAATATAAAAACTGAGCAATATAAAGGTGATTCATCAAGTTCAGTCACACATTCAGTGGAAATCAAATTATTTCAAATTATATATTATAAATCTGTTTTATTACTTGACCAATTATATATAAAAAATGAACATTATATATTATTATCTATTTAAGTAGTTGAATGGTAATTTACTGAGATTTCAAACCCAAATAACAAGGGGAATTATCACACGGGATCTATTTTAAATACAACATTAACACGAATTTCGATTGTCAGTTGTTTTCATAAAGTTGTCGACAACCATACTTCAGATTCCTAGACAACCATGACTTTTTGGAGAATCAGTCCACTATTTTTTGTTTTTATGTTAGTTCTGTGTACGGCATTTTGTAATCCACTGGTTTCCGTGTCGGTACTTGATGAAATGAAAGCTCCGCTTGTAGTCGATCTAGACATGTCGAACATTGAATCTTACATCGATACTGAAATAAATAAACTAGAAAAAAAATTAAATGAAAAATTGGAGGAAGGTTGATACATTGATATCAAAAGACTACAGCAAGAAAATTAACGAGCTGGAAAACAAAATTCAAACTTCAAGAAAACGTAAGTGGTGCATGTTCTTTATGCTATTCAACAATGTTCAAGATGCAAAAAACATATTTCATATATTTTTTTTTATTATTTTCAAAGTGAAATTCTTAAAAGATATGCATGTATTATAAGAAAAAAAGGACTGACACAAAGTGTCAGCCGTAAACAAGTCACATAAATGTATATTACCATAACCACTCACATTAGTTGTATATTAAACAATTTTGTTCACGAATTTATCTTGTAAGTTTTATAAATTCTGTTTTCAGCTGCATTTAAACAATGCTATTAAGAAACCGACTGAGGTGATATATTGTACATTAACATTAAAGATACCACCGTGACTACACTAAATACGTATCTCAACAATAAGATGTAAGACCCTCAAAAAATGTAAAAAAATAACAAATACCGTTTACTTTATCAAAGCATGGTAGTTCCATAACATAAGCAGATAAGCAAATGAATATGAATATTATAGCATTAACAATGTAAACGGCGAAGAATATATGTACTTTCTTATCATCCATATTCGTATGACGTACCATTTAAATACACACAACACTTCCAAAAAAAGGTAAAAACAGATAAAAAAATATCGATCTATGAAGTTCAAAATGGAAAATTCGTTTTCAAATGGCAAAACCAAAAGCAAAAACATATCAAACGAATGGATCACAACTGTCCTATTCCTGACTCAGAGTTAGAATAGGCATTTATTTTTCTACAGTAGAAAGTTTTGAATAAACCTGGTTACAAAGCTACATCGAGCTATATCTCTCATTTGTATGCAAGTAGCATTTTATTACATTAACAGCAATGTATGTACAAATTAAACAAACATAATAGGTGAACAAAATGTACAGCAGTAACCATTATGTTTTAATCTCAATCACTATAAACACAAACAAATATGTCAAGAACGATAAACAAAAAAAAGCATTTGAGCGGTGCAATTTTTTTGTAACTTTTCGAAAACCAAATTATTTATTTAACATAAATAACTTTGAACTTACGGTAACTCGTGTATACTTTATCTATGACTGTTCATTCACATCATCCCTTCTCTTTATCTATTACCTCGTTTATATAGATTAATTTGAATTTAAGGTGCAGATTTGTGAATAATTTCTTCCCCTAGATAGTATTAGATGGACATAAATAGGTTTGACATATAAGTATAGAATTGATGAAGCATTGGAGTTATCCCTAATCTTAATCTATTATTAAATATACACACATAACATTGAATTAAAAATAGACATGTTGTGAAGACTTTAATCATCCCCGCTCCTAATCTATTACGAAATGTACACACAAAACCTTGACTGGAATGAGCATGCATATTTTACGTAGATTTACATCACATCCATTACTAATTGTTTAATAAGCATACAAGTTTTTTTTTACAAAAGTCCACATTTTATGTAGTTTTTGGATCATTCATTCTACTTAAGTATACCTGTAAGACATGCATATGCATTTATTAAACTTTGCATCACAAGGAAATCAACATGTTTATAATTATACCGAGAATTATACACACTATTTTGTGTTACTGATTTCTTAACTGATGACTAACTTATAATTATATAACATAAAAAACGTAAAAACTCAGTCAAAAGCGCTCACTTAGATTGTAACATCGTCTGAAAATTTCTTAACACAAAGATATTACTTCGTGTTCAATCTTTCAGTAAATTTTCTGAAAAGTATTTTATATTCATTTTTGTAAGGGCCGGTCAGATCAAAATGACTGTTTCAAACTGTCTAACTTAAGTTAAGATTTAAAATCAAAAGGACAATATGAAAGCAGGAGACTTTTTCTGTTGTTTTCCTCTTGTGTGCTTCTTTGTTTGTTTTAGTTTGTTACATGGATTAGTTTTAGCTAAATTGATGCACGACATTTATACAGCGGTATACTACTGTTGCTTTAATTTATAGCATGACTTTGTTTCAGCAAACATTGCTAAAGATTGCTTGGACGTAACAAGAGGATCTAGTGGTGTATACAGGATATATCCACAGGGAGGGACAGGCTATAATGTTTACTGTGATATGGAAACGGATGGTGGAGGATGGCTGGTCAGTTTGTATTAAACTTACTCAATTTTGAAATCCCCAAATTTGGAGATGATACAGATTACATGTCCATGTCTCACTTACAGGGATCTTATAACCCTTAATTGTACTTCCTTTTTCTGTGCACCTTTTATGGATTCTCTTGTTTTAGAAAGACACCATAACATTGAACAACTCATTGACCGACATAATAAACACTTGATCAGCGAGTAGTACGGAGAGTTGTCAAATATTTGTAAACACAGCATTGACGTATGATCCTTACCGAATTTATTAAATGAATTGTTTCGACGCAGAATTTGTAATTTTATCATATTTTTTTATCGTCCACATTCAAATATAAAATATAAACATCGAACATAAAATCAATTATCCCCTATATTGTTTTGTCTAACCTATAGTTTGAAAAGGTACCAAGCTTATAATGTAAGACGACAAATGCGCGTTTTGCCTGCATAATACGCATTAGTTACTCTAAGATCAAAATTGTAGTAAAGCCAAAGGGGGACAATGTTAAGGAGCATTGAGGACTCAACATTAAGTTTTTTGTCGGTGAGTTGTTATATTTTTTCAAACACGTGATTAACCAAGCAGTGTATTTCAATGTACATAAAGCATTTTGATGTTGATGTTTTAGATTTTGTACCAGACATTTGAAATTATTTGGTTTTATCCCTGTACAAAGTGAATTTAAAAGTAATGTCCATGAATCCCTACTTTTCTTTCCTGAATTTGATTCCATAATTAGTTATTAAAGGCACCAGGACCACAACTCAGCACGCCAGACGTGCGCCTCGTCCACACACGACCCACCAACGACGCTCATATCAAAAGGTTGTGCCAAATACGGCTAAGGTAATCTATGCCTCGGACAAGAGCTTAGCTTTTCGAAAAATTCAAAGTTTTGAAATTTATTAAAATGACCACATTATTGATATTCATGTTAGCACCAAAGAGTTGACTACTGGGCTGGTGATACACTCGGGGACGAAACGTCCACCAGCAGTGGCATAGACCCAGTGGTGTAAATAGTTATCACAGGCACCAGGACCACAACTCATCACACCAGTCGCGCGCCTCGTCCACACACGTAATAGCTATCCCATGAGGACTTGGTGTGTCATGGTAAGATCCTCCAAATGGCCGACAGGGATAACTATTTTACATCCGAGCTGTTTTGAATTAGAGCAAAAACAATTTACAATTCATAAAATTTAGTTTAGATCGCCATACAACCATTCCTATACTTTATATATTACTATATAATGTATACTCTTTATGACCCACGAACACGATGATTAAATATGAAACAATGTCAACTCGCTCCACTGGCCAATCGGCCCATACCAGATTGCCACTTTATGAAAAAATCGCCCTACTCTTGTTTACCGACTCGCCAAAAATCTAAATTGAACAATCAGTCTGACAACTTACTTATTTACAAAAAGGTTAAAACCCCACCAAAATGTTACAGAACAAAGGAAAGCACGATAAACAAAGAAACTCAAGCTGGGGTGATCTGGATTGGGTGATCCGGCTCAGATTCCCCTGGTAGAACAAAGCAGCTGGGATGTAAATATAGTTAAAGACGTTGTCTTTGAGAGTATTATAAGATCATTATGAATTAATCATCTTCTTAGAAACAAAAAGGCAGCAATCTAAGGAAAATTTGTTGACACTAAATTTAAAATGGTTGATATCTCGAAAAACAAGCGCAAGGACCCTCCATTTTTTCTGCTTTTTTAGGTTCTTCATTTATTTACTATCAAATATATAACAGTCTTGTAAAAAGCTTGTTATTTTGAAAGATGATGAAAGTGTTTATCCACTTCGACGGGCTTTTCAGACCTCGCACGGTTGGTTATTTTGAAATAAAGAAGCTGTAATCCATAAAGAATAATACACATAGTCACTGAATGCCAGTTCAGAGTTTATTATAACAAAAACAATGAAGATAATTTGTTCTTCCGAAACTTATTAAAAATGTCCCCCATATACAGTAAGATTTGGAATATTGTTGACAAATGTCTTACAGACATCCTTTCTGCTATGCGGGTTATTCATTGTGCTCCACATTTTGATGTTATTTCTTAATGGACGGAAAAAAGAGATTTCATATCATTTAATTCCCAATTCTATTTTAAACCCAAGTAAACCATGAAGAAACATATTGGATGTCACGATCACATGACTTGATTATGTCTAATGGTTATTAAACAAAACAACATCATCCAATCAGAAGTCGCGTCATATCTAAATTCAAATAAGTGTTAATTACTCATTTGAATGAATGAATGAATATTTTATTTGCGAAAGCATAAATGATATGCTATGGGAATACATAACAAGTATATACATTGTGACAAAACAACAGATAGCAGAGAACGATACATATGATATAATAAAGGTACAATTAATTCACAATACATGATCTGTTTTTCCAAGCATATTTCAGATAGAAACACAGTTTTATTGGGATTTATTTTGATTTTGCTTGAAGTAAATGAAACAGTTTAAAATTATTTGGCCAAGAACAATAATATTTTGACTTTCTTCTTCAAGGTTGTTCAAAAACGCTTTAACGGAGACGTTAATTTTGGAGACAAACTTTGGGACGATTACAAAAATGGATTCGGTGATGTTGCACAAGAGCATTGGCTAGGTTAGTATAACTATCAATATTGTTCTTTGCGATTTTCTTAGAATATTGATTTTCTTCATTTATCAATAGATCTACTGTTTACTTCGCAAGAACCGATATCTGTAAAAAACTTAGAAATTAAGCTTTTTTGTTTCAACTTTTGAAAAGTAAAAAAAATGAAACTAATTATTGGCTAATTTGCGTTGTCAGAAAAATTTGCACACATATATATGTATTATATATAAGAATGCGAGATCTTATTCTATTCTATTCTACCATATAGTGACCGCCTTCAACAAATTGAAGATTATTGCGATACTTAGTCGCATTAATCGAATTTATTATAAACCAACCAATTATTTCTGAAATTACAGTAACTGTCTATCCCCATGATTAACAAACATAATTTGACTTCCTCACTCTGTTAAACAAGTTCGAATTGAAATTTACACAATGCATTGTGAGTGAGACCCCAAAACGCGTATCCTATTTTCAATTCTTACTACAGATTTGTCCTTCTATTTTTTATTATTAAACAACAACGGAACGTATTTGGGGTGCTGATTCGATTTTGCATAGTTTGCGTTGTGTTGAATGTGTCTTTGTTATGACAAGATGAATATATCAATACAAGGTTTTACTTTTTTCTTCCTCTTTCTGGTTCTTCATGTTGTTTTTTATTCTCCATTCTTTCCTAAATGACGATAGGTATATACAACCCTTCTAACAATTTCAGGTAACGAACGTTTACATCAGTTGACCTCTAATGATCAATATGAACTGCGGATCGACTTAGTTCATGATGAAATGAAACATAGATTTACAGTTTTTGCAAAATATAAACAGTTTTTAATTGGAAATGAAGATTCAAAGTATACTTTAACTATTGGAAACTTTACTGGAAATAAAGGTATGAAATATATTTATTTTATAATTTATAAAGTAGATAACAACGCATAGTTGAATTTTGTAAATATATATATTATAATTAATTACTTAGATAACACCGAATCGTTCCATTGTGGTCACACATGTAGCAATAAGAAATCCAATGATATAAAAGCTTGAATTTCAAAAATAATTGATTTCTAAAGAATTGAAATGTATGACAAAAATATATTGTTAAAAATAATCTTACTTCAGACATGTAAGGATACGTTGACTCAGGGTGTGATGGGAAGCTGAAGTACAATGGTCACGCTGAAGTGCGATGTTCTTGTTACTGCATTTCGATTCTTTTTCATCCCGTTTGTTCAATGTAAATTTTTCAAATACAACGTTATTATATAAAATGGCCTATGATTTTAATAAAGACATACTTTGACCTATGATGGTTTACTTTTAAAAACTTTGACTTTGATGTTGAGTCGTCTCATTAGCACTCATACCACACTTTTTCTAAAAAGGCAGGATATTAAGAGATTGTAAATGCAGGTTTAATACGTACAACGGATAAAACACAGAATGAAACAACTAATTCAAATCTTGAACAGTTTTGAGCATAAGAATTTTGGGAAACAAACTTATGTCAAACTAAGTCAAACAAACCATGGCCATAGGGGAAAAGGCGACTAAAAATCAACATAAGTCTGCAGATTAGGTATTTAATTTTTTGGGAAGCATGCACATGTATTTTTCATACAGAAAACGTTTTGTAAGACAAATACAATGTTTTGATTTTAATCTTACTACTATTTACTTCTCTTCAAGTATACATCACATAATATTGTATGAACAACTTATTAATAAAACGAAATTAATCATTAGCAATATTTTCTTGAAATTAAGTAGCTGTAATTTTGTTTTATTTTTGAGATGAAACCTGCTTTGTAACAAAAGACGCAATCTGGACAACTGTATTGTGCGTTTAAACAATATTTATCTTCTGCAATTGGTTAGGCCAAACTTACCTTGAATTGTTCGAGTTTGGTTTGTTTTTTAATGCATGATACTAAGTAGAGTTGCAGCTCATTATCGCCCCCCCCCCCTCTTGTTTTTTTTTAACAGAAAAAGCGTATTGTTTTACTTTATCATATGAGTGAAGCATAAATGCACGTGTAGTTTTTATTTCTAAAAAGCAAACTTATATGACAACAGATAAATAGATAAATATTTATTTTAAAAGAGCTTTTCTCTGCTGACATGACAAAACAAGTTACTAATACATTTGAAAAAACCAATATGTCCTGATTAGTTAGTAATTGATACTTCCATATGAGACCGTTGCACTTCAGAGTACCCACCAACCCACTTTACCGTATCTAACAACAAGTACCATCACAATGTTACAATCGCTTTTCAGAGTGTTAACCAACGCATTTCAGCGTATCTAGCAACAAGTACCATCACAATGTTACAATCGCTTTTCAGTGTGTTAACCAACGCATTTCAGCGTATCTAGCAACAAGTACCATTACAATGTTACAATCGCTTTTCAGTGTGTTAACCAACGCATTTCAGCGTATCTAGCAACAAGTACCATCACAATGTTACAATCGCACTTCAGTGTGTTAACCAACGCACTTCAGCGTATCTAGCAACACGTACCGTCACAATGTTACAATCGCACTTCAGTGTGTTAACCAACGCACTTCAGCGTATCTAGCAACACGTACCATCACAATGTTACAATCGCACTTCAGTGTGTTAACCAACGCATTTCAGCGTATCTAGCAACACGTACCGTCACAATATTACAATTGCACTTCAGTGTGTTAACCAACGCACTTCAGCGTGAAGCATTGCACGTCTTGAAGAGTGGTTTAATGCGTCGTTTACAGTGTAAGGCGATTTAGTGCTACAATATCTCAGTAGTATGCGTTCAAATCCAGACGAGAGAACAACATAAATATTTAGCGAACGTAAATTAGAAGAACTAACATTGATGGGCTTATGTTTATTACTGAGACACCTTTACGACGAAATCATTTTTAACATGCATGCGTGTAAAACAGTTTTTATCCAAGGCAATCATAGGTTTGAAAATTGTTTTCAATTCAAACTTGTTTGTATTTATTTTGATTGGACTTGTATTATATTTTACCATTCGGTTTATAATCCGTTAATTCTACTTCTTCTACTCTTTTAAATGCAAGAGTGTTTTCTAAATTGAGGTAAATCAAATGGCCATCCAAATGCTGTTTCAATCCCTGACATCACGTAAGAGACATTCATTGTCGTAATCCGGGTGGCATGTATATAGTAAGCAAATTATCTATAATTGTGGTTTACCATTTTTGCCGCAATTTTTTTGTTTTCTGTTTGGTATCAGATAAAAAAGATCCATTTGTTTAACATCTTTTGATCAATGTATTTGACAGTTGTCAATGGCAGTAAGGAGGGTAAACCCATCAATTGTCAGACCTGTTAGTCAAATTCGTTTTGTCAAATTGTACCTTTTCAATTTTGTGGTCTTTTTGAAAATGTTGTTCGTGCTGTATTTAGACCCCTCTAGATATTTGTTTTACATGCACATGTATAAAAATTGCGTTTTTTATCCAACCCTTACATAAGTTTAAATGTTGTTTTCAATATTCAGACCTATATAATGATGTTTATAGTTAATTATCATATTAACAATGTATGATGTTTTTGTTCTTCTATCGCCTTGATTCAAACTTATGCTTCTGAAATATTGTGGCATCTATCGCATTGCACTGTGACCGACGCACGAGTCCACTTGATCAATTAGGATCTCGCAGAAATTAATATAGCTATGATTATATTGAGTATATCACGAAAAATAAATAGGATAAATTAGACAAAAAGTAAACAATAACGTGAATATTCATCAACCTCATTGATAAATTACGGTACACAAAACACACCTCAAAAACTAAAGACGGAGGAAACAGAACCCAACCATAAACTAACGGTGATTTCCAATGTTCATGACATAACCGGACAGTGCTTCATGTGGTACCCATCACCACAGTTAACTTATAGTATAATTTTTGCGATTATTATCTTTGACAATCTATTTACTCATTTTTCGTATTTTTATTTTATATTTTCTAGTGCCGGCAATAATAACACTGAATGGTCTTCAAGACCTTTTTGAAAGACAAACAAAGTTTACAACTCCAGACATGAACAACATTGATAACAATTCTGAAAATTGTGCTGAATTTGAATCCCTCGACGAAGGGAAACGGGGAGGATGGTGGTTTTTTCCCAAATGTGAAACTTCATATTTGAATGGTCCATACCGAAACGGTATGCTATGGTCCTATATGAATTTTTACAATAGACATACGTGGTTTATGAGAGAAAGCCGAATGATGATCCGACGCTTGTGATCAGTAGATAATGAATTGTTTTAATTTAGCGGAATATACTGAATATTTTGAGAATGGTTGCTTGTCATGTTTTGGAATTTTTGTTTTATCCATCTGAAAGCCTTCGAAACTGTGTCCATCGACCCCCATTTAAAAAATCTTGTATATGTATTATTATAAGCCATCTATTTTGTTATACTTTTTGATAACTTTAACTTGCTTATGATAAAGTAAAAGATCAAATGACAAAAATCTCCCGCCAATTTTTTTCTACCTATTTTCGTATAAAACCGTCTGTGACGTAACATAATTTAGTGGTATTACACCTAAATAAGACATTACTGTTAAATTAACTGAATGTGACTTTATTCCTTAGTATTACTTGTAATTGCATGCATTTCCGTCAAGTTTAATACTAAATAGTTCAATAGTTTGAGAAAAAATCTAGTACAAAAAAAGATGACATCAACAGCCATTCGAGCTAAATTTCCTCGACAAATCCAAACCAAGCCCTAAAAGGCTAGAATATAGTGTGGAATAATAAATACTCAAATATTTATCTCATCTGCCTAGAAACAATGGAATTAGACACACATGATGATTATAGGAAGATAAATACCACTAATTGACCACTTTGTCTCCCTAATAGAGTCTCTTTTGGTTAATGTATGCCTTTCAGTTCCTCAAAATTTCAACTTTTCAGGCCTATAAATACAAACAATGGGGTTAGTTTCATTCCTTTATGATAGAAATGTTATAAGAAATGAGTAATTGGAGTATTTTAGCAGAATGAGCAATCCGCATAAAAGTTTACTGTCTCCAATGATGTTTCAATCAATCCTTGCGTGAAATTTTTTTTTACCGCGCGTTCCAGAGAGGGACATAAAATGCTTCTCCTTGTAATTTGTTGTTACAGCATCAACTTATAACTATATATTTATTGAATTATTTCTTATTAAAATGTTCTATTATCTTTGCAGAATATAAGAAATCAGGAGACCCCCTAAAAACAACACTTAGTATGGTTATTCTGTAAACTGAATAATCATGGCAGGGTCTTTATTGAAGAAAATTGTTCTCTAAAATATGTTTTGGAGACACAATCAACTCAAAATATTTCATTCTTTGTAATAGTTCACTGACATATCAAAATTATACCACATGAGATTACTCACAAGGTCAAAGGTGCATGTACAGCTTCCCATATTACAATTTTAGTGAAAATATGGAACAAGCTGAGCTCAGCACAAAAAACAAAGCTGAAGTGTTATATTTAACTTTAGTGTCTCTTTTCTATGAAAACACAAGAAACTTTTGTGATTCAACATACATATCTATATGAAAGTACCCCGATGATGTCTTGAATCAAACTTACATGCAATTTTTTTTTAATTTTCTGCATACGTTTTGGACTCTTTTACAACCTCGTATTTAATTTTAAATAACATTTCGTATTGAAGTACGTTTCTGATGTCAAGAATCAACACCGATAAAGAATTAACAACAAAAGGGGGAGTGCTAACTTCCTTAGCGACTCCCGTAAAATACCAAAAAAAAAACAGAAGTAGGTGCATCGGAAATGTTCAAAAATTTAGCCTGATTCAAGTATAGGCAAAACTAAATTCATTAAAACTGAACTTTTTTTTTTTTTTTTGTAGGCTATACTATAATTGACCTTTTACATTATAAACTTGTACTAACTCATTGTCATAATCATATGTGTCTAAACATAAATTAAAGTCAATCAAAGATAATACCTCATTTGCAACTGCTGGTGTTGTAAGACCGCTTATTTCGGGACAGTTAGACGACCAATGTCCAGTTGAAACCAACGAGAAAGCATCAGCTGTAATGTAGGGTTGCTAGTAGGGTTGTCATCTTCACTCCTATGCTGACTTCTTGCAGGTGCACGTTCATGAAGGAGAAAAAGTCAAACAGACCTTAACAGCAATTGAATTAAACGTGTAGACTGATTGAATGCAAACCGTCGAATGATTTAATTCCCGCTTAGGTATGCACGGGTGGATTCACCCGTGCAAATTACTACGCATAACGGTATTCGTTAAGCCTTATAACGAAAAGAAATTTATGTATTGTAGCTGGCGAGGTTAAAGTAACGAGGCTCTAGTACA